>JAOXOE010000784.1:2773841-2811061 GCA_028565055.1 Phoeniculus purpureus | reverse complement strand
ATTTGAGATAGCATTTTTAATTTCTCTATGTTTATTTAGTGACAAGTCATAACCAACTTCATTCTTTTCCAAATTTCTCCATGGTGTTTTATCACTGATAATAACAGGACACATAAGTGCTAAGCCTCAATCAAAAAGCATCAGCGCCTAGAAGATGATTGGAAATTCAGAGTCCAATTTAGTTCTGCATTTAAAATGTAAATGCAAACCAGTGATATTCCACATAGATCTGTCTGAAGAATGTTAACAAAACTATTGTCAACACCAGAATATTTGACTCAGGACACTGTCTCCCGTGACATTAGCTATCAAACTCTTCCAGACATCCACATGTGCCTGTGAATCAGGGGAACACATGGTTAGATCTCACATAGGACATCCCATTAGCTTCTGCGTGGGGCAGGAATTGCATCTTTGGATATTATGAACTGACCAGTAAAAATCATAGAATCATCATGGCTGGAAAGGATCTCCAGGATCAAGTCCAGCCCTCATCCCAACAGCTCTATTAGCAGTTTCAGAACATCTCATGTATCATGGCAAAGTGTCCAGCACCCATGCAAAAGACTTTTCAAAAGTTATTTAATTAACTGTGGCTTCCATAGACTCCTACTGTAATAAGTGAGCGCAGGAGCTTCAAGTCAGAGGGGAAAAAAGCCACCTAAGATATTTTACTTTTTTGAGATCATTAAGATGACAGCTGCCAGCCCTTTTTAGATTTTTAAGAGACTACTGAGATGCCCTGGTTAGTCAATGGAAAACTCCATGGAAAAGCAAAATATTTCTCCATTTGCCAAAGTGCAAAGAGGGAAACCAGACGAGATTGAAATCAGCAATTTCACCGTAGCAGTGACATCAAATCTTTCCTAATGGAACCATGTGCAACATAAAAGTGATCTATTGCCAGGATGAAAGTGTTCTGGTTGATTTCAACTCCAACTAATTCTAATATCACAGTAGGATTGGGGGAGTCCTTGTTTATGCATGGCAAGAATTAAATCCACAACAGTTATTTGTTGGAAACCAAATACTAATGGCTGGCATCCAAGTTCTTTGGACTTTCCCTGCTTTCATCTTCCTAGTTTTTTGGATTCTCTGATCATCACCTGGAAAGGTAGACTTAAACACCCCTGTGCTAAGACTTCACACAAACCCCTGAGGTGCTGATGGAGATAAAAGCAAGTAGGTTGCAAGTTAAATGGAGGAGGTACAGGCTCATCATGCCTGGTCACGGGGCCCACCATGTCCAAGACCCAGACTGAGGGTTCAGGACACAACACTGCTGCCCTTCCCTCTTGCATCCCTCCACCGCTCCTCTAGGGGACAGAGCAGACACCTCACCCACTGTGCCCTACATCCCTTATCCATACAGAAACAAAAATCTTCATGACAGAGGTGAGGGGAACATGCTACAAGGATGGAGACCAGCTCAGACACAAATGTCACTGCCATCACTCTGCATGAGTGGGCTGGGTAGAAAGGAGGTATGAAGCTATCAAGGAAATAGGGAAATGTCAAAAATATTAGCACAGAAGTAGTAACAAAAAGGAACATTAGGAAAAAGTAGTTTTGAATTAGGCCATGGTTATGCAAACCAAATGAAGCAAGAACAGCTACAACTGGTTAACGGCCAAGCAAAACCTGCCCATTAAGAGATATTTGCATTTTGCAAGGGCCCAAAGAGACCTATATTTCTATTCTATTTCTTCAAACATCATTTTTTGTTTTAAGGGAAAGGGTAATTTAGCTCAAATTTTCCTTTGATTTTTCTTTAGTGAGCACAGTCTGCATTTTATTGGGGAAAAGAATCATCTTTCCTGAAACATTATTAAAGAAAGCAAGCCACGTATGTTCAATTAAAATTTTAGATAAGATAGGAATTCAGCTGCAAAATGTGAAGTGCTAATAGCCTTGGCACATTTGAGTCAGATGCACTTTAACAACCATTCTTTTCTCCACGAAAAAGCATTTTCTATGAACAACTTAAATCAGCTCTATTAGCAGTTTCAGAAACCTGGGATGTGGTGATGAAGCCACAACTCCAGCCAGAAAAGGGCAGACACTTGTAGGGGGAAAATTAGAGGAATGTAAATCATTTTCCAATAAATATTCCATGCAGAATATTCAGCTCTGCGATATACAATACTGCCTTTTTCCAGAGATATTGCCTTCTCTCCCTGCGGATGCTGAAAGTGATTGCAGTATTAAGTTTCAATTGATTGTTAACGAAACCCCAAGCCTGTTCCTACTTTTGATTCAATCCACTTAGAATAGCAGGCTGAGCTCTTCTAATCTCATTTTAATTTTCCATGGGGGACTAAGTGTCCAAAATCCATGCAAGGGGGCTGGAAGTTTCAGCTGTAAGGATGTAGCAACCTGATTCAAAGTCAATGGAAAAAGACAGTCGTTTAGACTAGGTCCCTAATGGCCTCGGTGCACTCTGGAAAGTGCCCTGAATTACCATCTCTCCCATAAAGCAGAATATCATTCTGCCCATATCAGGCCTCCAAATACAGTTAATGCTCAGCCTTTGGAATAAAAGGATCATCGAGACGAGTCTTAAGAGAGCAGGCTTGCATTACAGCTGCCTGTCTGCAGGCACAGCAGGAGTAGATTTCCTCAGTTTGCTGTCACCAGTGCTGGGCTGGAGTTCCCTGTACCGTGCCACCTCTTGAGAGTTTACCTTTGCCCATCCAATAAGTGTTGGGATCGTGACCCCATGCATCATGTCCACAAGTAAAAATCATTGTGCAGATTATTGTTGAGCTACCCTGCTCTACCAGCACCATTTCATACCTCCTTTACCTTTCTGTACCCCTGGCAGGGCAGCAGGGAGTCACTTGTACACACAGGCTCACCATCCTTTCACTAGCTTCTGCTTTCTGAGAGACCAAACCACAAAACTCAAACCAATAACCAAAGGCATCCTGAACACTTTCATTTCTTAAGTGACATCCACCCGAACCTGGTTCTCATAGATCTCACACTGGCTATTTAACACAGGCTCTCCCACCAGTCCCAGCAGCATCAGGGTGGTGTTCAAGGAGGAATTTCCCCCTTGGCAGATGTTTTGGGATAGCCTCAAAAGGCTCGTTCAAATAGCCCACATCCTCCTTTAAAAATTGACCCCTTAACCTGCAATTTCATTCCCCCATCCTACCTTAACTCCCTTCCTCTCCGCATACCTTTCCTCTGCAACTCAACATTTTCAACATTGATGGCATAAACGCAGGAAATTCCTGCTGCATGTTCAAACACCGAGCTCTTACAGTAATGGGACAGACCTGCACAGCCGACTACAAAACCACATTCTGCACAGCCCAGCGCTTGACCCCACACACAGCTTTCAGCGTACACGACAAGACCCCCAATAACCATACAAGTCACATTCAACTACTCCAGATGCAATTTCAGCAGACCAGTTCCAAACCACCCCACAGCCAGCACCCTGCTAACCAGTGCTGCTCAGTACCTCTCCCCAGCAGCTTTATTCTTCAGACTTAATGAGACAGATGCAAACAGCAGGCACTTCTTGTCTAATTAACCAATTTGGCTGCCACTTTGTGATCATTAACCCAATGCTGCTGGGTCAAGATTGCTCACAAAAATCTCTCTTCATTCCCCACACTCCCTCCCTTTCAATCCTAATGTTTGCCAGGCTTTGAAGGCAGCTGCTTCCCTCCATTCCCCAACCTCCACCAAGTACAGACCGTCTTTGCTCACTCACTGCAGCACCTTACAAGATGCATTCCTTGAGATCTAAAAATAAGCCTGATAGATTATTTGACAGTCAAAAATTAAATGAAATTGGAAGTAGCAATTATTTTCTTGATTATTTAATATGGGCCAGACTTTTATCAAAATATTTTGACAGGAGAAGATTTGTGAAAATAAATAGGCAATCAGCAAGTCATTGCTAACGGAAAAGATCTCTCTTTTTTTCAGTCAAACAAGTATATATTACCTGTCAGTGCCATGTGAAAGTCTCGTGCTTTACAAGATGATATGTTCACAGCACTCGGTCTAGAAGACAGCCCAACAGACAGATTGACATCATCAAAAGGCAGACGCAGGCAGTGCCACGCTGAACGTAGCAGAGGCACTGTATTGTACCCAAGGATTTGCAAGCTTCTGTGTGTTTACAAGTCCCTGGGGGACTGGAGTGCATGGCTTGATAAGAATCCAGATCAGTAGCCTAAAAACACTGAAAATAAAACTAGTTCACATTCATCTGTCCTCCTCCTGCTTAACATAGACATTCTGGACAATCTCAGCAGAGGAGCTAGAGGGCACTTGCTTCTCAAAACATTTAGGTCAAACCCAAACAGAAGGCTTAGACAACATTGTTCCGTATACCACACCACAAACTTGGGCAATCTCGTAGCCATCCTCCTTCTGCACGAGGTACAGGACATCTCCAGCCCATGCCAGGTAGCTGTCATAGCTGGTTTTGCTCATTTTGAATCCCTGTTTGTGCTCAGAGTTAGTAAGTGCCAATGTTAGTGGAGAATTTCTTCTGTCATATCCAGGTAAAACCTGTCTTTCAAGATTTTGTCTCAGGATCTGCAAAGTGTCAGCTGGTTAGTGTTAGATGTGAATGTACAGGGCCAGATTCTTGTAGTTCAGACAGCTGCAGTGATTATTTACTTCTCCTTTCTTGAAAAGAAGAGGAATAACATATGAAATGGATTTTATCTGCTTTAGGGATAGCATTAACATCATTTTCCTATGCTTGCCTCGTTTTTGGAACTGGTTTACATAACATTTCCTAGAAACATGCTCCATATGCACAGCAGCTAGCTACACCAGCGAGACATTCCAACTGGGGGTGACTAGGAGGCATTGGGAAGCAAGACTCATCCACACACATTTGTTAGCACCAACGAACACCAAGATGGGCTGTGGCCGAGCCAGGTGAATTGTTCCAAAACAGCAGGATAACTCCCATCAGACTTACACAAACTAGGTCTGGAAAGATTACATCCAGCCCAGAAAACACACACCTCAATTTGGAAAGGCCTCATTTAGCATCTGGTGTGGTGTGTCAGATTCCATTTGAGATACTGGGCTCCAGAGACCAGTGGGAGAAAACAACACACTCCAGAGTACATGTGTAACATGAGGAGTTAATCCCACACAGGCATTCATCTTTTCAAAGCATAGATTTCTGACAGTTCTGGAAAGCACGCGTACCATTTCCATAATGTTTGAAAACATACAGACACTTTCTCTCCATGTCACAGCGTCTTGAACTTCTGAGGCCCTTTTCGTGACACCATAAACTTCTCCTTGGAAGCACAGTATGATGTCAGAAGATGCAACAGTACAAGAGGTGAAGAGGAAAGCTGTGGGAGCATTCAAATAACTTTTTCTGGCCTAAAAAGAAATAAAATAAAATCTGGAGCTTGATCCAAGAACATTTTGTTCATTTGCTATACAGGGGTGCCTTTTGTATGAGCACAGACTGTTTTGCGGACTCTGGTCCTCTGTAGTTACCATGAAACGGAAAATATACAATGAAGCTAGTGATGTGTTATCATCTAAGATTTCTATGAATGCTATTTCTGTCTTACGTTCACAGCGACTGCTGGTCAAACGTTCAGCCACTACAACTTGATAAAAACAGGAGGTTTGAAGAATTATCACAGATATTTATAGGTTATTTTCTTTTCTCCCTTTTATCTTGCCTGCACAGTTGGCATGAGAACGCTCATTAGCGTTCAGGTTTAAGTGAATCTTCCAAAATAGCGGTTTTTTAAAGCTGCCCGTTTCTCACAGCTCATCGGGGTTAAAGATATCCATATTTTCAATAAATACACACTCTTTGATATCACCCAGATAAGCCAAACAAGTTTCCTGCAAGCCATCACTGAACTGCTGCAGCTGCCACCTCAGACTTGACTTGTGCCATAGCTCCAACAGAGATTTAATGAACAAGTCAAATTTGATGCCGGCTTTCAGAAGTTTCATAGCTCTAATCAGCAAAATAAAAGTGTACTAGATAATTACTGGAGTGTTAAGCTGATATTTATCTCTGTAATCCCCAAGATGAAAGAACTAGATTTCACAAGAACGCTCTCTATATTTAATACCGTATGCAAAAAAAGACATTATAGCAACTGATTGAAGGCAAACGTTAACGAACACCGGACTGTTCACACCTTCACCCCTGCTGTTAGCCTTGTTAAATGCTTCTCTTACATGACCACACTGGCTGTCACCAAGGTCAGGCTCAGGGCTAGCAATGCTCATGTGGTCCTCTCCCCCTCCTTTAGCACTCTGCTTTCCCCACTGTTTATTTATTCCACTCTTCAAGCTCTGTTCTCTTATTTCATCACAGCCTTTTCTGCTGGAAATAATCACTTCAACAAGCAAGGGCTCAAAAACAGCAGCCTGTACCTATGGCAGTGTAAAAGGATGACCTTCTGAGGGCACAGGAACAATTCACCTGAGAGCAGACAGAGAATCACACCCCTCCCTTGAAGTATCCTCCATCAACATAGCATAGGGTTGTGCCTGGTCTCAGCCTTGCGTTCACAAGCCTGAAGCTGCCCGCAATGGCACATCTGCAGGACAAAGCTCATGACCCATCAGCAGGGCCTTCTATTTATTTCAAGTACTCCAACCCCGTGAAGTTAAAAATCTATTTTTAAATCTGAGCAGAATATCTCCAGCACATGCCAAACGGATCAGCTGTCTCAAGATTCCAGGAATGTGTCAGTCAGCATGCAGCACTCATCTAAGTTCCTACCCCTTCAGCAAATCTATTGGTCTCTGAACACAAGATACCATCTGTAACAGACCAACCTCAGGAGGAGTTGATGTTAGTACTTTTACTCAGGTTCACCTCACAGTTTCACAAACTCAGTAAAAAACAAACCCCCAGGGGTGGGAAACACATTTCAGACATTAGAAGCCCAGGCAGAGCTGAGCTGCTCAGCACATCAGCCTTTATCAGGCACCTTCCCTGGTATCCCTGCCTTGACATTCAAGCCTAAGCAGGCACATGGAGACAGGTGATTAACAAATTAAATACGAATGAAACAAAACAAACATCTCAGGAAGAAGATGTGGACTTCAGCAGCAGAACGTCTCCATATGCCAGCGGAAGAAAAGGAGAGAACAGATGGCTTTCTTGCTTTGTCTTCATACTTCTTTCATACTCACACTGCTTCGTGCGTTGGGTTAATATTTTTATCCAAACTCACAGTGATTAACAATGAAGAGACAGAAGGAGGATTGTATTTCACTCTGTAATTAGGCAGACACAATGAGGTGAGTTCTCAGCACTGTACAGAGGAAAATAAAGTGTCCACAGCTCCTTTAATGAGATTCCCTATGCACAGGGGAATAACTTTTACTCCAGCACGCGTAACAGTGGTCAACAGACTTCAACTTTTTGCAACTGAACTGTCACTGGGGGAATTCCAACTCCATCCACGCGCACGGTGTGCCTGGGCACAAGGAGCAGAGGACCCCACTGATGTCATAAGATCCAGTGACAGAATTATAGGTGGCCACACATGGAAAACCAAAGGAACACAGCTCTGGCAGAGAGACAGGGCATCATCCAGGGGCTGATCTGCTAAAGATTCCCAAGCCAGGCACAGAGCAGTCTGCCTACAACAAAGAGCATTTTGCTCCTGTGGGTTTACTGACGGGTTGAGGTGCTATTACACGAATGGGCAGGCTTGGTCCACACAAAGGCTGCACAGAAGCCAGGACCTTGGCAGCTTGCACTCAATGTGAAAACTTACATGGAAGTAGGATCAAACAAGTAAAATAACCCGTGAAAGGGTCTGCAAGACTCCAGTCCTGTCAGATTCTGCACATTGATGGTGGGGCAGCATCAAGGTAAGGTAGATATCCACCTCACCTGCTCTCCACGCTACTTTTGCTCTTAAACAGCTTATGCTTTACGAATGACAGCGGAATGCTGGCTAACTGTGACAAAAAACACAGAGGAGGTGTCAAGAATGACATGAAGTCTGTTGGGCTCAGTGCAAGTAGCAGAAGCCTACAGGCAAAGTCTGGGGAGAAGGTGGTGGCCAACAGCCTGGATAGGGCGTACTCAAGGCGAGCAGGACAAGATCTGATGATTCAGCTCTCCCAAACTCACCCTGCTCTATTTACAGCAAAGTATAAAGTACAACGACCTCTCACGTCCCATCCTCTCCCCTCTTAGAAGTGTAGGGATTGCCACGGTGACTGACCAGTGGCCCAACAAATTTAAAACCCTGCTGTCAATAGTAGCTAGGACGTGGTGCTGCAAAGTACAACAGCTCTCCAACAGGCTGTTACAGAACAGCTAGTCAAGAGGGAGAGTTTCTTCCTAATCCCCTGACCATTTGATAGTTGTTTATGGCTTTAATAGCAACAGATTCAGACACCGCATGAGAAGGTAGCACAGAAGAGCAATCAACATAGGCTTATGTTTAATAAGCTTATGTTTAAGGCTCAGATCCGACAAACTCCAATGAACAGTTTCCCAGCATTCAGCTATGCTTCTGAACTGCAAACGTAGGGGTTCAAGTCATGGGGGTTTGTGCTTTCCCTGCAGCAAACACAGCCCTTGTGTGAATCACACCATTCCTCATGTTGAAAAGTCCTGGCCCATAATGACAACACAAATACAAATGGAACTCTTAGTCTGCCTCAGACACACAGACTGCCAGATGTCAAGGGCTCAGTCAGTACCTTCAACTCAGTCAAGTTTTCCAGAGGATTTGACACCCTTCATGGCCATAACTCTGCTCTCTCTTGAAACCTGGAGCTGCCTCTATGCACCAACACCACCGAGTGATGGACAGCACTGGTCCAGACAGATACAGGAGGTACCTGACAGGTCTTTTACAAATCTGTTCTGGCCCAAGACTGCTCTCAGTTAAATAAAGCAGCATATGGAAAACCCCCAGCACTACATGTTCTCATAATTTTTGGAACACTGTAAATATTTGAGTCAGTAGATCTTAATCCATAAACACAGCTGGACTCAAGAAACAATGATGGCAACTTATTATAATTTAAACAATTGTGTAACAAAACAAACCAACGATAATCTCTTTGGTTTTCTAGGGACAATAGGCACAACCTTTTCACAAAGTTAACATGATGGGACATGTACTTACATAAAAAATAAACTTACATAGGCTAAGAAATTATTCTCAGCTTTTAAAGAGCGCTGTAGGGGAATGACAGTGGAGGAGCAAAGCAGGAGCAGAGCTACATATGGTGCAAAGCCAGCATCGCATATAATGTACAGAGCTGGAATGGTGACCACCAGCCAAAGAACATCCCTTTTCCCTTCTATCCTCTTCCAGAACATATTAGTTTAATTGCTTTATGACCAGGAACACCATTCCCCCAAGTTCACCCTCAATGTAAGCCCTTGCACACACAGTTTACATGCAAGAACTAGTGGCTGATCTCTGCTGTGATTAAGGAAAGGAACATTTATCCCAACTGCGTACGAACAGACCTGGGCAGTCAACTCACATTCTAAATAAGCTAAATGGAGTTTATGTTCTTTCCTGAAAGTTCACTTAAGTTCACTTCTTATTTCCATTTTCACAAGTGTTTGCATTCAGCAATATAACCTGGAAACAGAAGTAAACACAACACACTTCAAATCCACTTCAGAGTTGTCCCAAGCCAGGTGCTATTCTGATGTGGATTCAGCTAACAGAGCCAAGAGAAAAAACTGTGCAAAATCAAAGTAGGGTTTAAACACACGATTTCTGAAAGCACAATCCTGATTATGGCTATAAACCCTTTAAGACTTCACTAACACAAACATGAGAAAGTCTTTCGTTTTATATTTCACATCCAATTTTCAGGAGAAGATTCCTACACCCGAGCTTCTAGAATGGCAGAGATCAAGTGAAAACTGCAAACGAGGAAGGCTAAAGCTCTTCAGTCAAGCATTCTAGAAGCTGGATTCCAGAAGCACAAGCCATACTATCAGAATTTAGCCCCCTGGTGTACCCCTTGGGAACGATAGGGGATAAGTCCATAAACCAGTTACATACATGCTATAAGCCCCAATTTCCAGCTCTTGGTGAAGTCATCAATGCCACAGAAAATGAGAAAGTTGACACGTAAAATAATTCCTTTTACCAGGAATATTCCTAGTTCTAGAATTGCTAGTTCAAAAGCAGCACATGAGCAAGCCAGTGTACTTTCCAGCTCCCTCTCTTGCAGAGAGACAGATGAGCCATATTAGCTGCAACCTTCAAAAAATATCAAGTATGGAAAACGTCAGCTCCACAGTACAAGTCTGGCAAAGTTATAATCAACTAAAGTCAGTGTCTTATAATAGGAACTGACAGGGAAATTCTAGCTACTTGTGCTGCTTATAAACGCTGACTTTATCTGGCAAAAGGATGAAGCCACAAAGCTGAGATCCAGTTCTGGAGTAAAACTTCACCGAGATTTCAGAGAACTGTCTTCAAGGAGTTCAGTTTGGTCCAGGTACAAGTGTACCCATGTCTTTCATAAGCAATTAAAGGCCTAATTATGGGGAGAGGTTCAAAAGAACTCTTTCCTTTTAGATTAAAACCCTTTTCTAAGTAAAACCCCAACACAGGATTGTCATTTCATGTGACCCCACCACATTGAATATTTTTGAACAGAACAGAGGCAAAAAGATTCTTTAAGAAAGGGAATAGTAAATCTAGAACAATGACCACATTAATCCAAACCCTACTTGGCAGGGTCTGTCAAACAACCGTTAACAGCCATTTATACAAGTTGTTAAATAGGAGATCATTCATCGACTTGCACATGATGTCATCATCCAAAGGATGGAACTTTTCTTTTCTTTGGTGGCTTTGCCATCCTACTCCTGCAAGGCTGCCAGGTAGGTAAACAGAACCCCGCTTAATCTGTCGGCAGCTTTATAACACCCACAACCTACAGCTGGTCCATTGAGACCAGCGTTCTCTGAGAGGAGTGCTTAACATCTGTGTTTCTAAATTTGGATGTCAGTGACCAATAAGTACTTGGTTTTTAAAGCTTTTAAATAAGTATCTTATGCTCCACAGGGTTTTCCTAATCCATGTTTTTCTTCAGTAAGAACCTCAAGGGGAGGGCAGATAAGGGGAACATTGTGCTATCTAAACTTAGTTTCCCAGACTTCAGTCCACTTGCATAGCAGGAGGGTGAGCTAGAGAACAATTCTGCTCCACTAAACCCTCCAACATTTTGAAGTTTAGCTTCATTCTACCTCACTGGTTCTGCAAGAGATTTATGGGGAAGCAAGAGTGACTGACATGGTTGAAAACAGACTTCAATCTGCTTTAATCAGAAAAGCTATTGCACCTTATCCATCTTCCCAAGCCAACTGCTCTCACAGAGCTGCCCCAAACCTGAGAAGACTTCCTGATGTGTATTTCAGGAAAAGCTTTTCTCCAACTGGCTTCAGGCTTTCCACAAACAGAAGACTTTAAACAGTAAACAAACTTTTAATCAACCATTCTGGACTATCTCTGTTTATAGGATGCAAACAGTTTTCCTAGCAGATAAGTTTGCAGAGGCAAGCTGGGACCTAACAACAGGACAGCAGGGCTCCAGCACCACCACCATCATTAACAAGTCAGGCACAGGAACATTTTCTCATCATTTTCTTCATAACAGATCTATGGTGAGGGCTCAAGGGAGAGGAAAGGAAGTTGCTTGAACTTTGAGAGTGGGAACATCAGAAGTACTTTACTCAGCTCCCACTGAGGGCAGCAGCAGGAGAGTGGGCCAGAGTCAAGACGGTGAGGGGCAAAAGATATCTCATGAGATAACTGTGTTTTCCTGGGAGAAACCTCTTTACTGCCCATCTAGGATGGTGAAGAATTGCAGACCACTCTTCAGCTTCAACTCTCGAGTCAACACTCTTCAACACTCTTTGGCCCAAGTCTACTTCATCCTACCTAACGTACCAGATACAGCCATGTAGTACCTTAAACCACTTCACTTGTCAGTGCAGGGACTAAACACCTTCTCAAAGGACCCTATATAGGATCACAATACCTGCTCCTATGCCTCTTATCTATAGCAGGACACCCAAGGCAATGATCAACCAGCAACACTGAAGTATCAAAAATTATGTGGAGTTAATCACACAATTATTGAGGCTGGAAAAGCCCTCTGAGCTCATCCAGCCCAGTCCATGACCTAACATCACCACAACGGCCACACCAGGGCACTAAGAGCCACAGCCAGTCTGTCCTTGAACACCTCCAGGGATGGGGACTCCTTCACTGCCCTGGACAGTCTGCCAGGCTTCACCAGTGCCCGGTACAGGCACTGTCCCTAGTCCTGCTGGCCACACTGTTGCTGATACAGGCCAAGATGCCATTGGCCTTCTTTGTCACCTGGGTACCCTGCTGGCTCCTGTTCAACTGGTTGAATATGTCCCTCTCTGTCAGGCCATTCTCCAGCCGCTCATCCCCCAGTCTGTAGCCCTGCAGGGGGTTATTGTGGCCAAATTGTAATGAAGACAGTAAAGACTTTTCTCTCTCTGCCATACAGTAAACAGTTTTCTGAATCTCTATCAGTGCCAGGAGCTTGCAGGCACTGACCCTTCTGAACACAGACAGGCGTACAGTAATGGGTTGCTGCTACCGTCTTCAATAGGATCAGAATTAGGCTAAGACTACAACTCAAACAAGAGTTAACTGGGCTACATTAGGTTCAAAGTTTGAGCCAAAATACTCTCAAGCCAATCTTTCCTCACTTTGTGGTTTCAATGTTTAAGTTGCCTAAACCAGTAAACATTGCAAACAGTTCCAGTTGAACGCAGCTTCTGGATTCTTCCTTTTCAATTCTTGTATTTCTCCTTATATTTAGTCTTCCCTCTTTACTATTTTTGTAAATTATTCACATCAGAAATAGTGAGTCACCAAAAAGAACATAAATAGCCACTTATGTTACAGGACAGAATCCCTCAATATTTTCAATCTGCTGACTGATGGCTGTGGGTCTCTCCATCCAGAGCACATCCAGCCAATATCCAGGGCTAAGCAAGTTTTGGGGTGGGAGGGAGCTGTCTTTTGACTGAAAATAATCCCAAGTAAGACTTAGTAAAAATAAACATAACTTGAGACAAGGCAAAATCTACAGATTTTAATGTAATTCAAATCAGAACACCATTAAAGAAATAATGTGAACACCAAACAATCCAGGTGCATTTGGAAGCCTCAGGCTGGGTATTTGAAAAGAAGCCAATTTCAGCCAATTCAGCCCATCCTCAGCATGTTTTTGTGCATCTGTTACAGGGGCAAAAAATCAACAAACAGTGTGCAACAGCTTGTCCATATTTCTATGCTTAGATAGGTCACTGTAAGGCAGTGAGCAAGGGGATCTAAACCTTTGCACTCCCCAAATCCTGCTTTGGCGTCTCATCTCTGCTTAGCTGAGCCTTGATCCCAGGGCTTGCAGGCAGCAAGTCCTAACAAGCCCAAAGCTGACTGTGCACTTAAGAGTTCATTTGTATTTGAATTCAAACAATCCAGAGTGCTGCTGACCCCGATTTCCACAAAAGCAGACTCAAGAAAGCTGTTGTTCCAAAGAGGATGGTCCAACACAAGGAGCACACAACTACGATCAGAGGTTACTTATCTTCTATTGCCATGGGGGCTGTATTTACCTGAGAGAGTCACTCTGCCTCCTCCAAGACATTAGCTAGCCAGGCTATCCCACCTATCCTCAAGGATAATTTGTGGATAGGACCTTAAAAGCAGATTGATGTCAGGTATCCCACAGCATCCCATCCCTACCACCACCAGGGTATCAGAAGAGTGGAAGCTTCTGGTACCAAACAGGGTTGTGCTCTGACTTTAAAGAGCTCCCCCTCCCCTTAATGCTTGTTCCAAAATTATTTGCAGATTTTTATAGAAGTGCAGTGGAGAAGAGAACATTACTAAAGACCAGGAAAAAAAAAGTACTGGAAATTCATTTCCAGTTACATTTTCAAAAGTCAATGAGACAACAAAATATGGAAAAGTTGTTCCAGATGGCAAGATCATACTTGAGGAATTTCATTTAATCACATTCGTGCAAGATGTTTTGATTTGGATGACATATATCAATTGCATACTTAAATTAACAGCCCTTCCTACTGAAGCAAATGCAAAGCTCCCAGGAGCAGGAAAGGATCTCAGTGCTTCTACCTCATTTAAAGTCCGTATGGAGCTGACAGTCTTTTTATTCCCTTGAGGAAAAGCAAAAGTCATCAAGACACTGCAAAAGCGTGCCCGTTTTGAAAGCAGCCCCACAGCCACTTGCCCGTTTGAGCCATCATTCGTCTGTCCACTGAGTTATCAAGACAATTCTACCTTCCATGCCCTTATAGGTCAGATAGCCAGGTACCAGTGCCTTAGTGTGATGGGCTCAGAGGAAAGGAACCACAGGTAAACACAAAAGGTTCCAGTTCATATGATCTGACTCACATTCAGCAAGCCCCCAGTGTTCTTGTCCCAGATGGATGCTTGAGAACCACCCAGCTCTCCTCAAATAGAGTGACAGAGTGCACAAGGCCCCTCCAAAACCTCTTGGAAGAGAAAAACAAAATGCTGAGGTTCCAGTTGGAAGGGAAACTTCATGTTCCACCCAGGTTTTCCCCATGCTGCAGTCATTTAACTCACCTTCCAGAAAACCTAATGATTCCAAGATGACAATTTCATTTAATATACGTGCATATAAATCGCATCTCTATGATGGGACAGGTGAGGTCCCAGAGATCCTGCTTGCTGTAATAATTTCATTTAGAAGAGCCTGGGAAGGGAACACAGGTGAGAAGACCCAGCATGCAAACAGCTCAGTATCACAACACTGAGTGTCTACATTTCACAGAAGAGTCTTTCTATCTTTGAGGCCATAGCACCTCTCAAATAGAGCATTAAAAGTCGATTATTTATTCACAGAGGAGTTTTCACTACAAGTTGAAGTGCAGTTCACACCTAAAGCACACTTCAAAGTTTTTAAAGACGTGGAGGATTTCAGTCACCTCCGAAACACTGCAAACACAAGCTGTCTTTTCGCACAACTTCTTCCTGCAGCTGTTCTCTGAAGGGAGATCTACATATCCATACAGGTATGCATATTAGTTATTACTAGAATAACTGTAATAAGGCCTTTTGTTTGGCGACTGTCTACTTCTTAGAAGTGAAGCATGAGGAGATTTAGCTTGCCAGCTGCACATTTCGCTCTCCCAGATCCCCAAACAGAGATTTAAAATAGCCTGTTTATCAGATCTGTATCTAACTCGTATTCCACTGCGAGGGCTAAAAAGGAATTTCCATTCTTACAAATGTCCCCCCTGTGGGGCATTACCGTCTGTTCCGATCAGTGTAAAGGGTCCCTCTTCCCTTCCAGTCCAAAACCCACTGAAGCATTTCTTTAATGACTATAAAACAAAAGGCTGGAGGCTTCCTTGCCTTAATTTATATACAAATACATTACCAATTAAAAGGTAGCTGTGAAGTGTACAGCTGATAATGGATTGCCTTCTGCAGCCTGAACTGTAGCATTGCTACTATGGCATTATAATAATTAGTTAAGCTACCCTCTAATTTGTCTCAATTTGCATTGGCAGACTAGAAGCTGCTCTCCACAGGATTTCTCATGAAAACTGTGGTAGGAGAGAAATTAAAAGCTAGGGGTTTTTTCCCCACCACCCTCCCATTCCATGCAGAATCTTTTCCTCCTTCTTTCCACCACCACTGTGGATCTGGAATACACATCCATCGAGACAAATGGAGTTATACCCCAGGTGAATATTAAGGTAGAATTTGGCTTAGAACAACTGAAATTCAATCAACTCAGGCATCCAAACCCACCTTATCACTGCAGCCAGCCTGCTGCCTCTGTTCTTGTCCCACTGTGGGTTTAGCTCAGCCTATTTTGCAAAGCCCTCTGTGGAACGGAGGCCTTTCTCCTCCTCTTTTACTCAACATTATCCACCTTTGCAAAGGGGGTTTGTGATAAGTTAATAAATTGCCCAATTATTTCTCTTCACATTTAAAGTAATCAAAGAAGACCCTCCCTTCTCACCAAAGCTGCTTGGATGGGTGGAACATCTGCACATCAGAATGGCAGGAGGTCCAGAGGAACTCAGGGTAAAAGTACAGACTTTGGTGATGCCCTCCTATGACTTCAATGCATGTTTCTTTCAGTTAGGAATCAGCTGTTTTGCTACCACAGCTGTCAAGCCAGATGTCCCACAGCCAGTCCAGCAGTTAGACAGCTCAGAACCTCTCTGCTTAAACCAGGCAGGGAGACAAAAATTGATAAAGATTTTCTCTTCCAATTAGTTCAAGATTGATAAAACACAGCCTGCCTTTTCAGCAGCTAATTTGCCTCTATATGCACCTTCTTATAGAGCTGACACACCCCTTATTTCTCAAATCAAGCTCCATCATGATAAGATGAAACACACCATTACCTTAAAAAAATCCCCCAACCTCTGTAATTCATAGCAAACAGTTGCCAAGTGTTAGCTCTCAGCCCCCCCTTCTTTATAAACAAAGATTTAATGAGATGACCTTTAAATTGCTTCTTCATGTGTACTACATCTACAGAAATGTGGAAGATTCTCTGGAAAGGGCTGTATAATTCCAGTGTCACTCCATGTTTTTAGCACATGCTGGGAATATTTTGTATAGGAAAGGAACGTTGCATGCTACAACACCTCAGGGATTTTGTCAAGCTTTGTTGGCCTGGGCTTTAGGTTAAAGGGCAGCACAAGTAGTAGGTAGGTGGCTTGAAGCAAGCAGGAAATAAGCACCATAAGCTAATCAAGGCTTCCATCACCTGAGCAACAACCTCTTATTGCCCCCATACTCTTAAGACCAGAGCTTGGGATTTCACTAGTCAACAAATGCCTTCTCAGTCCACTAGCACCCCCCCCAAGCTCCCCAAGCACAGAAATAAGGGTCAAGAAACAAGAGTCTGGTGTACAGGTAGATTGGAGCAGTAGTTGAAGCAGATCCCTACACCAGCATGAGCTGTCATCCAAAGTTCCTTTATCCAGCTGGATGAATTCTGTACCCAAACAGAAGGTAGGTGGCAGGAGAACAAGTGTCACCAGGACTTCTGATCCTGAGACTGGCATAAGGGATGAACCAAGCAATGAAGCTTCAGTCCAGTGAGAACCCTAAGAGATCTTGGGGTCTTAATGTAAGCAGTTTGCCTCAAAGAGATTTGTTTCATTGAAAGGGAAAGAATTGCAATCAGTTGTTGCAGTCTGAAGGCAAAGAGCATTCACTCCCTTACGTGCAGATGAGCTGTGAGGAGCAGTAAGATCTCTAGGCAAATGCAGCTCAGCTAAGTTCCATCTGGTTTTACAGAGCTGCACCCATTTCATCATCAAACTGAGTCAGCCCCACAGAAGCTGTTCGTGAGACATCTTGTACTACAGCCTGAGAGACGCAATGGTATAAAATCATCATGGACTTCCACAACAGAAGACCAATGGAAACTGGATCCAGTAGATAGGGGTGACTGCAAATATTTGCTTCCTGTCACAAAAGTGCCAGCTCAGACACCTCCAGATAGACTTAGCATCATGTCTAAATCAAACCAAGCAGCGCAAGAAGGAAGAGCAGACAAGGACAAAGTAGAACACAAGGAGAATTTGAAAGAGGTTACATTTCCTGGGCCGTGACAACAGTTCTGAAGAACTAAGGGGGCTCAATTAGCAGCTTTCCAGCTAATAAGTACGTCACGTGTGAAAGCAGCACCGTGGCAAAGTCAGAAGGGAGGTTAGATGCTATTCATTGCACATACAACTTTTAATTACAAGAAATTAAGACCTGCCAACACATTTCTCCTCATTTCTCACTCACACGTGCACATTCCCTGCAAAACTCACACAAGCAAAGCATTTGGAGTGCTGAGGCAGGCTGCACTGACATTTGCACTAGATTAGATCAAGGGATTGCTTTTTTCTAAGAGCAGGAGCCCTGGCCAGAGATGCAAATGCATTTAGGAGTGCCTAATGCAGCCTGTGGCAGCTACAGGCTCAGTCTCTTCATTTCCCAGACCCCCTCAGGGCAATTCCTACCAGAAAGGACCAGCAGCTCCCAGCTCCTTGTACTAGTTTCTGTGGATCCTTCTGTGGAACACCCCTCTCTCAGCACTGCAGTCACAAACTTCACCTCATAGCACCGTGTGAAAGAGTGGGTCATTGCAGTAGCCAAATCACACAGACAAAAACAAGATAAGAACAAAAACAACAACTTCAATTACACGACTTGATCTTCTAGCCCTGCAGCGTGTGGAGCAACTTTCACTGAGAGCAAATATCTAAGCATCACAACTAGTTTCGTGTGTCCATTTTCACCCTGTGTAACAGTCTCCATGAGAGACAGGACAACCAAAGATCCCATCTCAAGGTCACAGCTCATCCAGAACAGACCCAGCTCTCATGGCAAGTACTGCCTGCTCAGGGGGCATCAGTTATGCCCACAGTCTTGAAGTGAAGGCAGAGAATGATTTGATTGTTAATTCAAGATGCTCCCAGAGCTCTGTGGTGACCTAACTGGTCATTGCTGCTCTTGTTTGTCCAAGCAGAGGGGCAGGCCATAGATCATGGTGGTTGTGAGTAAGAAACATGTACGTGGCTCTGCTGACAGCAGCTTCCCAGAAATGAACCCAGAACCCAACAGGGGCGCATAAGGACTTCAGCTTTTTTCACATACGTTACACACATTTATTTATAAATCTCATTTCCAATGAAAGCTTAAAATGAGATTTAATTTTCCTCAGCCTGTTGATAACTTCCTGCAGACAAAGCCGTACAGAAGCTGCTGCTCGGCACAGCAAGCGCTCAGTGCACGTATTTAGGGATTGCAAATACGTGTTCCTTAGCCAAATATTTCCACCCATGGGGTGATGTGTTTACATACCCTGTGGTACATGATCAGCAGTTACTTGGGATATACTGTGCCTCTAATGTTTGAAACCAAACTTGCCACATGCTGGGAATCAGGTAGCCTCTGACTGTTTGACTTTACTGAGAAACACAGTACTCCAGATGTAGAAGAGCTTTATCTTCCCTTTTCAGAGATTGTTTCCTCCACTATTCCCTTTCTCCCTGCCTAGAAATCCAAAACCTAGAGTTAGAAGAGGCATAGTCAAGGAATAGAAGGAATTATATGGTTCGTGCAATATGGAATACATCCCAGTAAACCAGAGAAAGAGCCATCAAAACAACTACAAGATTGTAAATTCTCTGGGAAAAAAGGACTTATTTTTCAGAGGATGGGGATGAACCCATTCAATATCAACACAGTGATGCCCAAACATGCCAAAGCATGCGAGCTGGCTGTTGTTGCCACTCTGACTTTTGAGTGAGATGGACCAAGAGACATTCAGCTTGTAGCTTAGGTCTTACAGGAGACACAGCACACAAGGCAGAGACTATTTAAAAGAACAACACTCTTGTGCTGAGGAGTCACTCGTTCCATGGCAACATGGAGTTCTTCCTTTCCACCCACAGGTCATCCACTATCATTGCACCCAAAGTACTACCATAGGCAAAGGGTGATGATGTTCATACGTGGAAGTGGCAAGGAGACTCAGACCTTGAGCCTTATAGAAATGCAGTATTGATGAATGGTTGTCCATAGTTAAACAACCATGCCTCAATTCAGAGATAAAACTAACACTGGCCACAAATGACTTGTCCGAGTCTACATCATTCCTGTCTGTCATGTTCTGCCCATCTCTCCTCCTACCAAAGCCCACTTTTGAGCAGGCCACAGCCATGCTGGTCTGAGGACAACTGTTGTCTTCAGGATAAGGCACATCAAGGGAACAAAGGCAACCAGCACTCACATGGTTTCTTGACTCCATCACCTCTGGAGCATCTTTCAAAAAGCCATGATGCCATAGGGAGTTCAAGTGCCAGTGGGTCCCTCTCACCTTTCCCAGATGTCTGAAAGGGCAAGATAGTAACTTCTGACTCTATTCTGATACAGATCTCTGCACACAGTACTTCTTGAACGATGCCTTATTGGAGGCTTGCAGACATATCCTGCACTTTAAAAGTCATTGTCTACCTCAAACCTACAGTGTGCTGTCCACCACTCACCTTAGCTGCTCAGAACGGCTGGTGTCACCAGCCGTCAGAAGTGGCAATAGGCACAAGAAAAGATTCTTCAGGGATGGCAGGAGCCTGGACCACCCCTGGCAATTGTCTAAACACTCAGGAATCCTTAAAAGGCAGCTCAGTGATTGCTGTGCTAAGGGAAGAAAGTAGCTACACAGTGGTTAGAGCTAATTAGGCAGAGAGGAGTCACTGCTGTTCCTATATGAGATGCGAGTGGAAGCAATAGATCAAGCTCAGATCTTGAACTCCTGTAGTAAACACATAGCATTTCAGGAGGAGCTGCTGGCAAGCCCAGCATCTGAGAAACACAGGAATGTGCTTGTGACCCCATCTGCAGGCATCCTAACAGTTTGTCTGAAATTTCACAAGCAGGGGGATGTCCTGGATAATGGACGGGAGCCCAGCTGCCCCCAGATGAGGGAGTTTCCTTTGTGCACGAGCCCCTAAGTTATTGCGGCAGCATCTGGCAGTGACGCTCTTGTTCAGGCTGCTATTTATAAAGCGTGATTGTTCGTTCAGGGACAGCTCTTGGCATAGGAGGCCTCAGGAGAGCTGGACTGATCTGGTTAACAAAACATCCAGCAAGCTGGGAAATCAAGTCTGCTTTTGATTTATAATGCAGCAAACTAAAATTATGATTTGCCAGGCTCATTTTGGCACCCTCATAATTCAACTACAGCACTGATTATTTTTTAAAAAATAATAATTAAAAACCCACCAAGTTTAATTACCATAATTATGGAAATACTCAGAGTGAAAAGGACTTGAAAATAATGAGGCAAAACTCACACAGCTCAAACTCCCCCAATTAACAGGATGTTGGGTTGGCGAGGCAAGTCTCAGCAAAGACAAAAAAAAAAACTTCTGGCACGGTTGCGGCAGAAGGGACAAGCCCACCTCAGTCTGGGTTGTATTATAAACCTATTGCACCCTCTTGTGCCGAGGTGTCAGCATTACTTTGGCTTAGCAGCCTTGAAACTAATTGCTCTGCAGCACTTGACCTTCAAATCAGCTCTCCTGCAGCAGGCTCTGGTAGAGCACCCAGCATCGCAGCAGCAGTGTTGTTGAGCAGCTGATGAACTAATGAAGTGCAAGACCGAACCTTACTGGCTTCTGAGGATCCCCTGGATCTCTTGTTTTTGCACATGACCTCACATTTCTGTTGAGCTTGATATCACAAAGTTTGTAGAATTCCTTGGTAGACAGAAACATCTCACAAGTCAGCGCAGGCAGAGCTGCACTGCACCTTTGCTGGGTTTCCTAGGAGGGAAAAGACATCTAACGCTAAAAAAAAATCCCTCTGAAACATTTTGTCTCCTGCTTTGGTTCAGGTACCAGGTGGGGGTACCACAGGCAGTGCTTGGTGCTGCATTTTAAGCAAAGCAAAGAATTGGAGCAAGTTCAGAGGAAATGAGTAACATGTCTAGAAAACACAGAGACAAGGCTGGATGATCAGGGAGTGTTCTGCCTAGGAAAGATCGATGAGTTCCTCTCAGCCTTCAACTAGACAAGAGGGAACAAAACCAATTTTTTCTCTCTGCTCCTGGTTGATAGGACAAGGAATAACAGCGCTAATTTGAACCATGGGAGATGAAGGTGAAGTATCAGGAAGACAAAAATCTCCTCAGCCTGTTAAAGTACTCCCACACTGCAAATTAAAAGCAGATTAGGCAGGTATGGCAGGAACAACCCAGGTAGAACAGATCCTGCCTTGCAGCAGCAAGCTGAATTACAGCATTTCTCAAGGTCCCTTCCAGGCTCGTTGCTATTGTATTCCACTCTGCAATCGTTTCCGATTAACACCGAGCCTTGTTTTCAGGCTATCACGCAGCAGCCTGTCCCAGAGCTAAAGACAAAAGTTCTTCCCTGGCAACGACACACGGGATCCCCAGGCACTGCCTATCTCCTGCTGCTAACTCCAGCAGCGATGCTTATTTGCAGCTCCTGATCGCTGTGAAAACAAAATATTTCTAAGCATTTCACTGTCTAAATCCAAGTTAAAGCTGGTTCAGTTACAGCATGAGAAATATTTCAGGTACAGAAAATCCACAAGTGGCTAAGTCAATAGAGCGGCTGGAAGCAGGATGCTCAGGTGCTGCCAGCCCCACAGTGCCCCAGTTTCCCTGCAGCCAGCTGCAGCCAATTCCTCCCTGAGGAGGAAAACTACAGAAAATGTGGTAGTAACAAAGCTAAACATAAAAAACATTGGACAAGACCACCATGGCCCAAATTTAAAACCGATTTAACAGGGACAACTTTCCCAGGATGTTTTTCCTCACGAAGGCACACTGCTGCA
Source organism: Phoeniculus purpureus (assembly GCA_028565055.1). Classification (NCBI taxonomy): domain Eukaryota; kingdom Metazoa; phylum Chordata; class Aves; order Bucerotiformes; family Phoeniculidae; genus Phoeniculus; species Phoeniculus purpureus. Next base: position 2,788,664 of record JAOXOE010000784.1, on the reverse strand, counting down.
GCCAGGGAAGGGATGGCTGAGGATCTGCTGAGTGCTGATGGGGAAGTTTCCAGAGCCAGGCTCAGGGGTGGGTAGGACAGGCCTGCAACAGTTGGAACTAAATTGCATTCTAATCCATGAATCAAAGTGCTGGCAATTACCATGTCAAGGCAGGTGAAACAACAACAAATAATGAACAGAGATCTTTCCAGTCTTTGCTGATGCACTCTGTGCTCACTGCAGAAACTGCTCACTGGACACGTTCTACCCAGAGCCAAGGTGATTGCCAGTGATAGCCCCAGTTAATCAAGTCTGAGAAGAATATGATTGTAGTCTCCTGTACTGTAAAGCAGTATCTCAGCCTTCCTCCAGCACACACCCAACACAGCTCTTATAGCCTTTCCTTGGATTTGAAGTGGAAGAATAGGAGTCACATAGGAACAGGGCAAATTGCACATTGGCTTGGGAACAGCATGATCTCTTGGACCCCTCAGTGTGGGTTAAAACCCACGTGAGTAGGTAGCAAACCACGCAAATCTTTCTTTACGTGGGTTTCTAACACACATGATGAAGCTCTCTGAATTGAGGACTCGACAGTTTGGAGAATAATTACATTAAAATTTGTACTCTGGACCTAGACTGTTGCAGTGGTTTCTTGTATTATTATTATTAGCCAAGGTCCTAAAACACAGGTTTCACCCCTACAAGGCAGATATCTGCATACTGATGATAGGTTCCTCTAAAAATTTCTTAGCAACAACTTGGAAGTGGTCACAAACCACAGGTTGAAAACTAGTGGTTTCAATAATTTCCTTTCCTTTGTGTCTCAATCCATCTGAGCCTTAGCCTATCTCTTGCTAATCAGCCGTCTTTAACACTAGAATGCTCTCTTAGCAGCTCAAAAGGTCCATGACTCCAAGGAAATTGTTACCCACAGCCAGCACCATAGAGGCCTCTCAATATTTGCAGCAGAACTTCAAATTAGGCTCTGAAGTCAGCAGAAAAGCAACACAGAGGAGAGGCTGAGGCACTGAGCTCCCTGGTGACCAGCATTTCTACCCTCAGACTCACAGAAAGGAACTGACGGATAGGGAACAATGAGTGAAAAAAAGAGAGGTGAAGGCTCCAAATGGATCTCGAAGGCTTTCAGTTGCCAAAACTCACCCTATTTTTGCACCTTTCAGGTGTACTGCGAGGGCAGAGGTTACTGTTGCCTACATTGCCTAACCCCACAGAACAACTCACATTGAACAGTGCAGGACTGACAATTTGTCCAGACTCTGTTTTTGTTATTGTACTGACTAGAAACAGCCTTAACAGTGGGCTTTTGGCAGGACAGGTATAGAAACCCTGCGAGTGTTATTCAATCCCAGGTCCTCCCAGCTCAGCCTGCCATTAACACATAAGCTAAATCCCCGATCAGCAGTACTGGAAGCCTTGTAGGTAAACTGAAAACAAAGCTGGCCCCTTCAGATGAGCTGATGGAGCAGGAGAGCTTGCCTGCAGGAGGACAGAGAGGGGAGGGAAGCTAAGCCTCAGGCTCTGGGGAATCCATGGTTGGATGATTTCTGGGCACCCATCCTGCTCTTGTTCTCCTGGAATTGCAGGGCATTAAGTTCATGTTCACGTAGAGCTCACGCTGCTTTGGACCTGGCGACAGTGACGCCCCATCTAGCAGGGAGATAGCACCTCTGCTGAGAAGCAGCTGGGTCAGGACCCAGCCACATCCCCACTGCAACCCCCACACCGGCTGTTTGCCTTGGCCAAGGCTGCCGGCAGCAGCTGAGCTCAGCGAGTTGCATTTTAAGCACAGCACCAGTGCAGCCCTGGTTCCTCACTGGTGAGGTGACTCATGCTCCAAAGGTCATCTTCTCCTCCATCCCCTGAGCTGAGGGGAGGAAAGAGGGAGAGAAAAGGAGGGGCAGAGAGAAAGGGAAGCTGATTCTCGCCACAGCTGCAAGCTTCAGCTCTAAACTGCTAACCCCTTTGCTCCTTGGAAAGCTGACTCCCAAATCCCTAGGTGTTTCATTATCTCTTCCACTCCCTCCCAGAGTTTCTCTCAGGTAATTGTTCCCACATAGCATCTGCTTCAGTTTGAGCCAGCTTCCTCCTGCACTATAAAGTTGTTCAGCAGAAGCGAGGTGATGGCTTTGCTTCGGCTCCCTCATTCCCTGCACAAGCAGTAAAAAGTCTGAGAGGCAAACAAGCAGGTTTGTGCAGGGATAAAACTTATACCCAGTCAGACTGGGAAGCGCCATCCCCAGGGGAAGCTGCATTGTTTGCCACACAGAGAAAAGAGACTGAGCACAGAATCAGAAAAACCCTTCTACCAGCCGGATAACGTGACCAGACGCTGATGGACTTGCCTTGAGAACCCATGCTGCTCACAGACATGCTGGGAGGATTCCTCCAGCTCCAGGAAGAACAAGTGAGTTGTCATTCCCACCTTGCTCATGATACAATGGTGGTTTCCAGAGAAGTCACCATTACTGCTCTGAAGAGCAGTCAAGAGGAGCTGCAAGTACTTACATCTTTGGTCCTGGTTAGGTCATCGTAACCCTCACAAGACAAGTGAGGAATCGTGAGCTCATCCCTTGGCAGGAAGGAACTGACTGTAGTTTACAATATTCATAGCAATTTGTGTAATTTAACGCAGAGGGTGAAGTTCTCAACCAGGGCAAATTGGAGCAGTGTCGATTTTGCCCTATTGAAGCTGCTGGGTCAGCCAGTTCATAAAGAGCTGAGACTTCCTTTAAAAATTTTCTCTGCTCACCTTGAAGATGACCCCTCTATATAGTTTTAATATTTTCTGGTTACTGTAACTGTCATCTAACTACTATCCCATCAGGGCTGTAAAAGACAAAGTGCTTTCCATTGAGGCTTTGTCAGATTGGATCAGGGTAAATTGAGAGAAGTGGGGAAAGCATAGTTCAAATAGATTTCTCTCAGGTGTCTAGGATGCATAGGGATAATAATAAATCCCCAATAGGCAACTGGTTATAAAAACAATTCAATGACTAGTGCTTTGAAAATGTGACAATCTTCATTAGGCCTGGAACGATACTGCTGTAGATTCCTGGAAGCACCGAGGTGACATGATCTGTCAGACACCTCCAGCTTTTCACAGAATCACGGAACATTGGGGATTGGAAGGAATCTCAAATGATCATCCAGACTGATCCCCCTGCCATAGAAGAATCACCTAGATCAAGTCACATTGGAACACGTCCAGGTGGGTTTTAAAAGTCTCCAGAGAAAGAAACTCCACAGCCTCCCTGGGCTCATGAGAAGAGGCTTTACAGCAGGCAGGACTACTGCTCATTGCTTTCTGCGTTAAGCAAGGTGTATTACAGGGCACTGCAGTGAAGCATGCACAGCAGACCAGGTTATGAACACTATATTCAAAAAGGGTGAAGAGATGAAGGAGGCTGAGCAAGGCAACGCATGCTCTGGTCCATGAACCAGAAGGACTTCTCTTGTCCTTCAGGCAGCATTTCTCCTATTAAAAGTCCAACAGATCAATGCAAAAAAAAAAAAAAAAATCAGGCTCTGATCATCAGCATCACCACATGCATGAATTTCTCCAAGTCTGGGTGCACATCACACAATTTGGAATTTAGTCCCTGTTGCTTTCTTTCTCACCTCCTCACTCACACAGGCTACTGTGGAAGCCAGAAGGGCTGATTTGTGACCTGCAGGTCAGGAAAGATGCTGCTCCCAACCTAGGCTAAACTCTGGGAAGACCACACTCTGGCTGGCTGTTTTGTAGCATCTCTAGTATCACCTCCCAGTAAACAGGCATGATTGCCACTAATCTCATACCAGCAGTGGCCCAACCATGGCAAACATCACCCTGGCTTACACATGTGAGTATCAGATCCAAAGGTTTCACACTGAGCCTGAGGCTTATGGCCGTGACCTACAGCCACCATCATGCCTGTGAGCAATTTGCTTTTGTAGAAGCAGCCTTTTGGCTCTGCTTTCAAACTGAAGTCCAGCAGCCAAGTAGGTGGCCACTTAATATCTCTGGGTGCTTTCAGAGAAGATTAGGTGAAAGTCCAAATCCAGGTTGACATTCCATCTCTCTGAGAAACAGGCCTGCAATAAATAAGGCTGCATGCAAGTTGTTGTTCTGCTATCGCACTCCACTCAGCCACTTACAGCCAATATGTTCCTCATTAGCACTCGGGGAAGCTGCGAGTGCACAAGGCTCTCTGTGCAGCCCCAGTTTCATTCTATTCTCAAACACATGGAAACACTTTAAAAGTAAGGGCCTTGGGACCTGTGCAAGGGCGACAAGTGACGAGATGAGGAGAGGAGACCAGAGCCAGCCCCTGACAAATTTGAACCATCCAGTCTTTAATCCACAACAACCAAAAAAACCAACACACGAACCCCTGATGCTAAACAAACCTGGCCCTCTGCAGAAAGGAGATTACATGCGTAATGGAAAAATTACGGGTATGGGGAGCCTGGTCTACGAAACTTGGTTAAAATTAAGAGCTTTCAGTTTGCTTTCCATGATTAATGGAACTTCCCCTACATGCAACTCAGTCAACATTTCCATCCCCCTCAGAGCCTATCAAGAGCCCTCTATTTTTTTTTAATTTGAGGAAAATGGAATTTTAAGATGGGGTAACATTTCAATAATTGGACCAGGGGATTAGTTAGTTCCCCCCCTTCAAATACCCGTTTCCTCATGCAGCAGAGTTGACAACCAGGGGAAAGGGCTATCGTAGCAAGAGGCGGCAATACAGAGTTGAGCTGTCTCTTAGAGAAGAGGGTGGCAACCTGACAGACCATAGGGAAACCAAATCCGCTCCATAAGGCAGCTTCATATAAGAGAATCGCTAATGAAACCTGGAAGTCCTAGCACTAGGCATAACAGAAATAGGCCATTATTGCCAACCCCACAGGACTTGAAGGGTTAAAGCTGTTGGAAGAAATATTTGTGCATGTGCTTTCATGCCAGTGGAAACATAAGAAAAAGCCTAAACCCTCTGCACTGGCACAGCAGGTTCAGCTTTGATCTCTCAGGAGGTTCATTTCCTTCATTAGGCTTTTCTTAAAATTCACTTTTATGAACCCTTTTAATTTCCCTCCCTGTACTTCCCCCCCAATAAAAGCCTTTTTAGATTCATTCAACAAAGGGGCAGGGTGGGGGAGGAGAACCTCATTTAATTACCACTAAATGTTACCTGAAGCTGCTAGTCCTTTACAGGGATGCTGGAGCTGTTCATTGTGTGAATCCCGGGAACCAAAGGAGGGAAAAACCCACTAAGGCAGTAATAAACCATTAAAAGGAACACAGGGAGGACAGAGACAAACAGATCCACAAAGCAGAACATGGGGAAAGGTGAGACAGCACAGGGACCAGCAGGAGACCTCCAGCAGAACTTGGTTGGTCACTGCTGCAAATCAAGCAGAGCACTCATGACCCATAGCACCCACTGTCTCCCTTCTGTTTCATCTCTACTGGTGCTGGGTAGCTGATCAAACAAGAACCTCACCCCACTTCAGGTGTCTGCTTTGTAAATACAGCACAATGACACAAAGCCCTTCCTCATAACGGGGTGCAAGGCTTAGAAATGCCAGGCCAGAGCTTTTTTGATGGGTTTCAACATCTCACTACCAAGGCTGTAGCACCAAGTTGATTCAGCATTTGAGAGACAGTAATTTATGGTGGCTGCTCCTATGAGAAGCACGAGAAGAGAGAGGAACCTATTGAAACACCTTCTGCTGAGCGCACTAGGGAGAATTTGTACTCTGCTTTTATGTCTGATGAACTTCTTGCTCTCCTTCCTTAAAAAAGATAATGTGCATATCTTCTCTGATTCCTAGGCAAGGTACAGGTAACCATGTGGAGTTCGCCTCTCTGTCTGGAGGTCTGGGTCCTTCTCAACAGCATGTACCTGACATCACAGAAGTTTGTTAATAGCAAGGGATAGATAAGTATTGCCTGGGTTCCTGAATACAGTCCCCTGCTAATGCAGAGCCTACTGGACTGTGTAACTCTTCACAAGAAGCATCTTGACTTCAGCAGTAGTTTGTTGCTTTACCCCCACAATCCCTATTAAGAGCTTAACTTCTTACAATCAGCCAGTCACTCGAAGCGATTTAAACAATGAAACAATCGAAACAAGTTGTGAGACTATTCACCAGCTCATTTGCATCAATGAACTCAAGTCCTTGGAAGCAGATACTGCTCTTAATGAGAAAACTGTGTCCAGATTCCTGCTTGGGCTGCAGCAAACTCTCAGAGGTTGTGTCCTCTGACAAGAGGCAACCATCTCCATCTTACCTTCTCAGGCTGCTTCTACTAGACAAAGACAAGTTGCCATTTCTAGACCACTTCCAAAGGACAGATTCTGCTCTAAGATGAAGGACCATGACATGTGAACCCACACAAGGAAGACTCTGCAGTTACTCAATTGTAGCATAGATGAGGTTCTACCCTGCCATTTCTGATGGTCACTTAATTCACTGCAACATGAACACAAGTGGACTTGACTGGACTCACTCAACAGTTGCAGTAGCTCACAGTGTTGCTTTGGCCCTGGAAGGAGAGACTTCTGCTTTTCTCCTACATCAACCCTCATCCTCCCCCCAGCCCAAACTCTATTTAAATTACATTTAACACAGCTAGGTGGATGGACAGCATGAAGTCAGATGAAGTTCAGTGCAGACAAAAGCAAGGTAATGCACTTAGGAAAGGATCATTTGAACTACATAGGGGAAAAAAAAAAAACCCCAGAATGCTTTTGTGAGATAATAATCTGCTGTGTGCAGAGAGGTAGGGAACTGAAAAGACTATAATGGAAAGAAATGGGAAGTCTTTCCTTGGGAAGCTGCTCGCCCCAGCTCGCAGTTATCTGAGCTCATCCTATCTCTTGCAGCAACAGAAAAGCTCTGAGAGATCACAGGGAGACTTCCATATAAGTAAAGCCTGAACAGACAGTCTGGTGAAGTACTGGGAAGGATGCATGAAAAAGCAGCAATTTGTGCCAGTTTGACTCAGTCTTCCTCCAAAACATGTGAGTTTTAGTCCAGATCTCCATGAGTTGTGAAGTTCCCTGCAGGTACATTAGCCACTGGCAAACAAGTTTCAAGATATGCTAAGAGTTAATTTACAGAGTGGGATCCTGCATCAGATTGCACAGTGAGACCTTCTGCACTGTCCTGTCCCAGAACATCACCTCAGCACAGCTCAGACATAACCCCCCCTGTGTATTGGGAAGACAACCCAGGATGGACATGGACACCACAGAAAAACTACTCCAACCTACACTCAGCAAAAGGAAAGCTGATTAGAGCCTCGAGCTCTCTCTAATGCCGTCTAGATCACTGGGGAGCACAAACACCTACACATGCAGCCTCTCCCAGTGGGTGCTCCTGCTCCTAGCCTGTGCTCACATTCCAAGGGACAAGCAACACCACTAGCTCACAGCCACGAAGCCTGACCTCCTGTTCCCCATCCAGTGCCCAGACAAAGGTCTTCCATTCCAGATGCCTCAGGAGGCAAAGGAGAGCCAGCACAGACCAGAAAAAGTGGCAGTGCCGGCTCAAAGCTTTGCCAGTCCCCCCCTTCCCGCCTGCCAGCCACCATTCCAGCAGAGAAAGGAGGGACCGCAGAGCCCGGGTAAATTCTGCTAAGCTGGAACCAGGGCAGGGAGCAGATTTCATGAAGTCTGGGGCCATCTAACGGTAGAAACTGGCAGAGCTGTTGGCAGCAGCACTGGTCTGCTCCATCCATCTCCAGGGATGGAAGGCAGACCCTGGAGGAGAGCACGGTGCAGGGGCGAGGGGGGGGAAACACTATTTATATTTGTCTTCCCCGATTTAGTTTGTCTTTATCTCCAGCTATTTTGAATGTCAGGGGAAGTTAACGAAGACATGTTGTGCATCTGCAATGCATGGAACAACTTCTCTCTGTCTCAGCACATTAAATCCTTCCTTAGTTACACTAAGACTTATAGGGAAAGAGCAGACACAAACAAAAAGGGAAGAGAGATAAAAGGAAAGCAGAGAGAGATGAGACAGTGAAGAAATAAAAGAGGAAACTCCCTTTATTTTTTTATTTCCACTCTCGAAGTGGCATCAGTGTCTGCTAGCCCCTTCACCATCTTTCTCTTGATTGCACTTGTCACCCCTCTAAGAGCTGTCCTGGTCTGTTTGGCAGAACAGAGGAACAGCCTCTTCCACACCCTGTCAAAGGTCACACTCGACTCCAAACACAAGCGAGGGTGAGGACACACAGCAGAGATGCAACCTGAGCTGCAGCATCCTCCCCAGCAGCAAGTGGCACAGCCCCAGCCCCTGAGGTAACACCTGCAGCCACCACATTTCTCTCCAGAGACTCAGGACTCCCACTGCAGACACTGCTCTGCAGCTGGGGACTTTGAGCTGCTCTGCCTGTACTCATTCAGGACACCGAGACAGACACAAATACAGACTAGGATCTATAAAGGCTCCCTGGGCTCCAACCTTTGTCTTAACAGATCTTGCCAGTCATTTCCAAGAGGAGAGAAAAAGCAGTGGCAGAGTTGAGCCCTTTCACTACGATATCCCTTCCTCAACTGCCCTCTCTCCTTTCTGGGACAGGCAAGAGTACAGACTTTCCCTACTCATGGGGCTGTTCAGTTAGAAATTAAGATCTTCCCTTTCCTGGCACTTCCCATCTTCTGTCTTTCCCTGAGGCAAGAATCTGGCACACCTTGGATGTTCTGGTTTGGCCCAAGTTTTATTTAGACGGCTCCTTGCTTTGGGGATTCTCTGTTTATATCATCGGAGGGTGTTAATAAGGGCAGAATGGTTTCCAGATCCACACCAGCTGACTGGATTTCCTGAATCCACGCCATCTGTAAAAACAGAAATGTTCCCTTCTCCTTGTACACACAGATAAATGCATTAGGGCTAAACGTCCCGGGGCAGCAGTAAAGGAGAGGTTTGAAATTCCAGCCAAATGAAACCCAGCGAGCCCTGGGATGAGGTACAGAGCTACCATTTTTAATATGGGGGCTCAGCTGAAGACATGAAAGCTCTCATCTGTCATCCCTCTGTGGAGCAGAGGAGTTTGACATTTGAAAAGAGCACACTGAGGAGTTTCTGGCACCTCTCTCTCAGATGCATCTGGCACTGGCCACCCTCAGAGGCACAGGAATATGCAAGCTCAGACCCTGGCTGGCATATCCCTCTCTCTCAGCTCTTCCATTGCAAGGCAAGCTGTTCTGGAGCTTCTCAGCAGCCACAGGACAGCACCACACACTAACCCAGATGTAAGAGGCAGAAGCACAAGAGAAGTGCTCAGGAGATGGGTCACTTGGGGTCCAATTCCTGGGTGTGCAAATGGAATCTGTCAGCAGGAAGTTTATTTCTTTTAGGCCTGACACCAATTTGACAGCAAATTCCCAGTTTGGGGTGAGCCACACACACCAAACTGGGAACCAAAAAATCTGATGCATCAGCCAAGACTGCTGACCTCTCTCACCTTAATGATGCTCATGAGGTTCTCCCAAAACCCACAGCACCATCTAGGCACTGGGGCAGAATTGGCTTGATGCTTCCACTATTTGCTCTCCCCATCTTACAGAGCTCAGTGTTACCCAGACTGTTAGGAAGAAAGTGACAGCTAGCAGTACAGTCCAAAATGTTCATGATTCTAATACAGTGACACAAAAAGCACTCTCAAGTAAAAACAGGTGAAAGCATCAAAGAGTTAAGCTTGGCTGAGGTAATAGGAGCAAACAGCTTTGAGATGCTCACTAAATGCAAGCCAAGGGGTAGAGGGTCAAGGAGTTAATTCCCTTAACCGAGGACTTGCTACTCAGCCCTGGCACATCCCCTGGATTACCCCAGGAGGGATAACTTAGTTCAGCAAACTGCATCAGCTCACCATATCTGCAAGGAAGAGGACAGGAACTTCACAGCCAAGATCTAGGAACAAACCTACAGAACCCACCCTCTTCCAGCAGAAATTAAGTGGCCCTGCAGCTCAGCCAAAGTGTAATTCTCCACTCCAAATTGTCCCTTTGATAAAACTAGTCCTGTCTCAAGAAGGGATGAAGACACAGCAGCTAAACAAGAATAGCAGTGAGCAGCCAAGCTACAAGACCTCAGCAGTGCTTCAACCCACAGAGACTCTTAACAGAAGAATTTAACCACCATCCTCTGCATCCCAACTACAGAACCAGGACACTTTGTTTTCCTCTTCCTATGACAAGATTGCCACGTCTAAAGTCTGATCTGGGGATGGATCTGGTCTTTACATGACCAGTTAAAAGACACTGGGGAGAGAATCTGAGGGAGCACCAGCATACCCAGATGGGCCTCTATCATCCCCCGGTACCATCTGCTCCATGACCAAGCAGCAGCTCCGACCACAACAAATCTACCCAAATTTCAGTCCTCAGACAGACTCATCATTAGCTGGACTGAATGATATTAGACTTCTCTTCCAGCCTCAATAATTCTGTGACACAGGCTATGTCACATCAAGCTGCTTATTTAGTCATAGGTAGGAATGAGAACAATTCCCCTTTGAAAGCTTCCCCCTGCTCCAGCTCACTGAAACCAAATCTCCTGTGTTTTTGTTCATGTAAAAAAAAAAAATTCTTCCTCCAACACCCACCCTTCTCGATGACAAAGGGCATAAAACATTAACAGGCCACTTCAAACAATTTTGTTGCAACACTAAGCTGCCCACACCCCAAAACTGACTGTGTTCCAACACCAGGGCATCCCACAAGCAGCACCTACAGCCATCACGGTACATTTTGCAAAGCTGAGGGCACAAACGCTTTCTGACCACCAGAACATGAGCTGGCTCTTTTTGCATGGCTTCCACCTGTGCCTACAGCACAGCCAGTTTTCAGTTCGGTGGTCCTGAAGTTTTGGCTTTGTGCTACCACAAATGCTGTACAAACTGACCTTTTCAAGGTTTTCAATCCTTGATGTGTTCAGAACTGCAACCTGAACCATAACATAGAACCCCACTGCTCACATTATGCCACTGCCTCATTTAACACATGACAACTACTTACCTCCATTAAAAGGAGCAATTTGCTCCACATCCTTCTGCAGTCACCAAGCTCCAGAAGAGCAGCCCTGCCAGTTCTAGCCAGAATCCAAAAGCACTCCATTATAACCAACCTTACCCTGACACAGATCTGCACTACTCCATATACATTGAACGTCATAACTTAAATCCCTGTTCCATAGCTTCCATCTCATCAAACAGGACAGTTCACAAATACAGTTATCTCAGATTCCAATGCAATACACAAACCCCATTGCTTCTGTATATTTTGCCTTCATTAACAGACAATCTGACCATCCAGTTTGATGTCAAGGACCCTGCATTCCAAAAGCCACTATGTTTTTGATAGTTCAGCTCAAGTTTTCTCCTCTATACTTTGTGTTCATTGTGAAGTGCCTTAGAAGATACGAAGTAATGAACTGCATTTAATAGCAATGGAGCATCTAATCCCAAAATCCTCTCTCGAGCAGTAGCCAAGAACAAGTGTTCCCATTTTCAGCTTCTTTCTACTTTAGCCAGCCTCCCTAAAGTCCCTTTAAACAGTTCGGGGTTTAATTGAGATTTAAGAAGTATTCCCTTCTGGGGAGGTTTTACTTGTTGTTGGGGCTTAAAAAAACATCCTAGCAAATTTATCGCATGTGTCAGAAGCTTCCTCATCTCTGCCTCAGTTTCCTTAATGCGCAACACTCACTCAGGTGATCCCACAGTAATTGCTGCTATGACAGAACCAACAACCAACGTCCTGGCCGTTAAAGCGTTTCGTTGTTTCACACCATTGATTTCTCCTCTAAAGTAATTAAAAGCATGAAAGACAGGAATGAGCCTCATTAGCTCCCACAAGCACAGGCATCCTCCTGCTCTTCCATGAACCTTCCCAAGGAGCAACAACTCCCTGTGTGCAGACAGGGATGGGAAGGAGCAGAGGGGTTTTGCCGCAGCAGGATTGAGTTCCCTGGTCAGAGCTATCAGCTCCAGCTTCTCTGCCTTCCCCTTGAATCCCATTGACAGCCTCTCAGGATAAAGTAAGCCATTTGCTGGATCTTCCTTATCTTATTGTACATCAATTTGCTGAAACATTCATGGGATCACTACGCATTTCATTTACCCTTAAGGCCAACCCCTATGCTTATTAAATTAAGAAGATGAATGAGAGATTTGCTCTCTAGCTAGCAGCCCAGGGGATTCATTAGTCAAGTAAATGATTGCACTTGCCTCAAGTTATGCTACTGCAATGTTTGTAACGTGCCTTCTGATCTCTGCTCCCCGTGCACTTTTTGGAAACAAGGTTGGCTTTCAGACAGGTCACATTTAATTCCAGTCATTTGACTTCAGATAAAGTGAAGTGACTCAAATTCACTATCCTGTTCCCTTCGTTTGCTTGGCCCTCTAAACATTTCGTGGAACAGGCACACAAGGGGAATCAAGAGCTACATGTAAACTAGTAATAGTCATCCCATTTAAATCTGTATTGAGCACAGTTCCAATTTCAGGGCTGACACAAAACACAGGTCTGGGTACACAGTGACACACTGCAGCCACAGAAGCAGGCTGGGCACGGGGTAACATTTCGACCCAAACAAGTTAGACCATTAATTAAACATGGAGGAACTTAACAAGCTCCCTTTTGCCTTCTAGGAAGAAGCTGGCTGTAGGTAACCCGAGTCCAAAAGACACCAGCACTTCTATGTGAGATATTAGCAAAACAGGAAGAAAATGACACATCAGGAGAAGGTTAAAATTGCACTCCAATTAAACAGCACTGAAGTGTAGATGGGAAGGGGGCTGTAGATGGGAAGGATCGTTATGGCTGGAAAAGACCTCCAGAATCATCAAGTCCAGACTTCATCCAAACATCTCCCTAACCACTAGACCATGGCCTCAAGTACTCTATCAATTTCTTTAATAATGTCTCCAGTTCTGCAGGACTGTTCCCTGTAAAGCAGAATGTGGATGAAGAAGCCCAAGCAGCAGGGCTGGGTGAGCACTGCAGCAGTGGGATAAGCTCTGGAGAGCTACTAGAAGAGAAGCAAACAAATTACTGAACACCTCAAAGTCACTTATAGGTTGTGCTGCTTTGTACGTAAACAACTGGAAACACAGCCTGCAACCTTTAACACTAGAGGAGCATCGCAGCAAAGGCAGGTTTTGGGTAGCAGACCTTCAGTGAAGCATATTCCACATTTAGGAATAAAAAGAGCATTGCCTGATGTAACATCTAAAGACACTGAGGTGGACTGTAGACTCTGCTACAAAGCTCCATATACGAATGAGGTTAGGAAAACTGTCCAGTTCTTGAAAGATTCCCAGTAGATCTGTAACCAACCAGAAATGAAAGCGGATGGGGCTGCTCTCTTCCCAGCACTGCACCTGAGTAAAGCAACACAGCAGGCAAACCCTCCAAAATACTCAGTCCTATGACAGGCTTTGCAGCTGTGGTAGCAAAGGGATGTTCTCTGCAGTTTAGGAACTGAGAAGAGCCTGTGACCGCACACCAGAGCATGCAAAAGGAAGGGACAGAAGTGAAAAGGGAATTAAGATGTCAGTTGACATAATGATCCTATCTCTCCTGGCCACTGCCCATGAATCAAGTGCTTATTTGCCTCACAGCTTTGCCACAACTGTCTCACCCGACCTTCATCAAGTCATTTATATCCCATCTATAAATAGAGTAACACAACAGTTCTGCTGCATCTGCATGGACTAAATGTTTCAGCCAGGGCTGATTTCACCCAGGGAATGTGTTCAGGGTTCACACAGCAAAAGGCACATATTGAAGGTCTATTTTAAAAGCACAGAACAAGGGAAAAGGCAGAGGGATTCTATTTTGCCACTAATTTCTCATGAATTCTTGGTCACACTGTTGCCAGTCATCAGCTTTTAAGTTGACAGCACCTGCCAAGTTCCTCCAGGAGTAAAATTACATTTGCTCAAAGCGGTATCAGATACAGTCCATGACTAGATGCCTCTTCATGAAAGGACAGGAGGGCAGTCCCACACATTTTGTACATACATGTTCTCCTGGTCACCAAGCAGCACAGTTCAGACAAAGAATAACCCTGGAGTAGCCTGATACAGGACACAGGATCTTACAAATGCCACAGACAGCTTCAAAACCATTTCTCTATGCTTTCCTTTAAAAGAAATCACAGATCCTATGGCTCTATTTATTTTGGTTGCATTCAGTACTGAGAGCTCCAGCAAAGGGCTTCTAGTCCTGAACAGGTGGATCTGGCTCAGAAAAAAAAAAACCACCAAGAGACAGGAATAACCCAGCCCAGGTAGGGTCAGAATGGGGCATTCTGGACCTGAAAAAATCAAGGGGGATTTCAGAATACTGCCACAAACCAGGTATCTGTCACCAAATCCACCTCTAATTTATTGCTTTAGATGTTGCTGACACCTAAAACTCCTGGCTTTGCTCATCAAGAGCAGCCAGACCTGCTCAGGGGTTTTGGAACACAAACAGCAGCCCCAGGGCAGCTCCAGTTCTGAAGGCATCGGTGCCTGTTGCTGCAGACAGGACATTCTCGCATATTTGATGCTGTGGAGAGAGTTTCAGCCCCGTTCTCCACACATCACGGCCCGAACCGGCCCTGAGCACCCCCGCATCTGCTCGAGGGGAGAGGGGCTGGGGGTGATGTCTCCAAAGTGATGCCTCGCTGCCCCTCTCAGCAGGGCTGCAGGACTTACAGAGGAACTGAACACTCGAGGTCTTCAACACTGCCCCATCCCAAAGGGACCCCCAAAACAAGTAGCTTTAACTGCACCGATCCCTCAAACAAGAGCTCGAGGTTGTCCCGGACCGTCAC
>JAOXOE010000784.1:2758433-2773741 GCA_028565055.1 Phoeniculus purpureus | reverse complement strand
GTCCGAACCCTGCGTCCTACCGCCCCCCCCCCGCCCCCCCAACCCCAACATCGACCGTGCCTCCAACTTCCATCGCTGCCCGTCTCCGTCCTCCGGCAGAAGCTGGGCCTGGGGAACGGCCCCATCCTACGGGGAGCACCCGGGAAGGACCATCCGAGCCGAGCACCAGCGAGCAAAGAGATTATTTCCAGCTGGGGACCAGCGACCTCGCCCTTAAACCTTCACTGGCGGCACCTGAGCCAGCCCAGCATCTTCTGCAGCTGGGGCAGGGTCGGGGGCAGGGTCGAGGTCACGCTGAGGGGAACTGGAGCTGATTGGGGGAACCTGCTGCTTCTGCACCCCAAAGAGCATCAGTTCCCCACGATCCCTTGTGAGGAGACCGTGGGGGAGCAAGGCCAGAGTTTGGCGTTGACAGGAAAAGGGGGATAGAGGATAATTGGCCTGCAGGGACAAGAGAGGGGTGGTGGGTGCTCTGCTTTCCCTCTCTCAGGATCAAATGCCAGGTGTGTTAGCAGGCCCCTCTCCAGTTGCCTCCGTATCCCAGTGACACACTTGTTACGTCACAAGGGGACCCCAAACTCCAAGGCCGTGTGGGTCAGGCCTGTGTGTCCAGCTGTCCTGGCTAAAAGGAGAGCTAGAAGGTTTAAAGGAAGAGCCAAGTCTGTAAAGGGAAAGTAGACACCATGAGAAAAATGGATGGAATTAATAAATTACCAGTCTTGCAACTTTTGATAGGATTTAAATTCAACATCCTGCTACGCCTTGAAGTAGGATTTTGGAAAGCAGGGAGAGAATGTCTAAAGTCCAAGGATTCCAGCAGCATAAAGATGTTACCTGTGGTAGAAAGGCACTCCCTGTGTTTTCAGGGAACAGCCTCTCTCTGCAGTTTCATCTGCAAGAGCTCCTCCTTGTGCTGCTGCCTGAAATCTGCATGGCGTGGGCTTATTCACAAAGCTTTGGAGATTTCTTTCTTATCCTGGGAACAAGAAAGGGATTCGTTCCAGGTACTGAGCATTAGCTGCAAGTCACAAAAATCCAGTAGTGAATATCACTAGGAATCAAAGTGTTTTTAACAGGATTGATGTTGGTAATGTTAGGGTGTCTTCTGAAGAGAGGCGTAAAAGGAACTACAAGGATTTAGACTAAACTCTCCTCTGCAGCTACTGGAAAATTCCAAGAAATCTTGTATTATGCTGAGTTTAATATCTGCAATACAGGGCCTGGAACATGCCAGACACCACCCAGCCCAGACTGCCCAGTCAGAAAAACACATCTCTTGGTGGGACTCAGATGAGGGTGTTCAGGGAATTATCAAAGGAGGGAAGACCTGCAAACTGTAAGGTTTCTCTGCCAGGGTCTACATCTCTCCTAAGACATTGATACCAGCTGGCACTGATATGTCTGCTGCAGGTATCTGTGCAGTACTGCAGGGCAAGGTCATTCTTTTGCCTGGGCATCATCTCTGTGATGGAGCTTCAGCAGCAATGACAGCAGTGCCACCAGGTCTGGTGTCTCAAGAGTGGCTCTGGTTTTGCTAGGCATGAGATTATCTTCAGCTTTATGTTGTGATGGTCTGACAAGACAAAGGGACACATTTGCATCAGCAAGACCAGTGCAGACAGTGAAGACATGAGTCCAAGGGCTGATTGTTGCAGGGGGGTTGAACTAAATGACTTTTGGAGGTCCCTTCCAACCCTATGATTCTGTGAGTCTGTATTGCTCCAGGTGGTTCCACTGCTGCATTTGTACATGTTGTCTCCTGGGACTGTACTTTGTTTTGTGGGATGATATCCAAAAAGCTGTCAGTCTTCAACCCAGGACTGCACCTTACACCACACACCCCTCTAAAAGGTGAGTGATAACAGAAACTCCCGGTGCCTTATCAGCCAGACAGCAATTTTGCGATGACAATCAGGGACTGAGAACAGCTCTGGGAGACAGATATGCAACTCCTGGTTACTTCAGAAATGGAAAAACAACCTAGACCAGATGTACACAGACCAGGTGTACACAGTGTACAGTAGCAGCAGTTGCCTACTCCCCCCTAATTCAGGGAGCCCTGTGAGCTTCAGATCAGTTGTAAGCAGATCACACACACCTTTGCTCCTGCTGTTCTTACAGCCTTGCAGCATAATGCCTGCTGGTTCACGTGAATCTCCAGCGAGGAGGGGGATGTTCAAATCACTGTCTTGCCTGGAGGCTCAATTTTTGAAGGCTGATGCCACTTCACACCTTCAAATTGCCCTTGGAGTTCCCTCACAGCTCTGCGAGTTCTCCCTGATGTGTTCTCAAGTTTTCTGCTGTGTTTTTGGCAGGCAATTTGTACGGTCAAAAAGGTTGATCACACTGCTGCAATTAAGATGATGCCAATCTAGATTAAATTACTCATTTGCATGCCTGTTACAATCATCATCTTCGCAATAACAGCCTCTGAAGCTGATGGAATCTCTAATACTGATGAGCTGTTCTGGAAAGGATAGGGAATTCTGATCCCACCGAGGAGGTGCTTGATGGCATTTTACAACCTTACTGACACCAGCACAGCTGCCACCAGGCAGCAGCAGGAGGAGAGAATGCACTAAGGTTCTGGCAGCACTGGAAGGCTGCAGAAACACATGAGAGGTTCAACTCTTACTTTGCATCCCCAAGGCAGCAGAAGATATGCTGAGAGGTGTCTCTTGTGTGCACAAAGACAAAAGCAAGGCAGCAGCACTGTAAGGGAGAGGGATGAAATGACCTTTTGCTCTTAAGGATGGATTCCTAGATCTGAACACTGAGAAATAAAGCCATTTTTCTTAATGCACCAGGCTGGGAAGGGAACAGAGTGGGAACTGAATTAATCTGAGTCATAGGATCATAGGATGTTAGGGTTTGGAAGGGACCCAAAGAGATCATCGGGTCCAACCCCCCTGCCAGAGCAGGACAAAACTATCTAACACAGATCACAGAGTCAATAGAACTGAGTTCCATGCAGGTCAGGCTTCACAAGGCCAGAAAAGAATTGATTTGTGATGTTAAGAGGAATGAAATCATAACACATTAGGGATGCTGCTACTTCTTGTAAGATGCCTGTACCTGCTCTATAAATGAATGTCTAAGTACTGATACTTGAGAGAGGTGCTAGATGCAGCATGTATGGGATTTTGCCCTGAAGTACTTGTGCAAGGAAATAAAACCAGTATTTGTTGGCAAAAATAAAACCAAGCCCCTTGTTTTGTTGCTCATTTCTTCACCAGAAGCTGAAAGCTTTTTGAAGCTTGTGAGAGTGTGAAACTCTGACCTTATTTTGGAATAATAGCCGTGTTCATAGCTGCTGCCACAGAAAGAATAGCCATGATTTCCTCTTCTGTGTCAGTGATGTTTAAATTGAGCCTCGTGTTCCACGTGACACATCTGAGAGCAGTGTCTGCAGTAGCTGTGTCACCGCTTCCCTGACCTGGACAGGCTGTACACACTGTGTCCCTGACAGAGCTACAGAAACAGTCTGTTTGCCTGAAGGGCTTTTCCCTCTATGGAGAGTTGGGTCAGTGTTGGTGTTGTGAAACTGCAGGGAAAATGTAGGACTGAGAGCTGTGCTGATCCTGGGGATTGAGAAAGGTCTGATTGTCCAGTCACACCTAAAGCTGCACTGTGACTGCACAAGTGCCTGTTCAGACTCCCAACACAATGATGGATGGGGGCTCTTTGTCATCTAAAGCACTGAGAAAATAAAGGAAAAATATTTTACTTTGCATGTTGTTTTGCTTTGTTCTAAGGTAAAAGGTCTCCCAACACCTGAGCTATACTTTTGCTACCAGGAGAAGGATTTGTTCCTGCCTATGGGCTAGCCCAGCCAGAGAGAAGCAGCTTTGAGCCACAGAGACCCTCCTTTAGCTCTAGCACGTTGCCCATGGCTTAAGTTCCATGTTGAAGTCCCATGGTTAGTCTATTACCTTTTTGTTTTCCTGCACCTATTTATTCAGAACTGAGAGGACAGCTCAGTTTAGGATCCTCAGGGCAGGTGCATTTACCCAGGGATTAAATCCATGGCTGAGGATTGCATGGTCTGTGGCTGACAGACAGGTGCAGTGGGTGACTTCTGTGGCTTCCCATCTCCTAAACCCTGAATTCAAGACAATAATTCCTGTGAAAGAAAAATGCTCTGTGCCTGTGCTTTGTTGTATAGCACAGGACTGCTGGGTTTTGTCTGTCATGAGCACAGTCTAGTGCTCTTGGAGAAGGACAGGTTTGGGGGAGCATGGCACAGAGGGGAACGGGCTCTGCACCTTACAGGGGTCTGCAGTGGAAGGGGACAGGATGCCAGTGCTGTCCAGATGTGCAGATGGGACTGGGAAAAAAAGAAGGTAAAGGATGGGTGGATGGGTGGATAAATGGGTGTATCCTGGCACATACTTACACAGGTTAAACCATTCCTTATTTTCACAAGCTCAGCAACATACACAAACATAAAGGGAGAAAATGAGCACTCCGTCCATGTGAGGGTGGATTTGAGTGCTGCACTATGCAACTTACATTCCTTCTCCATCTATCTCTCCTCTTTCCGTTGCTGAAGTTCTTATATTGGCACTTGTGTATCTGCTTCCAGTTGCCACCTGGAGTTCCCTTTCTCAGCCGCCTTTGCTGCGAGCCCACAGTACTCAGCAGTGTCCGGAAGGGGGCAAGCGCTCAATTCACATAGTATGAGCTCCCACTCCCTTCCCAAAGCAGCTGGGATTACAGAGCCCTGCTTGATCATGGATGAAAGCCTGTGTCCAAGCGTATGGTGTGAGACGAGATTGCCCGGGACTGCTCAGCAGTGTCACTGGCAGGGAAACCAGTTTGGTGGGTTCTGCTACCCCCAGTCAGGTTCGGGCTGTTATCCTCCAGGACAGTGGGAGGATAAGGGGCAGGTCAAATGCATTCCTGTTCAAAGAAAATTAATCAAAGATGGTTTTGAGTAAATCATGTTCTCCCTCTGCCTGTTAGCCCACATGCTGACAACGTCCTCCATCCCATTCCATGGCAGCAGTGCTTGGACGTGTCCTTGCAGGGTGACAGCAGAAATTACATGTTTCTGAGCACATGCAGCACCAAAGCAGGCACCCAGGACTGTGTGCATACACAGGGTGCTGAACTGAAGGATCCAGTTTGTTTTACAAGAGACCTACTCTAGTTGCCCTCCAAGTGATAAATAGGCTCTGGGGAGGGAGGCTGGGCAGCAACTTTGTGACCTGCCAGGCTGTTTCCCTCTACCAGGGCAGCTTCTCCTACTCTTCACTGACTTAAGGTTGTATCCTCTTAGCCCAGGCACTGTCCCACACAATGTGCTTGTTTGTCACAGAGCCTGCAATGTTCTGGTTCTTTCAAAGTTCTGAATGTCACTGGCAGGTAAGAGAGACCTGAGCTTCATAGCAGGTTGGCATCTCCTGAGAGCAGTGCCATCTCATGGGTGAATTCCTTCCCTACAAGGACAACATGTACTGCTCAGGAGGAAACCTTCAGAGTGACTTCTCAAGCTTTTTCTGACACAGCAACACTGAAGGCAAAGAAAACTACAAGAGCTTGTTGCTTCAGACAGGCTGGAATCTGAGACACGTAAAGCCGATAGCACAGTCCTGGTAAGCAGATAAACCTCAGCTGCTCGTGTGGCAGTAAGTGACAAAGGGGTGGTAATTCCTGCTTGGGTCAGAGGTTAACTATCAATTTAGGATCAGCTTGCAATGAAGCTGGGGCACTTGCTCTTTCCCAGCAGAAGTAGCTTTCAAGGTGGACAGTTAACAAAGACAAGTGTGACAGCATCCCTCCTCGTCTGCCCAAGCAGCAGAAAGAATGTCCCCTTAGCTCCTGGAGTGACTAGTTGCTGTGGTGTTTCAAGGTTTTTAGGGGTTCAACTGGCTTCTTAGGCCACTGACACGAAGCACATTGGGTGTAGCTCAGGCTACCTCAGACATGTCTTCAAGAAAAGTACCATGCCAAGAGCAGCCTTTGTACATCCCTGCTTCCTACATCATTCAAAATGAGGAATAAAATTCTGTTTCCCTCTTTCTTCTGCCTCCAACCTACCGCTGTTGACATCACCGAACACAGAAGTGCAACTGGAGATGCTCAAGAATGTCTGTATGTGCACAACTGCATACAGCGCATGGCTAATAATACCTGCAGCCCCCTCTGCTCCTCTTCCCGCTTCAGAGCCCTTTCTACAGGCACAGGATTTACTTTCCTTCCGTCTTCATCCTTTTCCCAAAGCTCTTCCCCTCACCCTATGAAATCTCTCAGCTGGAAAATATATTTAAGTACAGTATTTGAAAAGATAAACAAGGAAGTCCAAAAGAAAAAGCTGCTAAGAAGCAGAGAATTACCCCTTCAGACTGCTGATAAAGGACCCCTTGAAAGCAGTGTGGGATCCCTTTGCAGAGAGGGGAACTTGCACCAGAACCGTTTCCAACTGACCCAGCCTGAGAGCACTGGTCCTCATGGCAGAACTGGCTTCTGCTAACTGTGTCAAACCCAGATTCTCCTGATCAAGAATTCTCCTTTGTTGAAAAACCTCTCCTGCTTCTCAGAGCACATATGGGAGCAGGGCTGGAATCCCTCCAGCAGCTCACAGATCCCTCCTGTGCCTGGAGGGGTTCGTACTCCTGTCCTGCACAACTGTGTGAGCCAGGGGGAAAAGCATCACAGAGGGATCTCCCAGTCAGCCTCTGCTGTGTGTTCCCAGGAGGAGAAGGTGAGAACTAGTACCTCAGCCCCTGGGCAGTCCCTCCATTGACAGTCACTGACTTGTTCTCCACCTCCCTATCCAGAGAGCCTTTAGCAGGTGGAGTTAGCCCAAACTAAATTGGAGAGTAAGAGCTGTAGGATGAGCCCTACTTTGACAGAGAACAGACACAAACCCAGGCTTCTCACAGCCCTTGTGCATTCACAGCCACTCACCACTGACATGTTGGAAAAACAAGAAAAGAGCCACAACTCCAGCCATGCCAGTGCTCCTCTAGCCAGAGGCCAGCTGTGAATCCAGCCTGAATGAGCAGCTTGGGCACCACTGAAACACCTCTTTTGCAAAATCACTATTTGACAATTGAAATCTGAGATGACCCATGCGGGTCTGATGTGTAGCTTCAAGCCTTCTGAGAACTATCCTGAGAGCCTAGATAATAAGGCAAATACAGATAAGAAGGCTTGGGCAGCTCTAAATTGCATCAGAGGCCAGACCAGTATCAGCATTGAAGGATAGATGTCACAGCACGTTACCCCTGTGTCTGCAGACAATCCTCAGCTTCACTTTGCAGCACTTCCCTGCAGTTTTGAACCTGGGTTAGACCCTTCCAATTTCAAATACTAAATGTTTGCCTTAACACTAATACTATAGGAAGAACTTCAAATGCATAGTTTTGTAAAGACTTTAAAAACAATCATTTCCCTGAGTCATAAAACCAGTTACAGGAGTTACTCCATACTGACTTCTTCCTCTCTTGACTGTGCTTTATGCACTTAGATCTTTCTGAAGGTCAGTCTCCATCTACAAGGAGATGGCAAAACAGTCAATAAATGGGTGTGGATGTTAGATCAGCCACAATGATTTTAGCCATCTGCTCTGAAATCTGTCGACAAAGTCTTGGACCCAGTCTCTGAAGCCTGACAAAGAGAAGAAGCTTCCCTCAGGCTGATGGAACAGGCTTGGCTTAGTCTAGAGAGCCAATTGTGGTTTTACAACAGCAGAACACTATTTCAACCATAGGGTTGAGCGTGAAGAAAGGAAAGGCCAGCTCCTGTTGTGGCTGAGGAAGAGAGATTCTGTCTCTTCCGTCTCCCATGAGAAAGAAGCAAAGCCAACAGCACAAGATAAAAACTCTTTAAACCCTTTCTCCACCCCACAGTGAATCCAACCCCAAACAAACTGACCTCTCTGAGCTTATCAGAAAGGCTTAGCCTGCAAATGTCAAGTTTTAGCTACAAAAGAAGGGAAGATTTTCAAAGAACTTATTGGTTGTTTTGGTGTCTCAAAAGTTTCAAAGTCACATTTCAGATGAGTTCAGATACTGCCTGCAAAAATCTTACAAACAGGAGCTCTGGGGTCTGACTGCTTGGCCGAGGGTTGAACCTCCAGTGGAGAAGAATTAAACCACATCATGTGTCCTTTTGCCTCTGGGTTCCTAGGGAAAGCTTGGCAGCAGGGCTGGAGTTTATCTAACAACTGTCACAGAACACAGGGTGCTGTGTCTTTTCCCTGCAGACTACTGGGAACTTCAGAGGGATCTGCAGGAGTGGTCCTGGTGGAACTCTGGTCTGGTACCGTGTGAGAGAGCCTGCACTTCCATCTGTCATTAGGTCTGCCCCTCTGCCTGGGGCAGCTTTTTTCTAATCGACATGCACCCTATCTAAGTACCAGCATCAATTACTGATGGTCTTATCAGGAGCATCAGCAAATGGGACTGCCCTCAGAATTGATGGTCCTCACTGGCTGTGTGAGGGAAGCCAATGCTGCCTATTTATAGAGACTGAGAAAGTTGAACAGACCTAGAGGGGGAACTTTGAATGTGTGACTTAAATGCAGCAGCTGAGAGGTTACTCTGTGGCTGGGAAAGCCGTGCCACACATGCCTTCTTTGCCTCAGTGTTTGTCCAGGCTCAGTGGCACTGGCTGCCTGTCCAGGATTTCTGCATAAGTCCCAGCTCACAGCTCAGATCAGTCTGTGAGTATCTGCAAATCCCGGAGAAATGCCCCTAGTGTCCAGCTGGATCAGCCACAGCATCTGTGCAAGGGGAGGTCACTGCTCTGTGCTCCCTCTACTCACTTTGGATGTTCTGCTCTTCAGACCCACCTGCCTGGAGATCCCAACGGGAATTAATTGGTGCCCTCATTGATTTGTTTATAGAGACCCAGCAGTTCATCCTTCCGGTGGCAAGAGAGAACTTCCCTGTTTAATGGACAAGAGGACTTAGTTCAGATGCCAAGGACACCTTGGAATTACTGTCAGCTCCTCTTCCTGCACGTTGCTGGCCCCAGATCCATAGCAATAGGGGGACTGAGAAACCAAATCCTGACATGCCATTGCTTGGAGTGAAAAGGGGGCCTTAAGACTCTGGAGGCATGTGGATTTCTGTCAGCTACAACCCATAAACATGGTCTTCAAAACAACATCAGATCCGCTTTAGCTCATGTACATCTATTTACCAGTCTAAAGCTTGTGTCCAGTAACTGAAACAAACTGGTGTGTTGGGCTTTATAGACGGAAAACAATGACTCCATGGTAAAGCAGCATTTGACTCCTGCCTGAAATATTGCAGGATGCCATTTTTGCAATTTCCTCCTCACTTGATCTTGATAACACAGTCCCTTAGGCACTGGAAAGGCAGAGAATAAGTGCCAAGTGGAGAAGAAGAAATGGGAGAGTCGCCAGTAATACAAAACACAGTAAGGAAGCAGCGCTTGAGAGAGATTGTTGTGTGATAGGGAATGTTTTGGGTTTTTTCCTTCATTGATTATTTGGAGTGGGAAGAGAAAAGCTGTTTTTAAAAGCTGAGAAGTAACACATAGAATTTCTTAGAACCAGAGTCCAAGTGGAGCTTTGCTCACCCCATAAATCCCTTCCTCTCCAAAGTTTTAAATGCAACAGCAACAAGAAGAGAAACTGCAGCTCCGGCTACCCTTATCCATTCAAAAAGGCATAAGGATGGAAAGCAGAAAGTACAGTAAATGCAGTTTGTGTTTAGATGTAACCCCTTTGCTGCCAATAGTGAAGCATATCAAGGGCTACGACGCTCATTTCTGCTCTGACCTGCTCTAGGACTCAAAATGGTGTCATCCTAGTCTTTTGCAAAGAGGCTGCTCATAGTAGGGATAGAGGGAAGAACTAAGCTCAAAGCCAAGTGATGCAGCAGCGCAAGACAGAGTAGTGTATTTTATCTCAATGGTTCACAGTGGTTATATTTTCAAGGTAATTGATTATATTCTCAAGCTAAAAAAGATGCAAAGTGCATGAAGACATTAATGCATGGTCCTATCATCTTTCCCAGAAGAAAAGGATCACTCACTGTGCTTCAGAGAACAGGTTTAATGCACAGGCATTTCTGAGCAGCTAACTGGAAGCACATCTGAGGCTGGTGCAGTGTTGTTTCTGCACAGTCATTGATACCAACCAGAGCATGAGCTGAAAGAGCAGCTGTCTGCTGGCATTTCCTGGCGCTGTGATGATGCCATGGTGAGTACAGACTTATCTGTCATGGAACAATCTTAAAACTGGATCGCTGCCTTTTACAGAGATGTATGACTCTGTAAGAGGATAACATTACACCCAATTTTCAAACACGTTACACTTGCTGAAAGACAGACCACAGAAAATGAAGCCGGAGTCTGCAATCCTGTGATTTGTGCTGTTACAAGACACAGTGAATCATAAGGCCAGTTCTTTCTCTACAGCACCAAAAAGGGGTTTATATCACGTAAAGAGAGCCAGGTATGCTTTGAGCCAAGGTCCTCAAAATCATCTTATAATTCTGACTGTCTAAGCAAAACCATTTACATGTCCAAGTGTCTTGAGAGATTCACTGGAAAAGGACATGCCCCAACCCCCTCTTTTTTAACATCTTTAACACTGCAAAAGGTATCTCTTCTCCAATTCATTTTGGCAGCTCACAAAAGGCTTTGAACATCAACTGAATGTATTAGGAGACTACTAGAACTAAAGTCAGACCCCTGTGGATTGCTGTCACTAGTAATCACTGGGAGATTGACCAGGCAGGTGGGATAGTGGGATTTGTGTCAAGGATCAAGAGGTAGGTGTAACCTAAGTTTTGTCAGGGTGTCCAAACCTGGAAGCTGTTTCCACCTAGTTCTGGTAGAGGTCTCCAGCTCACTTAGTGTTGTGGCTCTTTCATGGAATCATGGAATTGGTCAGGTTACAAGGGACCTCTCCCCCAGGCCCCTGCCATGGGTAGTGATGCATCTCAACCAGACTTGGTTGCTCAAGGCCACATCCAACCTGGCCTTGAACGCCTCCAGGGAGGGGCCAGCCACAGCCTCTCCAGGTAATCGATTGCAGAGTCTCTCCATCCTTGCAATGAAGAACTTCTTCCTAAAATCTAGTGTGAACCTCCTCTCCTTCAGTTTCCAACCATTTCCCCTTGTTCTATTGCTGGATCCCCTTGGGAGAAGTCCCCCCCCAGCCTTCCTGAAAAGTATCTTCAGGGGCTGGAAAGCAGCTATAAATATGTCCATCACTTTTATCAACAGCCTCAGAAAATCTCCAGGTCACCGTGAGATTTTAGACGCATTCAAAATAAAATTTGGAAAAACAAGAAAAATCTCTGCAAAGGTCAGTGACGTTTCATCCACAAAACACAGCCCCAGCATAATCCTGCTTCAAAAGATGTCAACTACCCTGTTGAGTGCAGTTTCCCATACAGAAAGTACAGAGGATACTCTCCTTTTTGCAGAAGATTCCCACTTCCCAGTTGCCCAATGGCCTGGATTTCTGATGGGGAGAAAAGAATCTAAAAATGAGATGGTGACCTTCCAGTCCCTGAAAGCAGCTGTCAGAAGGCTGGGGAAGACTGCTCACAGAGCAGGGAGAAATAGGATGAGGTATCATGGTTTGAAGCTGGAAAATGGCAGATTGAGGCTGGACAGGAGGAAAATTTCTTGAATCTGAGGGTGGTGGATCCCTGGAACAGGCTTCTTAGAGAGGTGGTGGAGTCCTCATCCCTGGAACCATTCAAGACCCCTTCCAGCCCAACACATTCTATGGTTCTATGACCTTGCTAGGTGATAGCTACTGGTAGACACACTGACCTGCTCTCACCCACTCACATGCATGAGTACATGGGATGTGCTGAAGCATAGCGCATGATCAAGCTTCATCCTCAATAAAGAAAACTCCCGGGCTTAGCCAAAGTGCTAGTAAACAGTATGGAGAGAAGGCATGAAGAGGATTTAAAAACAGCCTCAAAGTGTCAGTGTACATTTATGCTCTTTGGGTTTTCATTCCCTCTGGCTAGCGTGTTTTTCTGCATTATTTCCCACTATGAGAGCAAGCAAGTACCTCTATGTAATGTCACATGTTGGAATTGGCTTGACTGCAGCAGTGTTGTGAGGAACCTGCCAGGGATAAGCACACAGCCGAGGGTCAGCCTATTCTAAAATATTAATAAATGCTTTCTCATTAATCTGCCTCTGCTCATGCAGTGAGTCAGGCCTGGATGGCTCTGGGGAGCTCAGAGGGTGAATCACACACCTATTCCTTGTTTCCTTTATTGTTTCTCCTGAGGTGGTAGCAGCCCTCCTTCACCTCCGAAGGGGCTTCTTCATGCTCCTTTTGATGGCAGAGGAACTGCTGCAACCAACTTTAACAGGGTGGGAAAACCTACTCTGTGTGTTTTCAAATATTTCTTCATCTTAACGACATTATCACCTCTAGTGAGTTCAGAAAGGTTTCTGGGCTTAAGACCAAATTTGTATTAAGCAAAGAAATCACCGTTCTCTGGACTGAGCCTAGTTTCCTCCCCATCATGCATCTGCCTTGGTGATAATCCCTGGGAATGCCAACAAAGGGCCTCCCAGAGCAGTCAGCAGTTCAGAGCCATACACCAGACATGGCATTGAGGCCAGGGAAGGACATTGTATTTTACAGGCAGAGGAAGCCAAAGCTATTCCAGAGCCATATAATAGCCTCCTGTGTGGAGATAACATTAACTTTCAGCCTCTTCGGCAGCCAGACTGTAGAACAGAGGTGTTTTCATTGTTCCTCTAATGTGTTGTCCACAAAGTGTTAATACTAATGTTAATATATAGTAATAGTACAGTTATATATATAAAATACAGTTATAATATATGTATGGTGTAGTCAAAGTGTCAATATAGCTAATACTACTGTACTACGAGAAAATTATGGCACGGAAAAGATCACCAGGGAGCCACACAATCAGCTCGATGCCATTTGGAGTGACAAGTGTCAAAACGAAACTGAAGAGTTCCTGCCATTTTGAGTGTGAAGGGAATTGAGGGTTGGATTTGAACACCAGGATGTCTTATACAGTTTTGGTCCCTGGGCCTATGAGATTAAACCAGAGTTGTCTGGAAGCTGTTGGAAGCTGTGGCTGCAGGACTCTGTCCCTTTCCAGCGAGGGAAATGTGCTCACAGCCCAGCATTTCTTTCATTTTTTGTTAGGACTGGAAAAACATCATTTTAATCTGTGAGTGTAGACAGTTAATGATTTTTTTCCTTCCACTCTGCAATGTCTACTCCTAGAAATTTGGATCTTTAGAGAATTTTTAAAATGAAGTTAATTTTCATTTATATTTAACTGATGAACTCATGTTGGCAATCTGTAGTGAGGAATTCAACATGGAATTACTGAGCGCCTATTTATGAATCTCACCTACTGCCCACAATCTACTGCAGTAAATCAGAGCATCAGAGGGCTTTTTAAAATTAACTGTTAATGAAAAAATGCACTTTGATAAACATTATCAACACACAGCATCAGTATTTGACTTTCCATAAAGCTGGCCTTAGGTAGTTCTGCCTTAAGCTACACTGGTTTAAGTGCAGGTCTTTGCATGGGTTCCATACCAAAGACAGTAACGTGTTGATGTCACACCCTGAGGAAACAAAATGCCAACAGTAGCATCTTTTTTCTCTTTTTTGAGTGACTGGTGAACTGGATGAGGAGAAACGGAAGGAACAGCTTCCCATCCAACAGCAGCTCAGAGAGACAGCACAGGGCAGAAAACAGACAACTTCAGACTCATTTCTGACAGCTCAGGGGTTCACTATGCAAAGAGGTATTGACAGGTTTTAACGAGGCACATTAGGAAGTATGGCACTGCCTGCTTACACGGCTTCTATTGCAGCAAATTTACAGCAAATCAGGAACTAATTTAGCAACTTTGGGTTTGAGTTTTAGCAAGAGAAATGTAACTGCTGGATTAAATTTCTCTTTTACAGGCAAAAGTTACAGGGATCTGGGATACTGGTGTTCAGGGACTTGGCTTTGATCCTCTACCATGAGCACAGTGATTTATATGGACACAGTGCAAACTTTACAGTAGTGGACTGGCTTGGAAGCTGAGATGGAAGAAGGCAACTACTATGTCTACAGCACAGCTTCTGACAGTAATCTGAGCTTTACTTGGAGGTCTTTCATGAGAAAGCATAATGTGGTGAGATCACATCCCAAGCTGAACTGATAGAGAAGAGGGATTCCTTCCACAGCTGGAAGCTGATCTATAGATATAAATATGTGAAGTCACAGCTTCCATTAAGGTCTCTCCATCACAGGCGTTTTGGCATGTGATAACTCCTCCTCAGTCTGAGTAATTCATAGAAATGGCCCTTTTTTCAACAGCAAGGGAGAATATGCAAGATCTGAGCTTGGCAACTGGCAGCACCAAGAGTTTAGCAGAGTGACGGAAATCATGCACCAAGTAGAAAAAAATGTGGGGGTGGATGTGTGTACAAAACAGCTTGGGAGTGTAGGAAAATGTCCAGCCTCCCACGAAGTTGCTATGGGGTAATTATTGAAATGTCTCATTCTCTCCAACTTTTCTTCCAAACCTTTTCTTCCTCAGGGGCATGAGCTATCATCAAAGAACGTTTTTATTTGGCTTAGTAGGTTAATAATGATGGATGGTACAAAAGGAGCAGCTTTGGAACCCATCTCACCTCCCACTATTGAAAATTAATCAGAGCCCAGTTGGCCAAAGTGTAGGTGGAAAGGAACACAAGGTTTCCTCTGTCTGTTGGTGTCAGCCAGCACAGCAGCACACAATAGGACTTAGCAGAAACAATATCAGATAGGAGATGTACTAGGAGCCAATGACAGAGAGTCATCAGCTTCTACTTTATATCCCCTTATTGTTCTGTGTGAGCCAACGGATCACCTGCCAGCCTGCTCACACCAGGAGACTCCAGCTGGCAGACTATTACTCAGTTTAAAGCT
This sequence comes from Phoeniculus purpureus, assembly GCA_028565055.1. NCBI lineage: Eukaryota > Metazoa > Chordata > Aves > Bucerotiformes > Phoeniculidae > Phoeniculus > Phoeniculus purpureus. The sequence continues at coordinate 2,758,823 of JAOXOE010000784.1, read as the reverse complement.
CCACACGTCCAGAAAGACTGACTGATCAGTTGGAAGAAGTCCAAAGAAAAGCAAGACGAGTGATCAGAGCACTAGAGAATGTGACCTGTGATGAAAGATTGAAAAGACTTGGTCTATTTAATCCTGGAGAAGAAAAGGTAAGAAAAAGCATGATAACAGTGCTCAAATATGTGGAAGGTAATAGCAAAAAGGAAGGAAATAAAACCTTTACTACAGCCATCATGGTAAGGACGATGAGCCCTGTGCTTCAAGTGTAGCTCAGGAAGTTTTGTTGAAACCAGGAATAGTGAAACCATAGAATCACTAGGTATCATAAGGGACCTCGAAAGATCATCCAGTCCAATCCCCCTGCCACAGCAGGATCACCTAGACCAAGTCACACAGGAACAC
>JAOXOE010000784.1:2723036-2758333 GCA_028565055.1 Phoeniculus purpureus | reverse complement strand
ATCCAGTCCAATCCCCCTGCCACAGCAGGATCACCTAGACCAAGTCACACAGGAACACGTCCAGGTGGGTTTTAAACCATTTAATTTTATCTGTAAGGAAGGTGCAGACTTGGTAATGCTGCAGTTTCTGAGAGCATTCAGGCCAGAGTGCTGTCTGTAGACAACAGTCAGGTGTAGCCAATCCAGCCTTGGGCATAGGGTTTTTTAAACAATTTCCTAGGTACCCTTCAGACTTGTTGTATTATCTGCCATGGAAAGAAAAATCTATCAGTCCAAATAAAGGACACAGGAGAAACTTATCAATGAACAAGAATGAATATGGAAAAATCAACCAAATACTAAAGTCTGAGGCATAGCAACACCCAGAGTATCTAAATAAAGTTGTATTTTATAATGGATCCTTCATCTTAACCAACAGATAAGAGTTAAAATCATGCAAAGGGTTATTTGCGGGGTGTCTAGATACTGAGGCTAAGGGGCAATTAATGTTCCACTCATTCATTTCAGAAATATTCTCATTAATTATTGCCCCATTTATAGTAAAAGGAAAAGAGAACATTCAAATCCCTGGCAGCAAAGTACTTCCCTCATTGCAGATAAATATTGATATTGGCTTTAAGTCAGTTTACAAAAAGAAATTAAGAGAAAACAACAGCTCCAGCAGTGCCTGTCGGGCTTTGAAGCATCTTTTGAGAAAGTGTTTGGTGAATGTCATTGTGCAGGACACTGAGTCAAAACTATTCACTATTAATAGTCTGATTAGAGGAATTAATCAGAAAGACCCCGCAGAGCCAGGCTGCTCCCACTGGCAGTCCTAGCCTCTCACCCATCATGAGTAGCAACAGCATTTCTACAAACTCACAAAAAAAGAGGCATCTTCAGAGCAGTTCACTAGGGCTGCACTCTGGGAGTGCTTCCACTTGCCAGAAATTGAAACCTGTGCATTTGGTGGAGCCTAAGAGTAGTAACATAGGGCCAAACCTGGGGGGATGCCTAAGGATCTGAACACCCACATTGTAAATACTTTCACCCAGTCCCTCCATGGGGGCACTTCAGATCCAGTCAGGCAGCATCCATGTACTAACACAGTGTCTCTGGAAGCTTAATGGTGTGAAATGGTATAGAGAACCCTGGAAAGAAGTACTGAATAAGTCTAAGTTATGCTCCTCACTTATGCTTAGGCATCTCTGCTTTGGATTATATACATTTGGATTCCAGACTGCCAATATATCTGCAGGTAAGAAGGTGGGCTGAGCCTGATGAAGCAGTTTTATGTCGGTTCATGATCTTTTTAATCTCCTCTCTCACCTGTGCCTTAGTTAGCAGCTTTTCAAAAGCCATTTTCTTCCTTCCAGCTGTGTGTGCACAACCCTTCCAGCACACAATGTTCCTTCCTCTCCTTTGAGGAAAACAAATAAATATCTAAATAATAACAATAATGATAATAATAGTTCTTATGGTCTGTGTCTTTGTCTCTCAGAGCTGCACAATTTCTCACTCTGTCCACTCCTGGGTCTTCATTTCACGCAAGTAGTGAAACTTCTTCCCAGAACTCTGACTTTCGTGGCTTTTTCCCTGAGATGAGAAGCCAGAAGATCTTACAGACTCTCAGAGGCAAATAACTGATATAAACTAGCTTTTAAGCATCTATTAACTACAAGGCAAGGACAAGGCTATAAATGTGCCTTTGAGCCAAAGGAGACAAAGTATGAAGCCTGAGGGTTTTTTTCCCCTGTGTTATTTTTCTCGGGGCTTTCATTTAACTATCAGAAATGGCTGGCAGCTTTCACTCGTAAGAGATGGGAATTAGCTGTAAGGAAACTAGAAATGGCTTATGTCATTCACAAACTAGTTGCAAACTAATCCCAAAACCTCAATCAGTGATGTCTCATAAAAGTTTGACTTTTCTGTTCTCAGTTTCAATACTTTTTTCAGTTGTGGAAGTCCCAGGTTTCCTGGCAGGGTCAGAAGTTATTACAGAGACCCATTTGCCAGGTACAAAGTCACTGTATGTGGGTCTGCCAGGGCCTTACTGTAATGTATGGCAATAAAACGTGACTACCTCCGTAAACCAGCACAAGCTGGTCTGACACATGTTCTGTCCATACCAGTGGAGTCCAGACCTGTCAGAGGGTCAGTCAGTGCCGCTGGTGGTGTCTACCTGCCTACCTGACCTTCAGGTATCTAACCGAACCTTCCAGCCACCAATACCCAGATGATTTGTCCTGAGCTGCTTGAGGACACTTGGGATTTTCTATTTGTTACCATGACAAGAATAGGACAGAGTCCCATTAGATCTGAAAGTCATTATGTGGACAGGAAACTACCTCAGATCTTCTGGCTCATCTACTCAACTGCCTTTTTCTTTTTTTAGCCTACCGACAGGATGTGTGGAGGAGAAGACACAGTTGGAAGGACAGCACACGGGGGAGACTAGGCCAGTCAGCAGACTGGGGTTTTTCTCTCCTGCTCTACTGTGTGACCTCAGGCAAGTCAACCTCTGCCTCCCACTCGGGTTCATTGTTATGCGACAGCCCGTCATGTTGTGGGCAGCCACAAGCTTGCTCATGAACATCACTAGATTCCCTACTCCAACATTTCACATAGGCCAGACTATTACTTTTCACTTAATTATTCTGAAACAAGTAACTTGTGTTTGCCTAAAAGGTCTCTTCCGGAAAGGCTCCCACAAATGTAGATCTATCAGCTGCTTCTTACTGTGACAGGGAACTGAGGAGCTCAGAGTGGCCCAGGTTTGTATTTTTTCCCCAGGAATATGCTTACATAACATGTTCACTTCACCTGTCAACATTTTCTTTTACTGATTAAATACATTTAGCCAATGTACATCCTTGTTCTGAAGCAGCTTCTGTACCTTCCTTTACAAGTTTTCACAGTTTCTACAGTGCTAGAATGACATAGAAGCATAGAATCATAGAACAGTTTTGGCTGGAAGAGACCATCAAGATCATTGAGTCCAACCTTGCCCTAGCTCTATCAGTACCACTAAACCCTCTCTCCCAATGCAACATCTACCCTTCTCTTCATCACCTCCAGGGATGGTGACTCACCCCCTTCCTTGGGAAGGTTGTTCCAGTGCCTGACAACACTTTCAGTAAAGAAATTCTTCCTAACATCACATTAGAATAGTTTTACAGGAGATGTGTTGTCCCAAGACACCAGCGAGGGAAGTTTTGTGGGGGGAAATCCTATAGTTTATTAGAATGATTGATGGAGTTAGATGAAAAAGATTTCATACGCATGATTTTCTTTGGTTTCGAAGTTCCTGGCTGGTGCCATGCGGAGGAACTGCATGTTCCTGTTCAGTCCTACTGCTGCTCCACTTGTGCACTAGCAACTTTCCTGTCTCACTGGGAGACTGGCTGGCTCATCTGCTCTGCCTCCAACTTGCTGCCAGTCACTACTGATACAACAAAAGTCAAGGGCATGGTCTCCTGGGTGACATGTAGATCAATCATAATCACTAAATGATGGGAGAAAGGCTCTTTGAAAATTATTTCTGCTTTTCAAAGGGAGAAAGTTTGTCTTGGCAGAAAAGTGAGATGTGTGTGAAGGATTTGGAAATGGAAGCTGAAGGTTTCTGACAGCTGATTTGTGCCTGAAAGGTTACATGAAATTCTGCTACCCATAGCTGTCATGTCATCTGCCATCGCTAAACTATGCTGGAGCTCTGTGAAACACGCTGTAATCTCTGGCATGTCCAACGCTCCCTGGTGTTATTTTCCAAACATTACTTTTCCCTTTCTGATTCAGCCTTTGGACTTGTCTTTTAGTTGAAGCTAAAAATGGTTGTGCCTCTCATGAGAGAAGCTGCTGTGCAATGTGCAGGTCCCAAGTGTTGGTTTGCAGCATCCAAACAAACAAACAGTGAAACAGACAGTGATACTGGGAGCTCACACGAATGGAGCAAGGGCATCTGTCAGCCCTGCCCAAAGCCTGCTGGTCTGTCTTCCATGACCCTCTGTTGCAGAATAAATCCTAATGGGGTACCTGCTTGAGGAGACTTTTCCCATTTAAGAACCAGAGAAAGGAACAAAGGAGTTCTCCTACTCGGTTAATGTTTTGGATCCTATTAGCGTTTGTTTAATGCAGCTGTGTCAGGAGAATGTAGCTGCAACATCCCACCCGCTCTTCAGGTGCTTGTGTTCAAGGTAACAAGCTGGCCCAGAACTGTGAGTGCTAAGGATTTGATGCAGAGACTCACAGAATAGATTGGCAGCTGAAAGACCAAGGAACCTCACAAGAAGCATCCCAGAGGCTTTCAACACCTTGGCAAACATCAGACTCCACCACGTTTTCTTACAGCAAATGCAAAAAGGACTGGAGATGGAAAAAAGGAGGGTTTGGGCGTTTGTCAGTTTTGGTTTGTTCTCAGTCTTGGGGTAAATATTTGATCTGTCTAAACCAGCTGATTTATTCCTCCTGTGAAGATGAACTGGAAGATATTCTCTTCCCTAGGCTGCCTCGGTATGTATCTTCCCTGACACTTGACATGCTGCTGGTAATTGCCACATCAATCCCAGTCTGCAGCTCTGATCACTCACAGCTTTGTTCCTGAGCACTGGAAAACTACAGCAGCCTGAGAAGGAGAGTTAAGGGGGTCCATCTGCTTTGGAGACGTTTTTCATTCCTATGATTTACTCATTAATTTTCTTCCTTCTAATTACACACAAACACTAGCGGAGGGAACTGGATGAAGAGAAACACTAGAGGAATAAAAGGCAGCTGGGAGGGAACGGCTGCACTTCAAGTTGTGAGCACTAGCCGGCGTGATCCCCACAGGCATCGCATCACCACAGCGCCCGGTCCCCAGCTCTTCCTCAGACACAGTGTGTGGAACGAGGAGGAGTGTTTTTCAAAAGGACTAACAAAAAGGGGCCACAGAATGGTCAGAGGGCTGCAGCACCTCTCCTGTGAGGACAGGCTGTGACAGTTGGGGTTGTTCAGCCTGAAGGAAAGAAAGTTTTGGGCCGACCTTATTTAAGTTTTTCAGTGCTTAAAGGGAGACAACAAGAGAGTTGGGGAGAGGTTTTATATTAGGGCTTGTTGTGACAGGACAAGATGTGATGGAGTAAACTACAAGAGTGCAGATTTAGGTTGGATATTAATAAGAATTTTTTACAATGAGGGTGGTGCCCAGGAAAATACTAGAAGCCCTGTACCTTGAGATGTTCAGGGTCTGGCTGGACGAGGGTCTAAGCAATCTGTTCTAGTTGTACACGTCCCTCCCTGCTCACTGCAGAAGGGCAGACTGGATGATCTTTAAAGGTCCCTTCTAACTCTGTTTAACCAGCAGCCGATGGACAGCTCACACTCACAGAATCATGCAGGCTTCCACTTCATGGAGCATTAGTGGCACATTTCATGTAGTCCAGTATTTTTCTAATGTAGGTCACCCTTAAGAACACTAATGTACTCATCTTCACTCCTTTGAGAAGAAAATACTAAAATGTTCATTTTGCCAATAGGAAACAGAGAAATAATAGAGAAATAAATGAGCTGAAGAAGCTGCTGAGTTGGCTGATCTGCAGCCCTGAGTGAAAGGTGATCCAGAGAGGTTTGCTCAGATCACTCTCACATTACAGCAGGCAGAAGCCACTCATCCTCCTGTAACTTGCTTTCTTGCAAGGAATGAGGGCACCTCATTTCCATGGAAATCAATCACAGCTCAGCACTGAAATAGCTCCTGAGCGTTTACTGAGGTCACCTCACATGTCTCCAGTTAAACCGAGACCTGAACAGACTCTTTCTAAGCACCATGACCAGTGAAATACCTTCCTTTGTAAGTTACGGAACTCTTGTATCACATCTAGAAAAGAAAGGAAACAATCTGAGAATCTTTGTATGATTTAAGATTGCTAATGAAAATGTGATAATGACCTGCAGGTTATCAGCCACAGAGTTTCTATGAGGTGCCCTTTAAGAGAATCACAGAATCACCTAGATTGGAAGAGACCTCTAAGATCATTGAGGCCAGATGAATCCTGGCTTGCATCAAAAGAAGTGTGGCCAGCACACTGAGAGAGGTGATTCTGCCTTTCTACTCTGCGCTGGTGAGACCTTACCTGGAGTCCTGTGTCCAGCTCTGGAGCCCCAAAACAAGAAAGACAAGGACCTGTTGGAGCAAGTCCAGAGGAGGCCATGAAATGCTCAGAGGGCTGAAGGACCTCTCTAATGAAGACAGACTGAAAGAGTTGGGGCTGTTCAGCCTGAAAAGAAGGGTGCAGGGAGACCCTATAGCTACCTTCCAGTCCCTGAAAGGGGCTGTCAGAAGGCTGGGGAAGACTGTTCACAAGGGCAGGGAATGATAAGATGAAGCTGGAAAAGGGCAGATTGAGGCTGGACAGGAGGAAAAGGTTTTTGAATCTGAGGATGGAGAATGCATGGAACAGGCTGCCTACAGAGGTGGTAGAAGACCCATCCTTGGAGCCATTCAAGGTCAGGCTGGATGAGGCTCTGGGCAATCTGGTCTGGTGAATGATGGCCCCGCTTGTTGTAGGGGGATTGGACTGGATGGCCTTTGGAGGTCCCTTCCAACCCTATGATCCTATGATCAGCCTAAAATTAACAAGCCCCAGACTAAACCAAGAGATTTTTAATAAGAGGAAAACTAAAAAATTGTATTTAAAACAATTTTCTGGTTTTATTTTGTTTACTTTTTAAATGTTATCCTTCAGTATTCAGTTGTTAATTTTGCTATTTCCAATTTTAGTAATTCCATCAGTAATGAAGCCAAGATGGACCACACAGTGTGCAGTTCTGTGAGTTCATGTAAACTGTTCTGCCTCCAGTCCTGAGATCCAAAGGGCTGACACATTCCTCTCACATCCCTGCTTCTGATTTTTAATAATCTCACCACAATGCAGGTGTGAACTATGAAGGTGTTTGATGAGGGTTTATGAGGCCGTGATTAACAGTCCAGGCAATACGGTAGGACCCAGGAATGCTCCCTGACTCCCAGATCTGGGAGTAAGTACTGGCAAAGCTCCAACTCTGTGACAGGACCAAGTTTCGACCCTGCTCAGAACTTCCTGCACTTCAGTTACAGTGAGCAGAAACCCAGCCCTAAGCTAGAAACGCTCTAGACTGTGCCCGGACTGCTCCCCAAGGAGACACAAAATCTATTTTATTGGAGGGCACAGACCAGATGCAGCCACTCAGTGACATAATCAGGGTAGAAGTGACTTTAACACCATTTCCTCGCGTCTGTGTTTCATTGCTGCTTCTTCCATCTGAACTGGTGCCTAAAAGGCAGCCTATTAGCACCAAGGAAACCCAGGGAGAGGTTAGTCTGTCTAGACATGAATTAGCAGATGCTCACAGCTCGACCTCAGTGGCACAGGCTCATGTGTATGTTCCTGCAGCAGAAGATATGGGCCAGGGAAGACTGCAAGAGAACGATGTTCATCTAACACGTGCCAATTCTCATCCTAGGGGATCTTTGTGCAGGTCCTGCTTTGGGGGAATTTGAGCTCTGGAGCCATCAGTGGCTCTGATGTGTTTTTGACAACAGATGCCAGCAAAGAGTCTCTACTTGGTACCCCACTGTGGTTTAACCTCAGCCAGCAACTCAACCCCACACAGCCACTGGCCTGCTCCATGGTGATAGGATGGGGGAAAGAACTGGAAGAGTAAAAGTGAGAAAAGCAAGGAAAACAGAAAATTGAGATAAAGACATTGTAAAAGATATGAAATTGAGATAAATTGCTCACACAAGCAAAGCAAAACAAATCATTTGTTCACTACTTCCCAGTCAGGAAAGGGTTCAGCCATCTCAAGGAGGGTTGAGCTCCATCACACATAACAGTTACTTGAGAAGACAAACTCCATCATTCTGAACACCCACCCCTTCCTTCTTCTTCCCCCAGCTTTATAGACAGACTTTGATGTCATATGGTCTGGAATATCTCTCTGGTCTTCTGTTGTCACCTGTCCCAGCAACGTCCCTTGCTGACGTCTTGTGCCACCCGAGCCTGCTTGTTGGTGGGATGGGCTGAGGAGCAGAAGGACTTTGATGCTGTGTCAGCACTGCTCAGTGGTTACCAAACCCATCCCATGATACCAACAGGATTCTGTGATACCAACACCTTTTCCAGCACAAATCCAAAGCACAGCCCTGCACCAGTTACTATGAAGAAAATGAACGTTATCCCAGCCCAACCCAGCACATCCCCTCTGCCTGGATAATTATCTGGTTGCTAGGCTAGAAAAACACTTTTCCCACTTTCTTTTACAGAAATCTTTAGCTCAGGGGTCTTATACATTTTCTATAATAGGTACTGAAAAGATTTTGGCTCTACCTACTGTAGTAGCCAATGTGTTTTCAATCCTCCTTGAGGGGGAAAGGACTTATTTTTGACAAGTGTTGCTAATAATGAGTCATTTTCTAGCACAGACGGTCTCCTGGGTGGTAACCTATAACTTTCTTCTTCACCCCACTTAGTTGTTCCCACGTGCAGAGTCACTTGGCTCAGTTGAGGATCCTTCAGGGTTATTTATGTATTCTGGACCTCTCTTTGTTCCCCATCTCTCTCCCATCACAGCTTGGTTCTGCAGGGGAGTATCTCCAGGCAGAAAACAAAACACTTCAAAGAAAAGACACTATTATTTTCCTTGTCCTGTTTGAGCTCCCTGGGTGGACCTCATGGAGCCTAGCCAAGTGCCAGATCAGTAGGACTGTAAGAAACTCCACCAACTTCTTATTTACTGTATCTTCATCACAGGGAAGAACTTTCTTTCCATTGTTATATTTTCTCTTTACAGTTTCATTCTCTTGTTTGTGCACAGAGAGTCTGAGCTCAGAGGAGGGTCTGAAACTGATAGTCACTGAAAGGAATAGAACACTTCTCTGGCAGCTGTGCACATTCATTCCCCACATCCCACAGCCAGATGTGAACATCTCTCTGCAGATCACACAGTTGGGTTGGTGCCCTCACAAGCATGCCCAGCAGATGGATCACTGCCCTCATGTCTAAGGCAAATGGACAATACTCATTCTCCATTCCAAGCACATCTCAGGTCTTATGTAAGGTTGCATATCAAGACAAAGGCTGTTCTAGATGCTTTGGGTAGGTACAGTGCCTAAAGCAATAGAGCTGCATTTTCTGATGGGATTAGGTGTTACTACACTATAAATAACAAGCAGCAATTAGGGACAAGTAGGGAAATACATACCCAGGGATTTATGTGTTACTCCATATAAATAACAAATAGCAAATATATATATAGAAATATATACCCAGACACACACACTTTACTCCCTCTAACATAATCTATTCACTATGAAATCAGCAATGGAAATTAGATAGGCCCTGTATTTTGCCAAGAATATCAAATAATGTAATGAGCTGCTTTGTTTACAGGTGCAGGTATTTCACTGTTCCTTTCTGGATTAAATGACTTGGTTTTTCATCAGCTCTTATAGGCGAGGTGAGTGGTTTTTGCTCTGTAAGTAGCACTTGGATTTTACAAGTTGGAAGCCTCAAATCATGTTTCTGATGTTAGGTTTTAAGTGCCCATCTATGGTTAGGTGACTGCAGATTCAATCAACATAATTCCTTCTGTTTCTGAATCAATTATCTGTGGCTGCTGCAGTCTGCACTATGATCTCAAACAGTTGTATCTTGTACAGAAGATGGAGAACACCATACTCATAGCTGCCACAGGTGAACAGAGCACTGATGCACAAACTCACCTAGAGTAGTCTAGGAACCTAGAGTACCGTGTTTTCTGCTTTTTTACATTATGTGAAAGAATGAACGTGGTCCCCACGTCCAGCTGGGAGAGAACTAGGTTGCACTGGAGATGCTAATGGATCAGAAGTGACTGCAGCTTCAAGCGGACTCTCCCCTGCTGTCTAGCATTTGAAGACCCCATTGAAAATCAGTGCAGGTCCATGAGCCAGTTGCTTGAATTTCTTCATTAAAGTAGTCATGGGGATGCCCAAATGTAGCTGCTTCACCTTTCAGGCCTTTCCTGTTAAAAATGCAGGACTTATGTTCCACAGCAGTGGTAGTGTAGATGGAGCTGTGAAGGTGATGCATTTTCACACTTGATGGTGCCTTCCAACAAGAGACTCTAGGTAGCGTGGCTCTCTCTTACACTTTAGAACCATGAGATGAGGGGACATTGGTGCTGTATATCCCCAGTTTCAAAAGAGGATGTTCAAAAAACATGCAGACGTGGCACTAGAGATCATGGCTTAGTTGCCATGGTGGGGTTGGGTTGAAGGTTGGACTTGTTAATGTTGGAGGTCTCTTTCAACCTTCATGATTCTATGATTTTGAAGATGAGGTTTTCTTTACAATATTCATCATAATTCTACAGCCTTGTGAAAGGATGCAGAACCTACCCTATGGGTGCATAACCTACCCCATGGATATACAACCCACACCATGGATATATAACCTACCTAAGGACTTATAGGCAATCCCATGACTGCTGTGCTCAAACTTCTAGGCTGTTTTTATGTTATCTATTGTACAGGCACTGAACTCTCTCCCACACCATGTTGAGCGTCTCTTTGGAGGTGCTGATAGCTCCCTTGTTTCTCTGTCTGCAATGGGAGGAAAACGGTGCAGCCAAATGTTTATGGTGCCATAAAACCCAACAACAGTAATGAGGTGGTGACATGAGCAATGCAGTATCTGCACAGCTCCCAGGCTGTGTCCCACTGATCCATCATCGCTGCCTCTCTGACATGGCATTCCCCCAGCTCTCTGGGAGGAAATCCTCAACAAGCAGTTTATTACTAAGGAAGTGAGTACCATCTTAGAGATGAAGGTGCTAATTTTGGCACATCAGCAGCCAGAAGAAACAATTCCTCTAGGAACACACACATTAATCTCCCATGGCTGCTGGTCAGAGTGAGAGCCATTCCCTTAGTGGTGATGACAGATGCTAGTAAGACAGCAAAGAACTGCAAACATGACCATTAATGCTGCCAGCCAGGACACTGGGGATCCACATCACTGGCAGATCTCAATTGTCAACATTTCACTTGTTGGATAAGCATAAGGGGATACACTGGAGGCCCTTGCAGACAGGAAAAAGGATAAAATGCCTTTCCATGCATTAATTGCTACAGTGGTGAGAAGCGGCTTGCTAAGCAGCCCAGCTCTGAGTCGGTCTTACTTTCTGGCACAAAGCAGCTCTGATGCTCTCTTGAGGTCTGTTGACACTGCTGCTGAAAAGGTAATGAGGAGCCATCACTATTTATATGATCAGGTTTTTGAAACAAAGATATGGAACACGGATCTGCCTTGATAGGGTATCTCAATAGTGAATATTTTGAGGGAAAGAACTCTGCCTACGTGTTTCTACATCCTGCCCTCACCAACTGGCATCTGAACGTAGAGAATCATAGAAGTGGTGTGTGGAAAGGATTCCTAGTTCATTCTCCCATTCAGCTATTGGACTATTGCCAGTACCACATCAAGTCAGCCAAGTCTGAGAGCCCCAGACCTCAGACCTAGTGGCCAGGTACTCACCCCTGCCCCTCCAGTGCTCCCCCATTCATAGCAAGAGAACAGGAACTCAGAGACCTGTTGGCTGGCAGAAACGTGAGCTTTCGAGAACAGCAGTTTCCAATTTCATTCAAATCTTATGAACCTTTCTAGAGACAAATACCTTCCCTGCTCCACATCCCAGGGCCAGCTATTGTTTCTTAAACTCATGACAACCTTTGTGACCCTGTCAGTGCTTCTCCAGGCTCTACCAGCAAAACTGAAACCGTGGCTAATCTCTTCCTTTGCAGAACTCCCAGTTAGGAATATTCTGTCACAAGGAGCTGGTATTAAGCAAGGAAAAAGCCCCGGCTGCTATGCCAGGTGCCTGGGCACATTATGAATGCAACAATAGTTCAGCCACAGTGTGCACAAACCCAGCTACACGTCTGGCTGGAGTCAAAACACATTCCTTCCCTGAGCTGGCAGCTTACCTCTGTCTCCTTCTGCAAGACCTTGACTGACCTCAACACCAAACAAGCCCCCACCTCCCTCTGTGGCTCTATATTATTTTGAGGCACAAATCGGCTGCCTGGTGAATTAGAGGCTCCAAAAAGAAGAGAAACTTGCTGCATCAGTCAAATTCCTGAACTTTTCTCTTTCTGTGTTGTAGTTGGGCAAACATCCATTGAGTGCAGCAGCAAGACAGAAAAAAGAAGCAGGGAAGGAAAAGAAGGAAGAAATAAATAGAAAAGTTATTAATTACAATTATTAAATGGAGGGAAAAAAGAGTGAAGCCTGGAGAACTGGGAAAGGGAATAGAAATAAAGAGGGCAGATGAGTGGGCAAGAGAAACTTTGAGCAAACAGCACATAGTCTCAGCCTGGAGAGTTACCATAGATTTAGATTTCACTATTAAAAAGGGGAATCAATGGCTGGCCCCAAGCCCTACACTGGCAGCCTCTGCTATTCTGATCTCAGGACCAGCATCTGTCAGCAATTTTCAAGAGGAACCATTAGAAATCACAACGTTTAACAGTTTGTCTTGGCCCCCTGGAATTTTACCACCCCCATCAGCTACTGAAAAAAGAAAAAGCAGGGGGCTGGAAGGAGGAGTGGGAAGGAGGGTGGAAGAGAAGAAGGAAGGGAAAACAAAATGGTACTTGTAAGATTTAATGTGTGCCTTCCCCTTTTCCCTTGCTCATATGCCACATCCGCAGGGGTGATATATAGACGGTGGGTTTGGCCTCGATCCTGTAAGCTCTAACAACACGGATGCTGGTTTAGAGAAGAGCACTGGGCTGGCTGGAAGTTCCCTGTGAGCAGGCTCCAGGCATCTCTGCTGGGGAGCCTTCCCGGAAGCCGAACAGACTCAGAGATTTACAACGTTTTGCAAAGCAAATTGTTCCTGACACTCCCAACACAAGAGTGACTTCTGGGCATCTCACACACAGACCCAACAGAAAGAGAGATGCAGCATTTCCCAGAAGCGCTTCAGTCACTTGGCTACCACCAGACGATTTATTCCATCTGCTCTGCTAGCCAGATCTCCAAACAGGGAACCACAAAAGGCAGTGTGGGGAGTGAGGAAAAGGAAAAGCAATTTCTCAGGGCATTTTGGCAAGTTGGGCTGTGTGTGGGGTTTGGTGGTCACTTCTAAGGGGGACACCTGACAGCCACGAAAGAAAGGGGTTTTAAAATACAGTGTTCAAAGGGCTGGTTCTGCTTGGCACCAATAAAATGGGTGAAACAAAACTGAATGAAGAAAAACAAATCAGTGCAGTGAGGTTTGAATGTGCTTCCTACAGAGCCAGGAGTGTGAATTGAAACCACTATGCTGAAGGAGAGACTTACATGGCAGCTAAAGGATGGGCTGTCACAGTGGCAAGGACCAAGAAGGTGATATTGCCCCCCTATACTGTGCCCTGGTGAGGCTGCACCTAGAGTGCTGGGGGCAGTGTTGGGCACCGCAGTGCCTTAAGGGCATCAAGGTGCTGGAGAAGGGACAGAGAAGGGCAACTGGGCTGGTGAGGGGTCTGGAAAACAGGTCTATGGGGAAGGACTGAGGGAGCTGAGCCTGTTCAGCCTGAGCTGAAGAGGAGGTCGAGCTCACTGCTCTCTACAACTACCTGAAGGGAGGTTGGAATGTTGCAGGGGTTGGCCTCTTTTCCCTAGGGACTAGTGATAGGACAAGAGGAAATGGAGTCAGGTTGTGCCAGGAGTGGTTCAGATTGTGTCTTAGGAAAAACCTCTTCCCAGTAAGAGTGGGGAGGCCTTGGAATAGGCTGCCCAGGCAGGGAGTGGAGGCACTGTCCCTGGAGATGTTCAATAAACGGGCAGCCAGGGTGTTTCAGGAGATGGGTTAGCGCTTGAGGGTTGTAGATTGGATGGTTGGACTTGGTGATCTTGGAGGTGTTTTCCAACCTTGATGATTCTATGATTCTAATGCTCTGCCAGAATCTGATTTTTGGTCCACTTTCCTCTAAGTGCTGCTTAGACCCAGCCCCAAACACTAAGTGCTACAAGGACTTATAAATAGTGAAGACCAATTGGAATTTCACGTTCACATCTCAGCTTTGAAGCTACTCCAGTTTCCACACAAGCCCAATAGAAGCAACATTCTTCCAAGGGGCTGAGGTCTTATGTTTTGTGTCCATCGGGTTTATGCAGGATGTTACAAAGGTCTGCAGTGATAGGACAAGGGGCAGTGTCCTAAAACTAAAAGAGGGGAGATTTAGATTGGATATTTGCAAGAAGTTCTTCACCATGAAGGTGCTGAGGCACTGGAACAAGTTGCCCGAGGAGGTAGTGGATGTTCCATTCCTGGAAATGTTCGAGTCAAGGTTGGATAGGGCTCTGGGCAACCTGGTCTAGTGGGAAAGAGATGTCCCTGCCCACAGCAGGGAGGTGGAACTAGATGATCTTCAAGGTCCCTTACAGTCTAAATCATTCTATGAGTCTCTTCAGTATCTAGTGTAGTTAAGAAGCATTTCCCTTCTGCACCTCCTGCTTTATGCAGAACTCTTTCTGTGTTCCTCTGGAGTCAGAGACTGGCTGTACAGAGGATGTTCCCAACCCTGAGATGCCCATTCTGCCTGCTCTACAGCCAGAGTTGGAAACAGGATGGATTTTTTAAACTCTAAGATTATTAGGGAGGGAGTACCAGCATTGTTTTACTTTCCTCAATGACATGGGGCAAAGCCAAGCCTTAGGGCTACAGAGGTTTTATCTGACAGATTTCCTGAAGCACATGAGCTCTTGACCTCACTCCCTTTAACTGTGGTCTTTAGTTATTTGATTTATATCTGGTCTTTTAACTTTTATAAACTAGTCTTTAACTGGTCTTTAACTATGTGATCTTTGTTTCATGGATTTGGGAGACACATTGTGGTTTGTTCAGACTCAAAGACCACTTGGTCCTCAGCTGATTGTGGAGAAAACAGATTTATGAAAGTCTTACAGTTGGACTCGATGGTCTTTTAAGTCCTTTCCAACCTAAATTGTTCTATGACACAACTTTAGCTGTAAGTGATGGAGGAGAACCTGGATTTTGAATTGCCATCCCCAGAGGCCAAGGAACTGTACCTTGAGTTCTCTAGCACTGAAAAGCATTTGATCACAGACTCCATGACTTTCAGTGGTATTTGGCTAGAAAATGGCTAGAGATAAGCACAGCAATTTGAAAAGTTTCTCCCAGGCAGAAGGCCACGTTATCAGGGTAATAATTTGATTTATTCCTTCTTCACAGAGAACCCTACTGCAGCTTTCACACCAATCTCAGGACCTCTGGACTTCAGAAGACAACCTTTATCAGCTAGTTGGGCAGATTGAACAAGAAGCTAAAGAAAGGCTCAGGGGAGACTTGTCTGTCAGCCTATGCTTAGTTTACACTGACTTTAAAACCTTCCAAACAGAAATGCCAAATGAGTTTTAAACCCTTCCAAACACAGAAGAGCTAAATGACTTTTTCAGATCCCCTAGATTCGAAGCATGTGCAAACTCAACATGACTTGCAGCATTTCAAAGCCTCAACTCCAGTCACACCGTATAACCAAATGCAGCCTATATAATGATTTCCACAGCAGAGACAGGGTGACAAACAAGTGACATGAGCGGGAAGTTTAATAAGACTAGTATTAAGCAGTGGGCATCGTCCTAGCTATCAGCTCCTGATTTGTCCACACATGGTATTTTGAGTTCGGGAGAGCTTTAGAAAAAAATTCTGATGAGTTAAACCAAGCTAGGCTACCTCTAACCTCAGATTAGATTATCACACAAAGAGTAGAAGTTGTAGACACCAACCTGTTTTAGATTACTGAATAGATAACCCCCAATTCCATACATTTGGTTCCTATTTGAAAGATAGGATTGAGTTTTACTAGGTTCTATCTCTATTTTCACAGTCAATTAACTAAACAAGATGTCTTCTAATCAGTTTTTCGGTTTGGGGTTTCTTTTTTGCACTGAAAGCAAAAGGTATTTCCTGATCAACAACACATGATTCAGGATTTTAGAAAGGAAGGAACAGAGAAATCTCAGCATCTGTTTTCACATTGCCTTGACAGGGACAGACCTCAGTTAAGCAGCTATTTAAAAGCATCTCATCCTGCATTATATCAAGAATTGGTGCTTCTGCTGGAAATAAAACTGTGCTCCCATGCTAACCACAGACTTATGGCCCAAAGATGATGGAGCTGTCAATAAAGTAAGTAGCAAATGCTAGATGAGCTGCAGAGGAGATGGACTGTGGAAACTAAACAAGACTGTGGCAGCTTGGCCAGAATCTGGGAACACTCTAGATCCAAGTGTATTTGGATGTTTACCAGAGAAGCTATCTAGTATAATATATTCTCAAAATCAGAGCCAATGTCTTTCAAATTAATTTGCTGCTTTTTCCATGTTTAATTTGCCATAAGCTGCCTCTCTTGATTGATGATGCCCTTTTAGTTCTCTTGTGGGTTTCTCCAGCATCCCAGGTTCTTCCTGCTGCTACAGTTAGAGTAGTTTAAGCTAACTCTGATAATCAATCAGCATGTTTGGATACAAGAATAATCCAAGAATTAAAAAAGTAAATAATAAAATATTAAAAAAAAAGCTCTTGACTTCTTCAGCATCATTTTCTTTCTTCAAAAATGTTTGAAAACATTTGCAGCAGATTTGGATAAACACAGAGCTTGTTTTTCTAGACCAAAGTCCTGTACCTACTACAGTTCACTGATTGCCCTTGAACCAGACCCTCAGCCATCAGGAACCCATTTGCACTAAGAAAGTCAAAGAAATCAGCACTGCTCTACACCAGGCAATGACCTGGACCGTGATGTCTTTCCTGTGCAGACTCCTTGTTTGTTCAGACTGTTTATAAATGAGAAATTACTGTCTCCTCTGGCAGAAAGATGCGGTACCTGAAGCATTTACAGTTTCTCTCTAGGCATAAACTTCTCTCTCCCTTTGGAGCTGTAACTGTTTGATACCTTCCAGCCACTCATCTCTGTAATCATCTCAGAAGAGAACATTTCTGGATAGTGTCGTCACATTTTGTAAAGCAAAACAAGTAATTCAGTGCAGCAGATAAATTAATTCACTTTGGAAGTTTAAATAAGTCTTGATTTCAGCACAGCCATGTGTACCAGTGCAAGCTCAGCGATTAAGTGATTGCATCCATTATCCCTCACCGGGAATAACGGAGCCAATTTCTACAGGCTTTCTTTAACTTCCCTTCCTCAGAACCACTTAGTGAAAGTTTGGTTTTGAAGTAGATCTTTATCCAGTTTTGTGCATTTGAAACTGAGACCTTAAAGGACACAAACAAACTTCAACCGCAAGTCAGCAAACGGAGGATGCATTTTCACATAAGCACCGAGTTGCTGAGAGGAGGCCAGGAAAAGCAGGTGGATCTCTTTCCAGAGTGTTCAAGCAAATTCTAAGCATTCTCAGGAACCAAAGGAGAACTCTGCATGACTGCACCAGATGACTGCAGTGTCATTAGCTGATGTTTTGACTTCCTGTATCACTAAGACCAAACATTTATGGGAGCTTAAGAAAATTTAGCTCCAGAGTATAACTAAGAATCAGGGATGTTGGTTAAGTCTAATGTGATATTTTTATCCTATTTAAACATTTATGAGTTCCTGGCCGCGTAAGGTAACCTGTGTAGACATTTCTCCAAATTGTGTGTACTGCTGAGGAGCTCAAAGAGCAGATTCCATCTGCCACCCCAAGGAGATAAGTGAATTTCAGTGAAATCCTCTCTTTTCACACCTCAAGCAGAGGAGGATGAGCAGAGAAGGATAAGCACAAGCACCATTGAGACTGCTAGGTAAGGAGAAAGGAACTCATTGCTTACCCACAAAACTTGCAGTGGCAGTTGGTCGTGCTTCCACACCGTTTTAGTCATCTGGGAGCAGTAAGGCAAAGTGAGTTCAAGCTGTGAACATACTTTTGTGCAACTCAACTGTTGGTGCGTGGTGTTAATACCACCGCTGGGCTTTAGGAAGAGATTTTGCCAGATCATCCCCCAGAACTAGCTCATAAAGGATGGCTTCCCATCACTGAAAACAGCAGGAGTGCTAGCTGCTACCTGCTCCTCACAGATGGCTCCAGCAGCTGGTCAGCAAGCCAGACCCTTCAAACCCTTCCTGAGCCACCTCAATGCAGAGCCTGCAGTGAGCAGTGGCTCAAGAATCACAGCATCACAGTAGCGATACACAGTATCACAGTAGCGATACACAGTATCACAGTAGCGATACACAGTATCACAGTAGCGATACACAGTATCACAGTAGTGCAAAGCATAGCAGGAACATCCATGGGACACCACAGAACTTCAGCCGTAGGAGTAACATCCTGCATGTGAATCATTAGATGCAAATGAGGAGTGTTAAGAGACTTAAAAAGGGGAGACCTGTAGCTGTACCACAGACACACTGCTCTTAGGCATTTCCAACAGCTTTGCAAAGGGCTTGCAGTCATTCGGACAAGAAGTAAAAGGGTGAGATATTAAGAATGATCAATGGCTGAGACTCTGTGCAGGATGGTGAGGATGCTTGCACGCTCTCCTTTATGGTCCTCTTGCAGTTTGAAAATTGCCAGCATTTTTCAGATGTATTTCTGGCCCCAGACCAGACCCCAGCCCCGCTCCGCTGTGAGGAAGTATGCGGCGGCTCCGCACAGCCCCAACCCCGTCTCAGCAGCGGCGGCGCCAGCTTCAACGCAGCCAAGTCCGGAGCTGACAATGCAAGACCTTAGTGCTGTTCTACCATCCCCTCCGCCGCCACAGAGCAGCTGTTCAGCGACCCCTGGTGAACTGAAGAGATTCTTTCTTTTCCCCCTGAAGCTAAGAGAGGAGGAGAGAGGAGAGGGGAGAGTCATGGAACCCTCTAGCCATGTTTGCAGAGTGTGGGGGGGGCCCCTGCTGACACGGTCTAGGTGTGACTTGGTCTAGGTGATCCTGCTGTGGCAGGGGGAATTGGACTAGATGATCTTTCAAGGTCCCTTCCAATCCCTAATGATTCTATGACTCTTCTGTGTACAGTTCTAGAGTTAATAAACCCTTTTCCATTTTTCCTAAGCTATCCACTGTCTGGCAAATTTTATCTGAGATCTCATCAAGACCTAACTGCTTTGTTTTCTTTTCCTTTAATTGTGGTCCTGGACCCACCACAGGTCCAGAAACAAAAATGAGAGTTACTGCTGACCAAAATTTCCAGGCAACAAAGTCTTGAAAGCACTGTAGGACTGCAGAGCAAGGTCTGTCACACAGGAAGGTGGCCATATTCCATGAAAATGTTCTGATATGGGCACCTTGTCTGAGTTTGGGTAGTAGAGTGTCAGTCAGCCGGACAGTGGTGGCAGGCAAATGCATCTAGATCACCATGTAACCTTTAGGGATGTTTCAGAAGACTTTTTGAATCAGGAATCAAAAAATTACAGACATATCGGTGGTGGTTAACAGAGGTGAGCAGCACTAAGGTTCATTTTGCTATAAAGAGTTGCCCTGACAAGCAGCTTATGCATTCCTATCAACATGTGGCTGGACTAACCAGAGGCATTTCCTGGAGTTCTCTACCCTGCAGCCAGCTGGTCTCCTGGATTCCTTCCCTACAGATTCTAACAGTGCTGTTCAGGTACTACCAAATACCATGGCCAGGCTGAAGCCTTTCCAAACAGCAGCCAGTCATAACACTGCATCAGGCAGCATTTGGAAGCTAACAATTAACATCTCCTTGCTTTGCAGTGCCTCACTTTAATTTCTTTCTTGTGAATGGGTCTGTGTTGCAGGAGCAACAACTCCTGCAAGTGTGTTCAATCACCCAGTGACATCTTTAAAATTATTTTTTATTTTGCTTAGATCTTTCTGTAAAAGAAAAGAAAGCAATGTGGCAGTTCCAACCACAATTTGTTTACTTTCCCTAGAAATGATGGGTCAGATTCTGTCTCCTGAACTGGTGTGGAACTGTGCACTTCATGGTAGTGATCTTACTCTTCACAAAACCAGTGTGGTACTCCATGCAATAGAGACTGGTACTGTGCATGAAAGCATAAGCAGAGCCAGCAAGAGGGAGAGAGCAGTGCAGTGAAGCAGCATCTCTCTCCTCAGGGGTCCAGTCCCATGCTCAGTAGCACAGTCTGCACCACACACTTCTCCCAGTCCTGTCCCACAACACACAATGTTCTTATCCTGCAGTCTCTCTTCCTTAAGCCAGCTAGAAAATCTATTCTGGACAAAGATCTTTTAAAGCTCATCTCCTTTTGCCTCATTCCCTGTGAACCCTGTGGAACAGGCTGTTCCCTCATCTCTATGAGAGCAGGTTCTGCAGAAGCAGAACCTCTGCATCATAAACTCAGCTGATGCCAGCTAACACAGACCCTCTGACTTTTATGGGTCCTCACTAAATTACAGGAGCTGAGGGTGCAAAGCTTTTGACATCCAGAAGATGCTCCAGTCACCTTTAATATCAGTTTTGAGAGTAAAAATCGTTGATTAGTAATTTCCAAACCATGAGCAGAAGTTAACAAATCTGTCCTGTTTTTTCACAGAATCACAGAAAATTAGGGAGTGAAAGGGACCTCAAAAGATCATCTAGTCCAATCCCCCTGCCACAGCAGGATCCTCTAGATCAAGTTGCACAGGAACAAGTTCAGGCAGGTTTTATATACCTCCAGAGAAGGAGACTCCACAACCCGCCTGGACAGCCCGTTCCAGTGCTCTGTCACCCTCACTGGGAAGAAGTTCCTTCTCATTTTTATGTGGAACCTCCTATGTTCAAGCTCATACCCGTTGCCCTTGGTCCTATCACTAGATGACATTGAGAAGATCCTGGCTACATCCTCCTGACACCCACCCTTCACATATTTGTAAACATGAATGAGGTCACTCCTCAGTCTCCTCTTCTCCAAGCTAAAGAGAACCAGCTCCCTCAGCCTTTCCTCATAAGGGAGGTGTTCCACTCCCTTCATCATCTTTGTGGCTCTGCACTGGACTTCCTCCAGCGGTTCTGTGTCCTTCTGGAACTGAGGGGCCCAGAACCAGACACAAGATTCCAGATGTGGTCTCACCAGGGCAGAGTAGAGGAGAAGGAGAACCTCTCTTGAGCTGCTAACCATCCCCTTCTAATTCACTCCAGGGTGCCATTGGCCTCCTTGGCTACAAAGGCACATTGCTGACTCATGTTCATCCTGCTGTCCACTAGGACCTCCAGGTCCCTTTCTCCTATACTGCTCTCCAACAGGTCAGTCCTGGCTGGAGGGGGATGTGCTAGTATAGCTTTGGTACCATCCATTTCTCCATCATCATCCCTTTCTCCATCCTCAGTCCAAGCCTTTACTGTATTGAGGCATCTCAAAACACAGACATGAATAGTCAGATTCGTATTATTTAAAAGAAGCTCATGATTTCCCTAGTGTGGTCATAGAGATAAACATCTCTAAGAAAACATATATAGCTCCAAGCTTCAGACTTTGGTCTGAATTGTACGAACTAGGAGTGTTGAGAGGTCCTGGCCAAAGTCAACCAAGACAAGAAGGAGGGAAGGAATGTAATAGAGACTGGAAAAGTTTAGCTGGCTGGAGCTTAGAGTCCAGCAAGTGCTGGGGATGCAAAGACTGGGATCACTTATACATCAGAGATGAAAGTTAAACTTCAGCTTCATCCTTTAAACCCTTTTTGCTGATTTCATGATAAACAGCAGCACTAAACCAGTCTAAGCAAACCACCTCATTTTGAAGCTGCCCTAAAGTCTGTCCCACACCAGTGCCCAGACTTTGAGGTGCTCTCTGTCTGAGAACTGCCCACCAGACTGGGCCACAGTGACACAGAGAGAGAGGAGGGACACTGCCTTGTCAGCAGACCCTCACCTCGGGGATGTTGCCAACACCTACACAAAGCACTTTGTGGAAGCAGAAAATGCTGCAGCAGACCCACATGAACCCAAGACTGTCATTAAAGAAATCCACCAGCACCCTGCTGGCAGCTAAACACACAACCCCATAATCACAGGCTTTTGGTTGAATCAGAGTGTTTTGATGAAACTTGAAAACCCACCAATTTCTGTAGAGGTGGAAGCTAAAGATAGATCTGACCAAACCAACAAAACCAGCAGCACTAGATCAGACAGGCTGGCAGTGTGGACAAGGGTGTAATGTCAGGGAAACCTTCTTCCAAAGACAGAATCCAAAGAGAATGGGACAGGAAAGTGGTTGTCTAGGAGCTCTCAATTACTTGTGATCTACCTCTCTCAGAAGTCCCATACACCATAAACCTCTAAGAAAAACCTGTGGAACGCTTTGCACTTTGGTGCTGAAGGATCTCAGGAAGACACTGGTTTCAGATGAACTGGCTTCAAAGAATCTCAGCCCTTGCTGCAGCAGCTCCTTCCCAAGGAAGAAGTGGCAGAGGGCAGTGGAAAAAATTGCCTATAGAAGGACTAAAATAGTGACAGTCTAACTGTAAAAGAGAATGGAAAGGAAAATCTGCAAGTCAATGAGAGAATTCGCATGTATAAATAGAAAAAGGCAGATGTTAATGAGTCACTGCTCACTCAGAGAAAGAAACGGTTTGCCTTTTCTTGGAGTCACTGGCACATCCTGCAGCAGCGGCAGTGACCTCTTGACATGCACCAGTTTGAACAATTCATTGCTCATACAGTCTTTGAGCTGTTTAAAAGCTTAAGTGGCATGAAAGGCAAATGGCATCCCGGCCTGTATCAGCAATAGTGTGGCCAGCAGGACCAGGGATGTAATTTTCCCCCTGTACTGGGCACTGGTGAGGGCTCCCCTCAAGTTCTGGGGGCAGTGCTGGGCCTCTCACTTCAAGAAAGAGATTGAGGGGCTGGAGAGGATCCAGAGGAGCAACGAGGCTGAGGAAGGGACTAGAGGGAAAGTCTGATGAGGAGAGGCTGAGAGAGCTGGGGGTGTTTAGCCTGGAGAAGAGGAGACTCAGAGGGGACCGCATCCCTCTCTACCTGAAAGGAGATTGTAGTAAAGTGGGGGTTGGGCACTTCTCCCAGGCAACCAGCACCAGGACAAGAGGGAAGGGTCTGAAGCTGCCAGGGGAGGGTTATGTTGGATGTTAGGAAGCCCTCCCTTAAGGAAGGGGTCATCAGACACTGGAATGGAGTGTCCTGGGCAGTGGTGGAGTCTCTATCCCTAGAGGTGTTGAAGGACAGCCTGGCTGTGGCCCTTAGTGCTATGGTGTGGCCATTGTAGTGATGTTAGGTCATGGGCTGGGCTGCATGGTCTTAGAAGGCTTTTCCAGCCTCAGTAATTCTGTGAAGGATCAAAACTCATGAAATCATCTCTTGTCCATGTCATTCCCTACCTGACACACAGATTTGCTGCTGGTGGAGGTTATGTGTGAACAGGAAGGAGTAGCCTGTGAAAGGGTGAGTTTGGGGCTTGCAAGCAAAGATTCCCCTTCTTGCAGTCCTTGGTGGGTGCTCTGAGGCTCAAGATCTTTAAGCTCCATACAGACCCTACAGCGTTTATCAGCCATCAGCAAAAAAAAATTGCTTAACCTAGAAAAACCTCAAAAAAAGAGCAAAGTTATGGTCACCTCCAGCATAAAGTACCAGCTCCCCATTTTAAGACTACTGCAGTGTTTCTCAATGCAAGTGATGAAAAACATGTATCTCAGTGGTATGCAAACAGGCTTTCAGAGGTGCTCTGGTGTCCAGATGAGAAACTAAAAGATGACAGAACAGAGGAGAGAAACACTAAGGAGATAACACAAAACTTGACAAAGTGTTTATCAACACCCAGGCATGGTGGTCTGGCCTCACAGTTAGGTGCTAAGCCCTTAACTATAGATATTTTGCATCTGCAGAGTGTTTTGGGGGGGTTTTATTTGGGGGGATTATTTCAGGCTGCAGGATAAGCTATGTACAGCATGTGGAGCACAGAACACACTGTATATAGTGCTGAATAAACAGGCATTCAAAGAATGCTGCAAGGAGAAGTAACTTATTGAAATCATATGTTATTTTTAGATTGTGTATTTCCAGGCCAGCTTTCATCGGCTCCACTCCCTTATTTTTTGGTCTGGTTATCACAGGCTATCTTGAGGTTCCTCCAGCTGCCAGATTTCTGCGTGAGCATTCCCCTCAACAGCTTGCTATAAAAGACAGTCAGTCCCAGGGCATCTTTGGACTACAACCATGGATTTGACCTCAAACCAATGTAGTTTTGCTTCCAGGGCTTTTTTCCTACCCTGCAATCATGCTTAACTTCTTTCCCAGGACCGTGATGCAGTGATGTCAGAGAGAGGAGTGATTTTCAGTTCACCAGGACAGTGACAATGGTACCTACAAGCTGTTGTACTGTCATCATCCCAGACCATAGAAAAGAGGCATTAAAAATCAAGTTAGAACCAGAATCAAATCCTGAATGCAAATCCCTAGTTTAAGATTGTCTCCATCCCAGTAATGGAAAGCTTGCACTGGTATTCTCCAATGCTTGCAGAAATGGGATTCTCCAGAGCTTGCGAGAAAAGAGCAGTGGATGGACATTACAGGGAATTGGGATAGAAAAAGAGGATTGTTCAGCTATTGATTTCATGTTGATTTCAAGAATAAAGAGCTATGAGAGAGATAAAAGAAGTTTTGTAGTGAGTAGAGGTTTTGTAGTAGGTGGGTGGGTGTACGCTTTGACAAGGAAAGGGATCCGGTCTCAAAGTTTGCTGATGTGAGGCATTACTGGCAGGAATTGATCCATGTTGCTTTGCACAGTGAAGCACTAACAGCTCCTTTCTGTTATACAGGAGCATCTGAGTGTGAGGAAGAGATATTGGGAGAAGGGAAAGGTGACTTAAGGTTAATTGGGAAGGACAGCAGAATAAAAATTATGAATTATTTCTCACACAACTTCAATCTCTCTGGCTGTCCAAACCCAGATATGACTGTCAAGCATATCACCCAAAGGACTCCTGAAGTGAAAGGATGATAATACATTCTTTTTTATCCCAAGTTGAGACCAAGTTATAAATTCAGGAATACTGCTGTCTGCCTAGCAATGAGGAGAAAGGTCACTTGTAGGACACCTTAGACAAGATGTTGTTTGGACACAGCACGTCATGCAATGATATGATTGCTATTTCAGAACAGGGTGTTTTTAAGGTTAGGTAGAAATTTATAGGGAAGATCTGGATCCTCTGCAAAAGACTCTAGAAGAAGAAAACATGAGGCAGAAGTTGGGCAAACTAGGTTCTTTCCATCCATCCCAGAACTGCACCCAAACTAGTTCTGGCACTTACGTAGTAGGAACAATTTAACCCAGAGAAAAGGGTCTTCTCCCAACAGGCTCTTTCAGGCAGAGAAAGTGAATTGTTTTTAGAAGTTAGGACTAGGTTACTCCCTCCTGCAAACTGACAAACATCAGCCCAGACTTGTAATTGCTTTCAAACTTCAGCCAGCTACCATGGGAAGAGGTTGGGAGACCATAAATACTGGCTGACAAAATAATGGAATGGATTCCAGATCCTACGCAAAGGAACATGTTGGCTAAGTTTTCCCTATGACTTGGTTCTGACTAGAAATGAATTTTGTTCTCATTATTTGAGCTATTCACATCCTTAGGTACTGAACAAAACCGACTAGATTAGAAATCTCACAAATGATCAAAAGATCAAATGGAAAACATCTCCCAATGTATCAGACACAGTTGTTCAGATTTTAGACTCAGTTTTGTAGACTATAGCTGACCAGACGTAGACATTCACCGTATGCAGTGGGATTTAGAAGCTAGGTTAAGACCAAACCTCACTATAGTAGATAGTACAAGAGTCCAATATTTACATTTAAAGGTCTAATAATCTAAATGTTCAAAAAACCAAGAAAATGAAATATTTAAAGAATAAAAAGTGAATAAAAGACAAATGAAGATGAGACAGAAAAAAGCTCCCCAAAGCCACAAAGGTCTCCACTGTAACTACACTAAGTTTACCCCATCTCCATTCTCATGAAATATTTCACATGGGAAGATGGAGATGAAATCACCATACAAAAAAGTCTTGCACAGGTCTTTGGTATCATCACTTTCACTAATCTGAAATCAGAAAGTATTCTACCAGGCCACATCATCTTCTAAACTGAATCAGCATCTTCAAGTTACAGGTTTTGCCAAAGGCCAAATCATTTGTGAAGTTGGATATTTTAAGCATCAAAGCAAACTAGACAGCTTTTGCATGTAAAAGTGGTTGGAATACCTGGTTATTAAAAATAAAACAAAGCAGCTGTGCAAACATCATGGCTGGGATCTGAAAATCAGTTTATACTTGTAAAAAGTGCTCTCTGAAGACAGAGTTCACTCACTATGATTGTTACCTGCAACAACTGCGTATTGTGGAAGAAACAGACTGCAGGAGGAACAAATAATAAGACATAAATTTTACTTCTGGGCACAGACTTATACATCTGAAATAATTTATTTGCTAAACACGAATAAGGCAAAGGTCTACAATGTGCTGTTTGTGGGAAAATGTCCAGGTCAGCCCAAATGTCCAGGTCAGCCCAAACACCTTTGTGTCTCAGAAAAGAGTATTATTATTTATTAATTCACAGAATCTCAGAAAGGCTTAGGTTGGAAGGAACCTCAAAGATCATCCATTTCCAACCCCCTGCCATGGGCAAGCGACACCTCTCACCAGACCAGGTTGCCCAGAGCCCCATCTAATATGGTCTTGAACACTTTCAGGGATGGATTAGCTACAACTTCCCTGGGCAACCTGTTCCAGTGCCCCTGCACTTTCATAGGGAGAAATTTTTGCCTCAGATCTCATCTCAACTTCCCTCCTTTAGAGGGAACCATTCCCCCTTGTCCTACCTCTAGAGTCCCTTATAAAAAGTCCTGGACCCCCCTTCAGATACTTGAAGGTTGCTATAAGGTTCCTTTCAAGACTTCTCTTTTCCAGGCAGAACAGGACCAAATCTCTCGATCTGTCCTCATGGCAGAGGTGCTCCAACCCTCTGATAATCCTTGTAAGTTGATCATTCTGTAACTGACTGAATTGCTGCAGAAGAGATTACCTCTATACCAGCATGGAACTAAGCCCCCCAGCTTGGGCAGCCTTTCATTAATATCTCGTGATCTACCCCTTCTGCAAATAGGCAGAGACTTTGGTCTCCAGAGAGTCCAGCACCTTTGAGGTTACCTGTTCAAAGCCAACAAAATACATCCCTGGATTTGCCCTGTTGCCCTGTCTTTGAACAAGGGAGTAGCCTGAGGCTGTGAACCACAGGTGTGGCTGAAAGCAATAGTTGTTATTAATTGTTATCCCTACTCTGCCCACAATTTAATTACTGTTTTAGTTAAAGCAGATCTGTAGCAAGTGAGTTTGATTTAAGCTTATCTGTGAGACAATCAAACACTGTAACTTGTAACTCATTAAACAGATTAACTCTTAATAATTAGAAAAACACCCTTTTGTTTAGCCTGATCTTTCCTAATTGACAGCTGTAAACCCAACAGCAAACAGGTTCCCTGAAGAGCTCTTCAGGCTCTATTCTCCCACCTTTCTAGTGTTTTCTTTGCAATGTTTCCATGGCCACCACTATCTCCTAAAATAATTGTGGCTCTTCATTGCTTCTCTAATCAGGAGTCATATCTCTACTAGAGACCAACAATAGGAAAAGAGATAGATTAGTCATTGACTTAGAGGCCCAGGAATAAGAAAAACCAAAGAACAGACAGCAAAGTAGCAGAGGGTGATGATCATGGAGGGAAGCAGTGTGGCTGGCACTTGCTATATGGAACCAGATTATTTCAAGGCGTAGAACCATAGTGGTATTTTTACCTGTTTGTTTTGATACCCTGAGTTGTCGAACTGAATGCTGGGATGACTCATGGTGCCCTTTGCTGGTTAAGAACAAGACAGAAAACTCAAAGCAGTCTATTCATATTCCACTTGAAAGTGGGCACTTAATTGAGTGTTAGTTCAAATTTCTGAGAACATTCGTTCAGCAAATGACCAAAACAACCCACCTCTCTAGTACACGGAGTCTTTCCTCAGGAAGCATCAGAATTACTTTGTTCTGCTGACAGCTTTGCAGAAGAAGGAATGTTTGGGATATGCTGGCAATACTTCAAGCAATACCTGCACCTCTGACTACTTACAGCAGCTGTAGGTGAGCACAGTGACCAGGAATAGTCTTTTTGAGCCACGTGAAACAAAACTAGCCCTCCCAGGTCACCTGCAGAAGTTTTCTGTGTCCTGTGTTTAGCTCAAAAGATTATAAACTACGACAAAATAAACAACAAATTTCTTGGTTACACGAAACTTTACAGTGGCTCTTCTTATCAGTAACCTTTTGCATGTAAAGAGAATTGCTTCTCTTGACCACTCCTCTGGCTGATTTTCCATTTATCTAGTCATCCCTTCTAGAGCATGATCTTCTTGAAACTACTGCAGAGGGAATCCTGGGGTGGATCCGAATGGGGATGGGTTAGCAGATCGAGAGAGGTTCTCGTCTCCCTCTGCTCTGCCCTGCTGAGACCACATCTGGAATACTGTGTCCGGTTCTGAGCCCCTCAGTTCCAGAAGGACACAGAGCAGCTTAAGAGAGAAGTCCAGCACAGAACCACAAAGATGATGAAGGGAGTGGAACATCTCCCTGATGAGGAAAGGCTGAGAGAGCTAGATCTCTTTAGCTTGGAGAAAAGGAGACTGAGGGGTAACCTCATTAATGTTTATAAACATTAATGGGTGGGTGTCTAGAGGATGGAACCAGGCTCTTCTCAGTGTCATCTAATGATAGGACAAGGGGCAATGGGTGTGAGTTTGAACAGAGGAGGTTCCACATAAATATGAAAAGGAACTTCTTCACAGTGAGGATGATGGAGCACTGGAACAGACTGCCCAGAGGTGTTGTGGAGTTGCCTTCTCTGAAAATGTTTAAAACCTGCTTGGACATGTTTCTGTGTGGTTTGATCTAGGTGATCCTGCTGTGTGTGGGTTGCACTAGATGATCTTTCAAGGTCCCTTCCTACCCCTAATGTTCTGTGATTCTGTGAATGAGCAAAATACCTCCTCTGACAAAGATTCTGGACTTGAATAGCTGGGTGTCAGTGTGAATTTTTTCAGTACCACCCAAAGGCTTCATTGCCCTTAAGGAAACATTTCCATCTCTCCTTAAAGCAACTGGTGGTAGAAACCATCTGTACACACACAGCCAGGAAAACAGAGAACTGCAAAACCTGACAAACACTGGCCTTTGCTCGTGTGTCTTTCTGTGAAGATGATTCAGGATGTAGTCAATGTCTCCAAAGCTCTGCACTGTTAAGCAGTGATGAAGTCTGCAAGGAAAGAGGCAGCTTTCTCATTACTCCTCATGAAGACAGACTGCAGCTGGAGGGTTCTTGAAGCTTTTTCAAAGAGTGTAGGGAAAGTAGTATGGGGTCTGCAGAACAGCAGCCACAAGACAAAGTTGCCAGGGACATCTCTCGTCTAGGGCAAACAGAGAGCAGGACAGTAAGACACTGAAGGAAGGAGATGCAAGACTTTGGTGCAGATCTATCACCACTTTTCCCCCACCATGGAGCAGCCCTTCGGCAAGGGATTCCTCTTTTTCCTCTTGGAGCTAAGACAGCATTGAGCTGGAGAAGCTACACTGAAGGATTAAAGAATTCACCAGTCTGTGAAACAGCCGAGGGTGCCACTGTACCATGGACAGGGGTGATGCATGAATAATAGAGAGAGTGGTGTTATTTGTCTTTACTTGACTGACATGCTCCTTTCTCTCACATCTCTGATGTGAAAAAATACCCAAGGACCGATACAACAGTGATCTCTCATTGTATTTTTCTCAGAACATGTGATGGCATTTGTGACACAGTTTCTAGTGTGTGTGCACTGACTTGTTTCTTCTTTTCTGTACACAGTTATAGGGTTAATAAACCCTTTTCCAGTTTCCCTAAGCTATCAATTGTCTGGCAAATTTATCCAAGATCTCATCGAGACCTGTGCTTTGTTTTCTTTTCCTTTATCTTTAATCATGGTCTTGAACCCATCATACCCTTTTTAGTCTCCACCTCTCAGAAAACAGAATAGGTTTAATATATTTGTAAGACATGCCAGAAGAAAACGGACTTTAATGAGGTAGATACTTGTTTCAGACATTTCCTCCTTTCCTCTCAGCAATTTATACCAAAAAAAGATCTATCTACCCAATTCCCACATGTAACCAGGTTACCTTCTTCAAAGCTACTGGCTTGCCTCGAGCTCTGCCCTGACCACACACTATCCCTCCCTACTCCAAGTTACTTCATCTGGGTTAAACCCAAAAAGCCAACATGTCCTGCACTGAATTAGTGCTGTATAACAATGGAAACTTTAAGACTCCACTTCTAGGAAGACACACATGCTACACGAGGAAGGATTTGCTGGAAAAGAATAGATGATCTCATAGCTCTGGCAATTGGATACAGAGGTAGACTGGATATCAATGGCTACCACTAAGTCCCCCACCATGCAAAGCGAAGTCATTTCATCCAGGTGGCCAGCAACTGCATGTTCCTTGGTTGACCTGAGCCCCAGGAGCCTGATGTGCTGACGCGCTAAGTACTGACAGCTAAGCACAGAGCTGCAGCTGAAGTCAGTGGGAGCTGGGAACACAAAAACAGCTCTGTGCTACTAAGTGCTCTGAAAAAAATCATCTATTGGGCATCTCTCAACAGGCACCGAAAAGTTAGAGGTTATTCATATCCCCTGTACTATTTCCCTTCAGTCCAGTCATATCCAACCATAATGGAAATTAACAGAGGAGATGTTTGTAAATGCTAAAATGCTGCAGCAACGGCAGAATAGGAAAAAATATTCCCAAACTCAGAAGGAGGTGATCCTGCTCTGACAGGAGGATTGGACTAGATGATCTTTCGGGGTCCTTTCCAGTCCCTAACATTCTGTGATTACCAAGAAAATAAAGCATGTATAAAATAAATAAAACATAGCAATAAGAAGAGTAGTTGCTTGCATTCATTGTGAGAAGTAGTCACATGGAGGAAAATAATCATGCTTTTGAAATTGTACCATGATGTACATACATAGAGAGACTACAGGCTACTTAAGAACTACTATCCCAACTTCTCCCAGTGGTTTGATTCACTGCTCGATCAAAGATTTCATGTGCCAGAATATCAAATGTAAGAGGGATTCAAATGATACAGCTAGAGGTTCAGATGGTCCCTGCAGCTTAATGACCTTCTCTCCACAGCTTAGCTCACTGATCAGCATCATCATGAGAGAGTGCTCCTCTCTTCATGTTTTGGAGTGTTAACCACCTTTGAAAAGCTTCTCTACTCAGGACAAGCCAAAACACAGAACCCTGTCATGAGTGGTTTTGAAGCACAGAATGTGATTGTTTCTAGTCAGTGGTCAGAGAATTCCAAGAAGGAAAAGAGCACAGTGCCTGCCTGGAGAGCATCAAGCCCACACTCCCCATTGCTCTGCAGAGACTCTAATCCCAGTGGACAGGACACACAGGAGTTTCACATCTAGCCACCCTTTGGAAAAGGGTGTTTTTCTTTCCTCCTTTTCCAGTGAATCTGGAACCTAGACTGACTCCTTGTCACACAGTCTATAAAGAGCTGAATCAAGTTTGAGAACTCTTTATCTTTCCAGTGCCTGAAATATGGATCTGCAGCAAAACCAGGAGCCATGCAATGTGTGTTTTCCTGCCTTCAGAACCCACCCATAAACAACCTTCTGTTTGACTAATCACTTGACTTAAATTCAAGCCTTCCACAGATTAATGCACTTCATCTGGGATAACCATCAGTAAAAGACAGTAAGAAGTGGTGGCACGAAGACAAACATCATAACTCTAATGATTTCTGATAAAGTTCTCATTCAAAACAAATGCTAATACTTTGCCAGCTCTAGTTAAGCTTCCAAAGGCAGAATTCCAAAACAATTCCTTACCAAAATCAGTCCCTCTGACCTCAGATCACTGCATCCCCAGACAACTTCCATGATGTCAGTGCAAGAAAGTCTTCTTAAGTGCCCTCAAGGGAGCAAGACCTCTAGTGATACTTTCCATTTGAAATAGTCTGTGTTTTCTCTGAAGAACTAGGGGAAGCAGAACTTTGCTTTCTCTCTCACTCAGAGTTAAGAAAGCTCATTACAATATTAAATGAGGCTCTAGAAATTTGTTGGTCACATTACTTGCCAATTGTTCTTTTAATTTGTTGGTTTGTATGCAAACATAACATGGAGTAAAAAACCCAAATACAAACAGACTGGTTTTCTATGCTGGCAGAGGGAGTTTCTCATGTTTGGACAGCTGAGTGACCTACTTTTATTTGCCACTCAGTGCCTCTGTGGTAGGAGACACAAAAGGGATGGATGTCAGAGTAACTAATCCAAGTTATCTGCTAACAGCTATGATTCAGAAACCAGCAAGTATTTCAGTTAAAGGTAACTGAGAGATGATGGTGCAAAGCCCTGCTTCAGAAGATGGATCTGGGAAGGTAAGCAAAGGTGTCACATTAATCGGCATCTGCATCATCATCTTGATTATGTATTGCTGGCAATTAAGGAAAACTGACCTTCAGAAAGAGCTACAACTTCACTACAGTAGGAATCTGGTCTTCATAGCAGTTGCTAATGTGAAATCTTCTACTCCTCAGTTCTACAGGCTACCCAGTTTTAGTTTAAAAGAGTTACTACAGTATTTCAGACTGTTTTGGAAGTGCTTGAAGGAACCATTGAATGGTTTGAGTTAGAAGGGACATTAAAGATCACCTGGTCCCAACCCCCTGCCATGGGCAGCAATACCTCTCACCAGACCAGATTGCACAAAGCCTCATCCAACCCAGCCTTGAACACTTCCAGGGATGGAGCAGCCACCACCTCCCTGGACAGTCTTAGATGCCATATTTCTCCCCTCACACATACTTGCAGGATCGCCACAGGCCTGATACATGTCCTAAACTATTCCAAATTCTGACCTTTCAACAGAACAACCATAAGGACAGCACAGAAAACTGGTATTTCCACCCTTTGGAGTGATATAACACCAGGCAAATATTAACTAATCGGGAGTGAATGAAGACATAGAAAAAGAACATTATTAGTAATATGGTAGATGGTGATACCAAAGAATCTCAGGAAGTAAAACTGCAGGCAAGTTTCTCTAGTGGACTCCAGCGGTCTCACCCTGACCAAGAGGCAGGTTTCTTTCAGCGTTGTGAAGGGCAAAACAACCGCTTTCTTTGTTGGCAATAAAATTCTCTGACTTCTGTGGATTCATGCCAGCAATGAACCTGGATCGCTTTGTGGAAAACACACTGCTTCCCCTGTGTAAATATTATCAAACAGGTTGGCAGGAAGGGATCCCTTCTGAAAGGCACTGGGAACATGGTACATCTAGGAAGAGGATATTAAACTTGGCAGACTAACCCCAAGTAAACACTTACTTGGGCCAGACTTTATGCAATCACTCCAGTAAGACAAACAACAGTTAGCTGGGTTTGTTTTCCCTGTGTCTTTAGCTTAATCTTGAGAAGACCAGTAAGTCTAATGCGAAAATGCAACAAGTTAATCCCACTCCCCTCGTTTCAAGGAAAATTCCAGGGCTAGTGGAATTTTCACAGGCTGTAGCTGAAGGCTTCTGAGAAGAGCAGACTCGCACTACCCCTACTGTGCTACACACCATTAATGTCACTGGGAGTGCTACTGCTGACAGGGATTAGAATTTGGCTCTTGGCAATTCCTTATCCCTCAGACTTTACTGCGGGCTGAGCTATTCCTGCTTTATGGAGGTTATGCAGACCAAACAGTGGAATCAAGTGCTCTGCTGCTCAGGACCCATCATACAGGGCAATATTTCTAAATAGTCCTATGTTAAGGTTTCCTTCAAGGACATCTTTCACATGTCTGCATATCTTCAAGAGGTATGTGAACATGTAACGTGCCCTTCCTGCATGCTGGCTTTATGAAGTGACCTACAGCCCAGCAACAGCTGTGCGATTGGGAACTGGCATTGATTTCAGATGATACCAGTGTCTTTCCTCATACCTGCCATTTGGTGTGTCATCTGCAAAATGCCTAACGATCTAAGGTTCCCTTAGACCTACTGAAATGAATAAGCCGTTACACTTTGTAGTTCATCTCTGCCTGTTAACCACTGCCAAATGAACAGCTTTCATGTTAGGAAGCAGACTGAATTGACAACTTTCTGGTATCACAGCTTTCTCCAAGTTTTACGTACAGCAAAGAACCTTAAAGAAGGTTTGACACAGCTTGTGGCAGCTAAACTCCTACACAGAAGAGTGCAATAGAGCACAAAGGTAATCCTAAAATCCTTGCAGTTGGAACTGTACCCGCAAGTCCCCAGTATAATATTCTAGAAAAGGGAAACACTTGATTTGTTCAGTGGGTGCATTTATACCAGAGAATTGCTCAAGCACCCTGAAAATCTGTCAAGCTTAACTTTCCAGATGACTGCAAAATTGCAACAGAGATCTTCTCTGTGACCTTCACAACCAGCAAAGCTAGAAAGAAAAAGCGTACTGGGTAATTTAGCATACGACACATGAAAGAAGAGTAGCTACAGCTCAGAAAGAAGTACTGAAGCTTTGAAATCCTTTTACATTTATTTTGGGATAAGAGGTAAAAACTTTAACCATTTGGATGAAATATGAATAGGCTGCGACTATTTGTCTTGTAACGTAATTGCTAAACAGAGAGGAGATTGTCTTCTTATCTGTTTTCCTTTCACCATTTTTCTTGAGCCCAAGGAATCCTGCAGAAAGAAGACTGGAGAGTGAGACTTCCATCTCTTTCAGAAGGTTTCAATAGCCATCTTTTAATGCATCACCAAAAAGACTTTTTGGTAAGCTTTTGTAGTTTGTCCTAGCTACTTCTCTGTTTAAGGATTTTAAAGATGCTTCTCACTGCACCATCCAAGCAACCTGCAGAGCATTAGAGAGCTCTTTAGCAATTTAGATAGGACCACAAACATTTGTGCTGGGGAGCTAAGAGCTAACTTTGGTATTGCTCCACTTGTACTGGTCATGCTCTAAATTTTAACATCACAAGCCAACCTCATGGAGTTCAACAAGACCAAGTGTAAGGTCCTGCGCCTGGGTCAAGGCAATCCTAAGCACAAATACAGGCTGGCAGTGACTGACTGGAGAGTAGCCCTGAGGAGAGGGACTTGGGGGTGCTTGTGGACAAAAAGCTTAACATGAGCCAGCAGTGTGCACTTGTGGCTCAGAGGGTAAACCGGATCCTGGGTTGCATCAGGAGAAGTGTGGCCAGCAGGTCGAAGGAGGTGATTCTCCCCCTCTACTCAGCTCTGGTGAGACCCCACCTGCAGTACTGCGTCCAGTTCTGGAGCCCTTATT
>JAOXOE010000784.1:2685248-2722936 GCA_028565055.1 Phoeniculus purpureus | reverse complement strand
GAGGAGGAAGTTCTTCACCATGAGAGTGGTGAGAGCCTGGAATGGGTTGCCCAGGGAGGTGGTTGGGGCCCCATCTCCGGAGGTGTTTAAGGCTGGGCTGGATGAGGCTCTGACCAGCCTGATCTAGGGTGGGATGTCCCTGCCCATGGCAGGGATTAGACTAGATGATCTTTCGAGGTCCCTTCCAATCCCTAATGATTCTATGATCTGCTTGATGAGTTTTCATTCATGGTGCAGTGGATGAGAGTGAGTGCTACACTTGTGTGCGGGGCTGCTTTCAGTCCTTCAATGGAGAAATAAGATACTTTTAAACATTACTTCAGCTGCTTTCATGTTGAAGAGGATTTACTTTCAGATGAAAGATACTAAGAACTTCTTTCTAAATAGTTAATGAATATTTTGGCGCATTACATCTGGAAAAACCTCCCTCTGTAGCTATTTACAACCCTTGCTGATATGTAGTCCTCAAAGAAAGGCTTTTCCTCTAGAACATTCTGTTTTGTATGAAAGCACATTCTCTCCTTCCCACTTGTTGATTGGACCTCATCGCTAATATCTTGCTATGGAGGAAGAGTTTCACAAACCAATAGCTTTGGTTTATGACGCTGGATGCGCGTCATCTCCCATGGATATCTGTTTCCCAGCTGGCTCTTGGCAGTCAAAGACATGTTTTCCTCCACCATCACATACATAGTCCTAGACTCCATGATTTCTGACATTTTCTATTGTACACTCATCCTCCCACGCATTTTTTCCATTTTATAACGCAGCTCTGACAAGGACAGACTTGTTTGCAGCAAAACAACTGGCCAGTGAACTGCCTCCCTCTAGGCGAAAAAAAAATATCTTTATTCTATGAATTTCCTTGTGCTTTATTAATTTTTCTTTACCGTGATAATGATCCACTAACCTGAGCAACAAAGGGTCCTCTCTTTGTGCACAAACACACTCACAGCCTTCTACAACAAAGAGACACCCATGGAAGCGCTGTGTTTGTATATATGGGCTCAGCTTCCGGAGAAGCACGTTGACCTGATTTGTCTTCTGTCTGGAGTAAAATGAGGCACGATCCCGTTGAAGAAATAATAATCCCAGAAAATCCTTGAAACTTTAGACTTTCTGGAAGAGTTTTGGAAGAACCCCAAAGGCAAATAGAGGGATTTTGTGAAGCATTCCAATACTCATATGAAAATGATTTTTGAGAAATACACACAATGCAAATCACTCTAGGGATTAGGAGTCTTCCAGCAAAGAATTCCTTTAGCTCTGCATTTCTTGGATAAAAGACTTCAAAAATAGGAAAATATTATAATCTCATTTAAGGGTTATTTGTCCTGACTGGTAGGAGTTTCAATGCACTGACAGGTGAGGTAAGTGCTACGTGGTCCCTTCACAAGTATCTAACAGAATATTGGCTCCCACATCTCTCTTCATTTATATTCATGCCTCTCTCCTGTCTCTCCATGTGTCTCTACTTAGCTAAACATCAACCATCTTGATTTTGCCCTAAAAACCAGCAGGCTGGATCAGGAATAATCCTAATGAAATAACTGATTTAAGCCAGTTTAAGCGGAGAATCAGACCTCAAAAGCAACAGATAGTTTCGAATGGGCCTTTCCAGCCACAAGGCAAACACAAAGGGATTGTGACATACTGCTGGATTAGAGGGGTCTGAAAGTCTCTTTTCACTGCAAGTAATTAATGTGCAGGAAAATCCAACCCCATCTTTTTTATAAAAGAGAAGAATATTGAATTTGGCCCTGTAAGATTCCCCTATAAGGAGTCTTATAAAGAGTCTTGTACAAGCTCTCATGTTCAGCTGGAGACCTCTGCACACAAAAACATTAACAGAATGAGGTATGTTCTTAGTGAATTTGTTACAGGCAAACAACATATGAACATCGAAGTGAACCAACAATTTGTTGGTGGCCTGTTTGAAATGAGTTGTTGGGTTTGCTCCATTTTCTAAGTAGATATGTAGCCACATTAATTTCATGTAAAATAAGCACATTATTGTAGATGAATGTGCAAAAGACATGGACCTGTTGGAGAAGAGCCAGGGGAGGCCCCCAAAAATGCTGCTCTGAGACAGGAACCCTCTGCTGTGGGACAAGCTGTGAGAGTTGGGGGATTCAGCTGGATAAGAGAAACTCTGAGCAAACCTTAGTGTCACCTCTCAGTGCTTAAAGGGGCTGATCAGAAAGGTGGAGACAGGTCCTTCATTGGAGTGTGCAGTCACAGGACAACGGATGTCAGATCTAAAGTAAAAGAGAAAGATTCAGCCTAGACAGAAGAAAGAAACTGTTGATGCTGAGAGTGGTGAGACCCAGACCAGGTTGCCCAGAGAGGAGGCAGAAGTTCCATCTCTGGAACCATTTCAGGTAAGGTTGGACCATGGGGCTCTGAACAACCTGCCTTGTTTGAAGATGTCCCTGCTTAGTGCAGGGGGTTGAAATGGATTAAGTTGAAAGGTCCCTTCAATCCAAACAATTCTATGATTCATACAGAAATGGGCATAGGCTCATAATTCCAGAAATTTTCTCTTAGTTTGGTTTTGATTTTGAAGAATCAGTCCAGCTTGGCAAAAACAATCCATTCTGTATAAAAATCTATTCAGCAGGAGTGGATTTATTTCACGGAAAATCCTGTGACTCTCACGCAGGCCAACTCTATATCACAAAGTAACCTTGAGCACTGGGCTAACGGGTCTTTATTCTGAATTTATTAGGAGGCCAGAATTGTTAAGCAGTATTTGGAAGATAACTGAGGCTAAATAATGACATGCTTCCTAGATTAGACACCATGCACAGTCTTTCTGCCAAGCGCCTTATCTAAAATAATTACTCTTTTTTAGGGGAAAGACAACATTATCATGTTTTTTAGTTTCTAATCTACTGTTTATCCCAGTCCTTCTTGCATGTTAAACATTGAAGACTTGATCTATTCTGCACTGAAAGGAGAAAACAATGACTTTAACCTCATTCTGTTCCCAAGTTTCACCTCTCCACTCAAGCATCCTGAACATCAGAACTCCTACTCCCTAAGCCAGTGCCTAAACCAGGAAGCTAATCCATAGTGGAGGTGGACAAGGAATTTTTCCTTGAAGCTTTCCCACTTTGCACAGAATATTTACAGTTCTTTGATTATACAAATGAGGGGGTGAGGATGAGCTGTTGCCTTGTGGCTACAGAAAGAAATCAGATCTTGATTGCATCATCTAGTCTGAGGTCATCATTTATTTAGGGGAACAAGACAAAACAGAATAATGGTTCACTTTCACTGGAAAAAAAACCTCTTTCAAGATATTGAAGGGAATGAGATGTAAACCAGCCCGTCCCCAGTGTTTCCCGACTTATTGGAGGTGGTAGTTCCCTCCTCAGAGCTTGTTTCTCCCTTCTCAATTCTGAAGCAGCAGTGTACATGCAGAATAGTGGCACTTAATCCTGCATTCCCCAGTCCCTTCTGGGACTCAGGTCACGGTACCCACCATTAGAGACAACTTATGAGGACACAGTTTGCAGAAACAACTAGCAAAAGGCAGGGGTGAGCTGCCTTAAATTGTAACGGGAGTTCTTATGATGTAACTGGCTCCTGAAACTCATGAAACACTTCATCCTCATGGTACTGAGACATGACACACACTATCCAAGGCCTCATTTAACCAGCTTAAGAACCTGAATAAGTCTAACAGTAAAACCAGCTCACACTACTCTGCTCTCCAGAGTTTTTGCTTTCTAAGCAAACCAGGATTATTCCCAAATACTCCATAATCTCACAAGAACTTATCACACTCCTACTCAAAGGTGTGCTTCTGCATGCCAAGCACAATATAGACAGAGCACTCACTTCACCCAGCATTGCTTCAGGATATTCAGAACTTACCTCTGCACCACTCGCATCCTGCTCATGTGCCGTCTCAGCAGCTGGCACCTGGGAGGAATCACTTGGGTCATCCAGGCTGGGTCCCTTCTCCAACAAACAAAATCCTAGCAGAGACTCTTTCACAGGTTCATGTTCAACGAGTTCCTGAGCAGACGAGCTCATCCAAACACTTTCACAGGGCCTGCTGACAGAGCACAGTAGGGATATGGTCCTGGGGCCAGCAGAGCAGAGGCCTCACCAGCTCCTGAACAGGCCAGGCCAGGGGATGGTGGCCAAGTTCACCCAAAATTCTTAGTTGCCAAACAATAATAGCAATGAATCAGGTCTAAGGTCAAGCCAGGAGCAAGCAGAAGTCAGCAAGCCAGGACGAGGTTCAGTGGCGGCAAACAGGGTCAGGCACAGCCCAGCAATCGCAGACAGGCCCATGGTGATATCACAGATTCGATGATGGGCCAGGATGTCTATTCACACTTCAGGGCCCCAATCAACAAGGTTCCCAGCTCAGTTAGAGACCAGCAGTCCTACAGCTTACCTTGAACTAGCAGCAAGGTCCCAGAACTGATCTTAAATAACCTCCTGAGCCTGTGGGCAGCGTGAAGGCCTCAGGTGAGGCTGATCAGGGCCCTTAAAGCTGTTCGCTCTCACAGCCTCATGATTCACCTGTGCATTTCCTCCTCATAATTCCTCTGCCTTTTCTTCTTCTTCTTCTCTGCAGTGGTAGCCCGCAGGAGGGGACCCTGCTCTAGTGAGACCTCCCGGCGTGTGGAGCTTGCACTGAGAACTGGAAGGAACCAGAAGTAAACACTAGCTGATCTCTGCAGGGAACAGCCTTGGTGCTGGTGGCCTGATGCCTTCGCGCTTTGTCCCCTGGGCTCAAGATCTCAAGCCCAAAGCCAGTAGAGAACAGCTGTTGGGCTGCCCACAGCCTTTGAGACAAACCAGGCCCAGGCTTTCAGTTACCGTAGTTCAAGGGTAGGACATGACACAGAGCCTGTTGGGCACCAGCCGGAGCACAGGTGACTTACTCTGCCTCACAAACACTGGCTTCCCGTGGCCAGTGACTCCAAGGCAGCCTGTCCGCTCTTGTTGCAGCAGTGCTGTTGTTCAGGGCAGTGGAAGAAGGTCCCTGAGGTTCAGATGTGTGAAAGGAGCAGCACAGAGTAGCCTTCACATACCACAGGAACACAAGAAGCTTTCACGCTATGCTGGAGCAGAAGCTGAGTATCCCCATCTGTACAACATCATGTTTGCTCAGCAGTGACAGGAAGAAGCCCTGTGCATGTGCTGAAGAGCAAAGGTGACTCTAATGGCTTGTGTTTACAAAACAGCCCATGGAAGCAGCGTAACCAAGTCCCAGTGAATCTTCATGGAATTTAGGGGCCTAATTCCCTTATGCTTTTTGGAGGACACCAAACTAACAAATTATGCGAGATGACAGCAGCAACATTCTTAACCAGTGAGTATTCCCACTGTGTTTTGTCTTCTCCCAGAAACTTTTGTCTAGAATGTTGGTCCTGCTACAATTTGCTCATGGATTTCCCTCCGGAACAAAACACTTCATTAAATTTTTGTGTTCTTAAAAACTCCAAAATGAGCAGTTAGATATCTTAGAGCTTATTCCTTAAACAAAATAAGACAACAAAGACAGGACATTTGTAACCAGGGCTTTCAAAGCTGATTGTCTGAAGATGCTGGCTCAGACTGCTCCTGGGGAACTTCCACCCCTTGGGACAAGCTGATAATTTTCCTTAATGCTGTAGCACTCTTTGAATATATTTTTTCCTTTCAAGGGAATGGTTTAATGATTAATCAAGTACAACTGAACATGTATAGAGAAATCATGAGCCCATCCTTGGTTTTCACACCAGAGGTCTAGCTGTACATGCATTTATTATTACCTATTACCTATTAAGGTAGAACTTTTCAGGACAAGGAGAATGATGCTGCATTGCGAACACAAAATGCAATCCACTGTCTTATGACAAGTTTCTCAGAAATCACTTGTTCTGAGTTGCTTAGGGATTCTAAGGTTACAGCGTGGTCTGATGATGTGTTTTTTCTGGACAGTTTAGAAGGTCTCATGTACACCCAGCCCGCTCCCTTCTGCCGCTCCCACCCCATTCTCTATGTGTCTGTGCAAATCCTTCAGAAGCCACACACTGACCTGGCTGGAAACCTCCTTAAACAAAAATCAGTTATTTTTAGGCAAAATCTATTCAGCAATCTTTTTCAGAACCATGTGTGGACAGTTGCCTCACTGTTAGGGAAGGAGGCAAGTGAACTGCAGGATGCAGAACGCAGTCTGTGATTCCTTTGGTGAGATTTGCATCTAGATAAGACTCACCCAGTTATTTCTGTGTTTTGCAGAAATGAATGGGAATGATGCCCTCTCTTTCTACCCCAGTCTCTCCTTAGTGTGTGTTCACAACATTGAATAAATTGCATGCCCTTCTTATAGAAAATCTGAGTAAAAAGTATAAATGCTAACAAACCTCTTGACCTTGTCATCAGAAAAGTCCCCAGCAAGTCAGGTCAATCAATTTTTTAAAATGCCAAGTGCTGTTCTGGGTTCATTTAATAGGTTTGATTTATGTTTGAAAGCCAAGAGAAGAAGATTAAAAAAAACATAGTGAAGTACTGTACTTAAAATTTCAAAACTGAGGGGTCAGGGTTGTTTTCTGCTCTTTCAAAGCTGACTGTTGTCACAAACTTCATGAAGATTTATTTTGCAGTACCTGACACTACATGATGGTTTCTACGCACTTCTGCCACAGGCCAGGTCTTTCATTATCACTCAAGTTGCAGTCAGACTGCTAGCTGCCTTCACAAGACCACTTAGCTAAACCATAGGAGTTTTTAGGGATACTAAGGCACATCCAGTGCTTTCCTGATTTCATCTTAGCTCCATGTTAACCAGACCTTGAGCACATCAAATCTTTACATATGAGATGAAGGATGGTGCACAGACCCTGTCAAACCCAGCATTCACAACTCGTTATTTCTGAAGGGCTGTTAGCAATCAAATTCAAACAGTCTGTTTCCCAAGCTGTCCTTTCACCCATGGCCTTGGCAAGCTTGAAATGCTGAGCAGCCTGAGAGCCTCTTCGGTTAAAATGACACACTCCAAATGGATTTTCAACTGTTTATTTTAGCTCAAATATTCCCTTCTCCTGGATCTTATATGTGGTCTCTTTTTTGTGCTGCTCTGCCTCCCTTTAATTCTCCCCTCCATTTGAACACACTGAGAGGCTGAGATAACTCCGAGTGATAGCTGAGAGGAGGAGATAGCAGTCTCATGGAGGGAAATGAGCATGAGCCAAGGCACCCAGTTTACTTCTTCTGAGACACTGGCCTCTGCAGTCAGACACCAGGAGGATGCCAAATAATGAAGTCCGCAATTCTACAGATGCCTTGGGTTTGGGGCCATGCTCAAATGATCAAATCTAAGTAGAAGTTCTTCTGAAGGCTTCTCAGAAGAGGACCAAATGGTGCTTGGTCTGCTGTCTAGATATAACCATTGCTCTGTCTTTCTGACTAGGCTGCCATGCTGCTTCTCATCTAGGACACTCTTATTGTTGTAACAGCAGAGCTTTTCCTTTCCACAATTAAATTCTCTGCTTTTTATGGTTATTTGCAAAAGATGGTCCACCTGCCCCTAAACCACCAGATTTCTCTTTCCATAGCAGAGAAGTCAGGCAGAGAAGTATTACGCTGCTTGGTGAATAATCAGGAAGGATATTCCTGTTCTGAAACTGCTTAGCCAGGGTCACACAAGAAACCACCTTTGTCTGAACCAGGAATTTAACACTTTGCTCTTGTGTTGCAGTCTAGGATCCATCCACTTCAGCAGTCTTCTTTGTTCTGGTAAAATGGAGTATTTCTGACTCATTTCTAACAAGTCAATTCCCTGGGATTTGAAGAAATGGAATTTGACTTTTTTATTATCCACATTAAAACATCACTTTTGGTGACTGGAACTTGTGAGAGGGGTGCTGGCAAAGCCGCCTTTTCTAAAGATGTGAAGCAGATTTGTCAGAAGAAAGAGGACTCCTTAGCTGCACAAGATCGAGGAGAATTTTTAACGGAGGAAATTTGCAGTCCCACCCTGAGGCTAAACAATCAGAAGTAGATATCTAGCAGCTTGGATTTACAGAATCAGGTCACGTGGGAAGAAATCTGCGTCCCCCAGCACTTTTCTGAAGGGCTAAATCCGGATGAGGCTCATGGGGACTACTCTTTCACAAGATGAATTTTAAAGGAAACTTTGATACTTACAGATCAGAGCTTCAGTTCAGTTCCCATTACATCAG
Organism: Phoeniculus purpureus; assembly: GCA_028565055.1. Lineage (NCBI taxonomy): Eukaryota > Metazoa > Chordata > Aves > Bucerotiformes > Phoeniculidae > Phoeniculus > Phoeniculus purpureus. The sequence goes on along the minus strand of JAOXOE010000784.1, from coordinate 2,714,744 downwards.
TAGTTCCCAGCTTTGCATTACAACCACATAAAGTACAAGTCTCTCAGACACATCTTGCACTTCACTATAGGGAAAAGTTACTGCCTGTTCACAGAGCTGTTGCTTTCCCTAATGCTGACACAACCAAAACTGTGAGGAGAAATTCACAGAGTTTTGCTAAATTTTGCTGTCATGATTTTCAGTGAGACAGTGGATTACATCCCATGCTTTCAGGCTGCTACTGCTTGCCTCTAGGTGTCTGGGAGGGAGGTGACCTCTCCGGGCTCCTGACCTCAGGCAGCTCCAGCAGTTTTTTTTGCTTGTTTCCTTGTTTCCTTGTTTGCTTGTTTCTTTGCTGTTTCCTCTTTCCAACTGGTCAGAGCAAAACAGTTATTAAGGTCTCTGCTTTTTGTTTTAACAGATTAGCTTTAGTGTTGATCTTATGTCCAGGATTGACAGATTTACCACTGGGGAAAGGTTTTCTAGTAAGGTAGAAACCTGCAGACAGTACCCTGCCCCAAGAGGTGCAGATAACCTGGAGTGACGTGGGGTACCAACGAGGAAGATTTCAGTACCAGTGGTGCCAATCCCTCTCCAGTTCTGCAATGCACAGAAGGTTAATTTCTGGCTTAAAGAGTAGCACAATAAGACAAAAAACTGGGAGCAGAATGAATCTGTGAATCAATTTAAAGTTCTGTTAGGGGATAACAAGCCACTGAGCACATTCTTCCATTTCTCTGGCCAATTTCAATCTGAAACATTAAACATTATTGGCAGACACAAAAAGACAGTCAAGGTAAATAAGGTAATCACGCTTTGGTTAATTAACAGCCTGAAGAACCACCCACATAGCAGATAAAGCAGACTATTCTTTCTTCTGAGTCCTGACTGAAGCAAGGTTACACAAGTCTTTTTAACATTGCTATAACTTAACGTGAACAAACCCACAGATGCTGCATTCAAGAGAGCTGTGATGAAACAATGGTGCTGCTGTGGGGAGGCTGAATGGATAAATGTCAGCATGAAGTCTAGAAAATACACATATCGAGTTAAACTCATGATTTATACATCCCAGAGGCAGGTATCAGTAGAAGGAACCCCTGTAAGGGAAGTGTTTATTTCTCATTCTAGCAGGAGGTTATTCATAGCAGAGAGCATGAGAATTTGATATTCCTCCCAGTGTTCTGAGAGGGTTACTGGTGCTCCCCAGAGAGGGGCTGTCTGCAACGAAGCTACTCAGTGGGGGTGGCAGGTACACCCAAAGCAGTGGCATTTGTAAGTGGGTGGGCTGGCTACCAGCAGAGATTGGGGCTGGCAAATCTGAGAAAAGGGTGACTGGAAAAGTGTGCAGGAAACAAGAACAGTTGAGGGAAAGCGATGGCAGGAAAGAGATGGGAGTAAGGTGACTTGCTAGAGAGAGTTTGCAGCAAAGTACACAACAGAAGTTTTCAGAAAGTACAGAAGAGAGAAAGAATCATGCCCAGCGCTGACTAATGAGTGGAATTTTCTATACAGCACAACGTGTCCTTCCCAAACAAAACATCGTGGCTGGCTCAGAGCAGCTGCCTCAGTCAGCCTGGCGACAGAAAGGGAAGGAACACAAGAGAATGATGCATTAGCTTGGCAACTCCTTACTGAGCTCAGGGCTAGTGTCTTTGCACCTCATTGCACTGTGCCATCTAGATGGCCAGTGTTAGTCTTCAGCTCATAAACCTAAAACATACTCCAATGCACAGTGCAGCCTCAGGAAGGTCCCCATTAGTCACACAGGTTGTGGCTATGCTGCCTCATCATAAAGTCATAGAACTTTTTAGGTTGGAAAAGGTCTTCACATGGAACAGGGTATGTTTTGGGATTCAAGCACTGGTGGCTGCAGTCAATACGTAACTGCTGGTTGTCACCCATGTACCATCGTGTTCTATGCCAACCAGAAGCCTTCAGTGCAACCTCCAGACTCAGTTCTGAGATGAGAAAGTTCCAAAGCTTATTAGGGGACACAGGCAAGTGTGCAACATTCTGGTTTCTTTACCTTGCACTAGGAGACTGCACACTCTCGGAAATTCCCAGTATGCATTCATGGCACCCATCAAGGCCTGCAGCATCTTTGTGTTCACACTATGAAGACACCCTTTTGGTGGGCTACAACATAGTCTTGCAGGACTTCCAGCACCTTGAACTGAAAAGAAGTTATGTGAACACTAATCACTGTGTGTTAAGAGTCACACACACAACAGAAAACCCATCTGGCCAATGTGAATGCAGCCAGTCTGAGTCCTTTGGCACCCAGACAAGCAAACAGCCCTTGATTTGTTCCTCAAGGAAGAATAGGCCTAACATCCAGGAGCTTATACAGGCTCCATCCTGAGTCTACAGTCTGGTAGTGTAGTGGAGTCAGCAGACAAGATTCTGTCCATGTGTCCAGCCCCTGTGTCACAATCCCACGGTGCTTCCTATAAGGACTTCTTCAAATAGATAAATAATAGAACCTCATCCAATTTTCAGCTGTGATTTTACAAGTTTAGGGAAAGCACAGTTGTGGATCATTTTCACGTCATCCTTAGTTTCTTCCTCCATTTAAACAACTGCTCAGAAACAAGACTCTGGCCACCAGCAAGTTTCTTGCTCAGAGTACCTACAAGACATACTTCCACAGCAACTTGGAATGCAACCTTATATTTACAGTGGTGTTTGTGCCTAAAAATGCTCTCAGGATATCCACCAGCCTGTAGCTGTCAACAAAGTTCTGATTAGAGACATATGATGAACCTATCTGCAACTGGACTCATTCCAGACTCACATGATCACCCTGAAATCCCATTATGAGCAGGGTAACACACTGACACCAAGTCCAGGAAGAGCAGTCTTCTTTGTACGTGTGAAATGGATGCTAGAAACCAGTGTATATGTGGGATTCAGAAAGGAGATGAGGAATTAAAGAAGTCTTTGGATAGATGGAAACCTCCTAATAATAGTAGTATTAGCTCACAGGAAAGAATACTTATGATATCAGAAACCACTAAGACATCTGTTTATTTTAATATTAAAGAAGATCTTCCCTAAAGGAGATGTGAATGTGCTGCAAGGAGTCCCAGACTGCCTCCAGCCAGAAAGGCAGGCGGCAGTAAGCTACAGTTACTCAACCACGGGCCGCCTGCAGACAGTGAATCAGACTCCACAGAGATCCTCACTCAGCGACCCGTGGCACAGTGGCTGTTAGAGCCACTAGCCACAGCCCAGCCATGCATATGGGAAACATTCGAGGGCCCAGAAGGCTGGGTTTGGCTGTGCAGAGCATGGAGCCATGCATGCTAGTTCTGACTGCAGAACCTTTGTTGCCTGTGCTAAGTGAGGACAAATGGATGACGGTTGCAGATTATTCTGCTACAAGCTGGCCTGTGGGGAAGTTACTGATACCAGCCCAGATCACTGCTGTACTGGAGTACTGAGGAACACTTAAAGTGATCAGGGTGGATCTGGCAGGGCATAAATTCACACCCAAGCCTGTGTTACATTAACAACCCAATTCCTCTTATCTGCTCCTTCAGCTAGCAAAAGTCAAAACTAAGACAGCTTGTTCCTGGTATGATTTCAATTCAGGCAGGCTAGCCCATGAACGAAGCCTATGACCTACCACACTGGGCCAAAAACTGGCTATCCATGTAGGCACAACTCCTTTTACACATCATGGGTATTTTAACAGGCAGCTCATACAGAAAGATTTCAAATCCTTTTCTTTTAGGCAGAAAGTCATCCCTTAAATATAAATCTGCTTGTGCAGTGAATCGTTTTCATGGGCTTGTGGCCAGCTGAAGTGAAATCCAGTGCTGGATGTCCAAAACTTGTGAACAAGGACAATGACTTTGTGCTTCAAGCATATGCTGATTGCAAGCTGTAGCCAGAATGCTGTTTCTCTGTATAGAATGTTATAAAAACATCTTTCCATGGTCCTAAACAAGAAGAGAGAGAGAGGCCACTGACAGTATCAATCACTGTTCCTCCTTTACCCCCTGGACATTTCAGAATAACTGTGGTCATGCTTATGTTATATGGTAGATGGATTTGACATGATCGCTCCCCTGCTCTGGTTCCCAGCAGAGCTCCGTAGGTGGCTGTGGAAGGAAAAGGAAGAATATTCCAAGTACATTTGGCTACTCTATGCACGAACTGAAATAGGAAGGAAATATCTAATGGGAAAAGATAGAGATGAGGAGCTACTCTTGGCCACAGCTGTTCTGTTTTGCTGTTACTGTGCTTTCATTTTATAAAAGTTATTTAAAGGACAAGCTAGTAAAAGGACTACAATTCGGTCTTGTTCTCTGAGGACTGTGAAAAAGTACTTCGGAAAGAAGACATATGAAGACAAAAGAGCACCACACAGCAGCTGTTAGTCAAGTTGCTTAATACACTTGGAATCTATGGCTGTATGATACAGGAAAGCCTATAATCTCTGAGTTTATTTGCTTTTGATGTCTCCCCAAGACAAATGAGCAGAATGTTGATATAACTTGAGTTGAGGTTGTTAATCTTTTGGACTCTGAAGGATGCATATTTTCATACAAGATAATGCACGTACCATGGTCAGCTGTAGGGAAATGTGCGAGGTCGACGTTTCCAAACTGTACTTTTTAATTAAAAAGATACAGTCAAGCTCCCCAGAATTTCCCAATAGAGTGCATTAAATAAATTGTCATAGCTGCCTGGCAAATGCCTGAGAATTTACATCTCTCTTTTGAATTAGAACTGGCTTTATTTTACAGACAGGACTTGTCTTGTCAGATGCTTCTTATATTTCTGGCAGTTCATAATGTGCAGAGAGCAAGTCAGCTTACAGATGGAACAGGTGTTCTCACGTCCCCTTAGCATGCATCAAGTTATCTCTTGTGCAAAAAGAATGCAGCAAGGATGATGCTTTCTAGCAAGTTTTTCTAGTTGATGAACTTAAATAAGCAGATGCTTAGGTTTGTTTGGTTTGTTAATTTTTTTTTTCCAGAAGGTTGCAGAACCTGATTTCAAAAGGCAGACTCCTACTCAAGGTGCCAGTGTGGTTTTGAACAGAAAAGTTTTATTAATTCATCTGTAAGCCATCTATTGTCTCTTTTTTTGCTGAGAGAGCTCAGCTCTACTCTTAATCCAGGGCTTTAACTTACCAGACTCAATTTTTCTGTGGCACCACACCCCGTGAGTAGAGGCAAACCCATTAACTGTATTAAGGTCACAAAGAGTTGGGAAGATAAAGTAATAATTTAAGAGACATTATTGTGACAAAAGCAACCAACACAGTGACCCACATGTGGCACTAGCCTAAGCGAGTCTGGTACTGGCAGCTGGGTGCTGTATAGGACTGGAGTAATGGGCTGGGAAGAAAACCTTTGCCAGTGCACTATGGTTCTGAGTAAGCGTCATCAGAGCAGCTGGACTGCTGGTACTTCATCCTGCACTGGCCAATGCAGACACATTGGCAGAGTTTCCAGTATCCCAGATTTTTATTTTTATTTTTTTTTATTTTTTATGGTTCGTCTTCTCTAAAGTGGGAACAGCAGGAGAATCTTGAGGAGTTTGACTTCAAAAGTTAAAATTATTGTCACTTTTATGGTAGCTTGTAGTTCAAGGTGAGGAAAGAGAACACTTCCATCTAGTCACTGAATCACACAATAGCAGGGATTGGAAAGGACCCCTTTCTAGTCCAATTCTTCCTGTTAGCACAGGATCACCTAAAGAAGATCCCACAAACACACGTCCAGGTGGGTTTTGAATACCTGCAGAAAAGGAGACTCTACAACCTCTCCGAGCAGCCTGAAGAACATAGGCATAACCATTCCATGGCTGAATGTGTCACTGCAAATGCAGATTCCAAGCACAACATCTCACAGGAGTCTAAAGCCAGGAATGTGCCATTCCTATTCAGTGTTAAACTAAGACTTGGATAATCTCATCTGCTTGGTGCAGATCATCCTCTTCCATAACCTGAGTAGCAACTCAGGTTTAAGAAACATATTAATGTCCCATTTATTTTGTACCAGCTGGTTCCCGGGTGATGCTGAACTCCCTGGCATTCCAACAGACCTTAACAAGGCATTCTGCAGACTCAAGGAAAACAATTTTTTTATTCTAGGATGGCTGAAACATGTCTTAGGAGAGTAAAAATAACCCCCACACACCCATTTCTATTAAAAAATCCCAGGTAGAACATGTTTTACTTTAAACTGAGATACTTGAGGCAGGAGTGAAATTATAGAATCATAGGATGGTTTAGGCTAGAAGGGACCTTGAAGATCATCTAGTTCCAGCCCCACTGACAGGGGCAGGGACACCTCTCTCACACCAGACCAGGTTGCTCAATTCCCCATCCAATCTGGCCTTGAACATTTCCAGGGATGGGGAATTCACAATCTCCTTGGGCAACCCATTTCAGTGCCTCAGCACCCTCACATTAAAGACCTTCTTCCTAACACCAAATCTAAATCTCTCCTCTTTCTGTTTCAGGCCATTGCCCCTTGTCCTATCACTACAGGCTCTAGTAAAAAACCCTCCTCCAGGTTTCCTGTAACTCCCTTTATGTACTACAATGCCACTATTAGGTCACCCCAGAGCCTTCTCCTCCCTAGGCTGAACAACCCTAGCCCTCACAGCACAGGTGCTTCAGTTGTCTGATCATCTGTGTGGCCTCCTCTGGACTCAATCCAGCAGATCCATGTCCTTTCTGTACTGTGGGCTCCAGAACGGGATGCGGTTCCACTGGGCTGAGCATCCTCAAGATGTTTTCATTCCATGACAGATGTAGTAACATTTCTGTTTGCTGAAATGAGCCAGATCAAACCCTTTGCTGTATCCACAGATCTATGTTAAATGAGATGCTGGGACAGCACTGAACTCCCTAATGCTGAAAACACACAAACAGCACATTGTTAAATTCCAAGGGGAAGCCACCATGGAGGGTATCAGCCCACTGCAAAATAACACCCTGAAAAAGATCTGTTTGTTATCTTAGAGTCTAGAATCACCTGAAATAAAGCCACGTATGCCAAAAGCATTTACGCTTGGAGTTGTCACAGTTTTTCTTAGGAACTCCATTAGCACATTGAGCTTATCCTGGTTTTCATTGATAAAAAATGTCAAATGTATTACAACAGCTAAAAAGCTTTGTCTTGCAAGGCCAAAAGTCATGGTAACCCAAAGCAAGGCTTGGGAATGAAGGCTGCTTTGAACTCACTGGGAAGAAAGTCAAAAGAGAAAATTTGTCTGTAAAGTGTTGGATAAGAAATGACATGAGAAAGAGACAGCCTGGGGGGAAAAAAACTGTAATGAAATATCTCCACATAGACTTTATGTGGGTTTTAACTAGCAGAAAACGTGAATTGGTTGCTCTGCAGCACACAGCTCCTCTGACTTCAGGGAGCTCCTGACGTACTACCTGCCTTTAATACATGAAAATGAGGTGAAAAGACTTGAAATCCTGGCGTCACTCACGTCAGTAGAATTTTTTACATAGTCTTTCCTTGGATTGAAAACTTCACTTGAAAGTTTCTTCATCCAGAGTATTCTGAAGTATTTGTGAGTACTCATAGTCACCAACAAGAGGGGAAAACTGGCAGTAGAATGTATGATCTAAGCTATCTACAGCCAGGTTTAAACCATCCACTCCCTTTATAGTTTTGACAGACAAGCTTAGAGAGGACATCCTGGCATAGAGCTATTGAATATAATGTTTAACACAATGTTGTAGTCATTGTTTAAGCAGGTGACAGATTCTTTGGGACTTGTTGAAAGTGTTGCCACCTATAGCACAACAAACATCATCTTCTGAGGCTGTTCAGATCACAGAATCATGGAACATTAGGGTTTGAAAGGGACCTCAAAAGATCATCTAGTCCAACCCCCTTGTCACAGCAGGATCACCTAGATCCAGTTGCACAGGAACGTGTCCAGGTGGGTTTGAAATGTCTCCAGAGAAGGAGACTTCACAGCCTCTCTGGGCAGACCATTACTGCTCTATAAGGCAGCCTAGGTTGTTCTGAGGGCCATGTCTATCAGGCTGATATCACCTGTCGTGATTGAAGCTCATGGTGAAATATATATCCAGGTTTCAGTGGTGGAATATATATCCAGAGTAGCAGGTAGGATGAGATGGCTGGTGCTGGCAAAGCATTTTAGCTTGGGTATCAGGTACTAATTGGATTACAGCTAGGCTGATGCAGTCATCTGTTCATCCTGCAGCCAAATCTCCCAGATGCCAGGTCATGCAGCCAACATTACACTGGCTTCATCACTGTAGGAGAAAAGGCTAATAAAGTTTTGGCCATGAAAAAAGTCACTTTCCATTGAGAATTAACTTATTATAACAGGAGTTAGAAGAAGTGATCAAGAATGTAGTAAACAAGCAAGAGCACACAGTGAGGTTGTCACAGCAATTCAAAGCAACCCAGAGTGAGCACTGACGCTCTGGAACGCGAAGTTGGAGGAGCTCAAAGACTAGAAAACAGTTTTCCAAAGACACTTGATGAAACATTGCCTTTTATTTGGCTGCCAGCTTTACTGACTTCCCAAAGGCACTTCTTTGCTAGCCTGGCTTGATCAATTGTTTCCCAGCATCAAACAGTACCTCTCCAGACAGACGGATCATTCAAGACCTTATGCACAAAACGAGGGTAACATCTCCCAGAAGTAGTGCAAGCCTAAAACTGTTTATGATTGTTTATAATGCTGCAGAGAAAAGGAATGCAAAGGAAAAGATCTGCAGGCAATTGTCCCACTTTCCAGTCCTAGTGAATTTTCTCAGACACGCAGCCTGTGTCTCATTCACCTCAGAGAGTTTTGCTATCCAGCTTCTTATATTAAATGTCTTCTGCAGAGGCTGCTCAGGGTGCTGCCCTAAAAGGCAGAGCAAGTGCCCATGCTGCTCCTGGTTATGTGATACTGCTCAGCACAACAGAGCTGCTGTGACCACTATATCAGATTTAATTAAAAACTCCAGGCCAGCACTCTAAACAGCGACGAGGAATGCTCCCAACTGCAGACACCAATTTTGGCACGTCAGGCTTTGTTACCAAACCTTTTCATCTTTCTAGGCTGGTAAATCGCTTCATTTCCAACCTGTACTCAGGAATTTCTGCAGAGAATTTGAAGATGAGAGGGGAATGGAGAGATGGGGTAAGCAAAGGGGAGGGCAAGTCATTCTGTGTTAAATAAGAGTGTGTTTTGAGTTGGTGCCTTGAGTAGAAAACCAAATGGCCCTCAGATGTGGCTTCACAAATTACAGTATCAGTAGAAAAAAAAGAGTTTCTTAAATGTTAAGTTTTCCCTCAAGACTCAAGTGAGTATTCATGTTGGCTTCATTCCTTCCCCTGACTTCCAAGCTGAAATGTCAACTCAAACTCTATTTACAGTCCCTCACTTTAGACTTTCTTATGGCACTATCAGAGCAACATTTGAATTTCCATTTCTTCCACTCAAAGAAAAACAACCCCAAACTTTGGATATATTGGATACAGAGCTTAAATCTGTGTACTGCTTTCATGTCTCCTCATTATTTTGTCTAACACAATGGGATTTGCCCCATGCATGACTCTGACACGTGTGTTATCTGAGCTATAAACGAACACACCGACAGGGCTAGAGCACAAGGAAAATCACTAGGGTTTGAAGTCTTCTCTTGAAGAGAACAGCATCCTGTACCTTTCTTGGCTGAGCTGAAATTCCTTTTGCCACTTTTAGGCTTGACTCATAGACTGAATGATCAGACATCAGACCTTAACCCATTCATCTGGTCTTTCTTGTATTTCACTACATTTTTGTTTTAAGTGAAAGTAGGCAAATAAGGGGGAAAGAAGGGAAACTAGCACTTCCTTACATTACTAGTCTAAATTCTTCCCAGTGAAGAGTTAGGGACTCTTTGGGGTTGCAAGCAGCTCTGCAGAGCTGGGAGGCAGGTGTCACCACAACCAGACTGTGCTGCAGCAAGAATAACATCTAGCAGACAGCTGACAGTGTTGTACCTGGCTTGTCACTGTGCCTGATGGGTTGTCGAGGTACAGAACTCCAATACCCAACGAAAGGCAGCAGTGTTGTTGTATGGTCATGGTGCTAGAGAGGACAAACCTCCCAATACTATCTCAGGTCAGCTCAAACAGCCATCAAAGTGCTGATTCTCATTGCAGATCCACAGGACTGACGTTTGTCCATAAATGATTTTTTTTTCCACCCCCTGCTGTTTCCTTCCTCTGCCTCCACACCTGTGGTGCTATCTGGAGCCTGTACTCACACCACGCTGTGATAGAAGGTTGATATTAATGTAAGGAACTGGCAGAGCCACATCACTGGCAGCGTTGGATGAGTGAGTCACTCTTGCTATAGGAGCCATTTCCTTTCAAGTGGAAAGAAAAAGAATACAATACAAAAATAATGAACCAGTCACTGAACTTTCCATAAATAATGCTTCCTCCTTGTTTCCTTTCACCAATGGATGTGCACTTCTTGCTTTCTCCCTTTGCTGCTGAGTTCCCAGCTCCTGCTTCTCATAATTTGTCAATGAACTGCAGAAGCAGCAGCGTGAGTCATACCAAGCCAGACAAGCAGCAGCCTATGGGGAACCTTCTCCTGCTTCAGAGGGGAAGATTTTATTCCCTGGCTTTAAAAACTTAGCGCAATTAGAAGGGGAAAGGGGAAAAAAGCTGTTCCAAGTGTGATATCAGTGTTTCCACTACTTCATAGGGAAACCATGTCCTCCCTTTATTTTAAAGATGACATATTAGTGCTTATTTTCCTGTCAGTCATGTGTGTGGGGAAAGGGGAGGCAAAAGGGATATGGATTTGCTGGCTTCTTTTACCTAACTATGAAAATATCAAGACCCTGGATCAGCTGAGAACTGGGAAGCAGCTGGAATATGTCTGAAGTGAACAGAGCAGCCAAGCACACTCCCTGAGCTGAAGAAATCCTGTCATGGTTGAACTCCACAGTTCTCAGGAGCCCTTCTAACTTACTGAATTGTGATGTGGAGAGGATCCACACTCAGAGGTTAGTCAAGGGCTAAAAAGAAGCAAGTTACCCAGATGGGTAGTGATGGGTGCAGAACACCCATCACTACAGACTAGTCACCATTACACTAAGCCTGATAAAACCAGTCGTCAAGCATCAAACCTCCACACCGTGTTTCCCAGTCATCAAGTATAACTTCAGGTGCTGGTTTCTTCCAACAATTAAGAGTTCTCTTACATTTTCTCCTCGTCTGACACACTGGGATATTCGGCACAAATCTAAGCATGAACCACAAAATTCAAGGCTGATAGAACAAGAGGATCTATCAGGTCTACTAACACTCAAATACTAAATTTTGGATCTCTCTTATGTCTGAAGTTGTTTCAGACATAAATAAGGTTTATTTGCCCTCAGCTTTTTATTTCCAGGGATATCACTGTTTGCCAAGTGCAACTGGTATGCTTGGTCCGAAATATCTTCTGAGCTCCAGCATTGTAAGTGACCAAATGCCACTCCTAGTCACCAGTCTTCAACCTTGTGCTGCTGTGTCCATCACCACTCATCCTTTGCCCCCAGAACAACATTCCATTTTGTCTTAGTCCTGCACAGGCTGCTGTATTTGACAGCATCAACTTCATGATTGGTAGTTTGGCTACATCCAAGAGGAAGCAGTTAGGTCCATGGATAATCCCCTCTGCACTGTCGTGTTATCATATCATATGTGCTGTAAGCAAAGCGTCAGAGTGCAAGTGTACAGTGTTTAGTGCCCTGGCAAAGGCAGATCTGCCTGCAAATAGTGTCACCTTTGTGAACGTTTTCCTTTCCTTTCTTTGTAGGGAGAACATTTGAAGTCCTGCCTCCATCCCTTCCCTCTCACCATGCAAAGTTCAGCAAGAACTGTGGACTTCTTTAATTGAAATTAAATCCAGTTTGACCCTGTCTGCACCATTCCTTTAAATATCATTCCTCTGACTTTAGAGAAACACAATAGAAGGTAAAGTCTGTCTCAAAAATAGACACTGAACAGCAATTTATGTTTAGCTTTTATGCACTGATGGATTCCTCATTCCAGTAGTCATTTTGCTTCTTTCCATATAAACAACAGTCAACAATCCTCTCTTTCCTTTCAAAACAGCTTCTAAAATCAGAGCTGATGTCCTGCCACCCAGGCCAGTGGGTTTGGTGCCTTGCCCACTCTAGGAGGAGGAACACCACTATCAGATTTTCACTTTATTAAGCTATAAATTATGAAGTCATGGAAGACAGTGAAAGAATGAGACACACATCCTAGCAAGGTAATATTGCCTCCACAGCCATCCCGGTGGACACTGTGCTACAGGGAAAGAACTGAGAAGAGGGATAATATGTCTTTCCCATCAGCAGCTGGATTCAGGCAGTACATGTGGTCTGTTGGCTGATTCAGCTTTCTCTTGTGGCTACAGTGAGGTAACCCTTCCTGAGATAGTGCACAGGGGATATATACTCAGAGAATGGAGTCAGGCACAATATGATCCATTGTCCTCTGCTTGCTTTACATTAAGGAAAATCAAAACCAACTTATAGCAGAGGTTAAAGAATAGACATCCAGCTCAGGCATAAATTGTAACAGCCACATGGAGAATGGCAGAGCAACTGTGGAAAATATTTGTAGTTCAAATCTTGCAGCAAATAGAAGGATCTGTTCATGGGGTACAGTGCTTCTGCCATGAAGAGATGCTGTATCACTGAGCCTTTCCAGGCTCAGCCTGTCTCTGGGCAGAGACACAAGCTCACAAGTTTTAAAGTCTTCAACTGAAGAATTGTATCTTATAGGAGACAAAGCCTCTACTGGTACATCACTTCTAGTCTCCTTTACTACCAACAGACACACCAAGGCAATTATTATAGTGTCTTGGTCACAAAGTAAGGCTTATTTAAGCTCTCTCCATGTAATTAGATGTAACTTGAAGAGAAGATGAACATTAAATATGTTCTAGTAAATGTCCCAGAAAGGCCACTAAAAATCCAAAACTGAGCAGAAAAACACACACCACTTAGTGGCACTTGAACAAGGGAGCTGGTGTGGGGGCAAAGGAGCTTTTCCAGGCCACGGGGAGTACAATGGAAGAAGTGAAAAAGACAACGTTAAAGAACCAGGAAAGGGAGAAGTAAATTCTTAAATCTAGGAGACAAAGAAAAAGAAGGCACAGGGTATAAAATGGAAATACTCACAAATTCCAAAGAGCAAAACCTCTCGTGCTTTCTCCCTTCCAACAAATGACCCAGAAATCATGTATTTCATTAACCTTTTTGTTTACTGCCACTCTCAATTTATCTCCCAAACAATGGTTTTTACTATAACCATGAAGAATCAGGACATGTAGCTATTTTACCCTGTACCATTTCTTAGCCAGGACAAATAAGATGCTTTTTTTCTTGTTATTTTATTCTTGGAAGACCTGCAGTTTGGAAGAGCAGTTCATAGAGTATAGGAACAGTTACAGCACAAAAAATGGGCATTAAAATTCTGTAGGGTCTGGATGTTCAACCATGCACTCAGTTCAAATCCTCTGATGCTCATGTGGGAGCTATTGTATTCCCAGTGCCTCAGGAACATCATTCGTACTTGTTTTCTCTTGGAAGTCTATATTTGTCATACACATATGGTTGTTTATGATCGCTGCCTCTGATCCTCCATCCTTCCAGTCCTTTGTGACATCCACCATGTTCTGGAGAGCGGGCCAAGTCTCTGTGGCCCATTAAAAGCTGGAGGCTGCAGCCTGCTCTGTGGGAAGCTCTCCATGCATAAGGGCATACTTGCTCACTAGGAAAATTCTTGTTGAACCATTAACGCCAGGCCGGTTCCACGCAGAAGTGTGTAATTAGTCTGGATAACTAATACTGGAAGCTATTTCCCCGGCAGTTTTGGGAGGTTTTGAAAACCATAACAAAGTTATAAAGCATGAAAAGACAAGGATGAACTGCTGTTTCCAATTATCAGATTCACTCTCCTTGAGGGTGCCTACAAGAGAATGGCAACCCATGGAGAAACGAGAACCAGCTGAGTTTAAACACAACTCCAATCATGGGACTTTTCACTTAGCAGTGGCGATTACACAATTGTTCTGTTATATAAGTAGGCAGACGATGTTGCCTGCAAATAATCAAGTTAAAATCTTGAAGGTCCAGAGCTGTAAACATCCTTCCCATTGGGAGCCCAACGATCATTTTGAGAGAAGCATGGATCTCGTTATACTAAAAATATCTAAAGTGATTAGAATCTGTTATGGGTAACATCTTTGCCAAACCTCATCTATAAACCTTGTTTTTAATGACAAACAAAAGCCAAAATTCCCAAACTGGTAAACATTATCACTTTCAGCATGTTGGGCACTATGGTGAAAGCCATTTATTTTTCCCCCCCGCATTAGGGCAATTTCATTTCTGCAAGGAATTGCTGTTTCAGAGTGTTAGAGACTGAATTCATCTTTTTCCTCTGCAAAGTGAACAAAACATGTCCTGTCCAGTTTCATCTGACTCTTGTAATAAGTAGTGTGAAAGAAAGCAGGTAACATTCAGTAGCTGTAAGAAAGCTTGTCTGCTTTGTTACACTTCAGAAAGTCGCTCTCATAACAAAATGTCCTCTGAACGTTGCATTCAGAATGCTAAAGACAGTCCTTTCATAGTGAGACCTCACGGCATTTACATTTAAATTCACTGGGAAAGGGCTCAGACGCATAGAAGTGCAGTAGACATCTAAAAGCAGCTGCGCTTTGATTTCCTCGATGAAACATCATGATTCTGTATCAGCCGTACTCACACAAATGAAAGCGCTTCTCTGTACCAGCTGACCTTAATTTAAGAGCTTTTTCTTCACAAGAATCCAAACCCCCTTGATTCTACTAATGTTTTTATTAATCCTAATGGTAAAGAAAGCATTTTGCAATCTTTAAGTCTACTCTAGTGATGTAGCATCCCTGTTGCACCCAGCTCTGAAGCAGTGAGGTGATATCTCAGATCTGAGCCCCCTTAACCTTATTCCTACACACTAGACCACCTCCTACACTTTTTGACCAGCTGGAATCTGAAATAAGTTCCTATGTCTCTATGCAGAGAAGCAATGCTGCAGACATTCTGGTAGGATGGTGCCAACAGGCCAAGCTGCTACACTCTGCAAAACTAAGCTTCAGCTCAGGCATTACCATTAAATCATTATAGACATCAGTTCAGAAATCAATGACCTAATCCTCATCAGATTTTCCTTTCCTCTGATCCAAACAGCAACTGGATACCTAAACAGCTTTTAGAACTTACACAACCAGGTTCAAAATCAAAGTAGCCTGTAAGATGGCAAGAAATCATACAGCAGCCTTCCCGTTCCTCAATATTCTCTAAACTGAGTAAAGACAAAGTTAAAATCCAACTTGGACCACCTTTCCATGGAACTTTGTCCAGAGTTTGCTAGTCTCTTACTGATCTGGTCAGCGGTACCAGGTTTGCTGCTGAAAGCAGAATCCAAGCCTTTGAGATTTAGGCTGAATGATTTGCACAGCTCCCCCAAATACAATCATAAATAGAGCTTTCAGAAATCTGCAGTAAGACTCACATAAGGAGCAAAGCCCAGACTGACATAAATCCCTGAAAATGTGTTTGGTTCAGATGAGCCTAAAGCAGCTTCAACATGGAGCCAAATCTGTTTAATCTGGAAATGATGCTGGAAATCTCATAAAGTCAGGGTTTCTCAACAGATTTGTAGTACTTCCTTATTTTCATGTGGTCAAAAATTACTATAAGAGAAATGTCTTTTCATGCTGTTTCAGTATTTCAGCTTGATGTTTGGGCCAAAATCAAAGCTGCTTTAATTTTCTTTTCAACGTGTTTTAGCCAGCCTGCAAAAAGAAGGCTGCAATTAGATTCAGGTTAATATGTCAAGATTTGTTCCATAATCCTGAATATAGAACCCATGGCTTTTGGCCTCTTTCCTTTGTTTCCATTTTACCAGCAAAGTTTGTAACAGGAATGACCAAGGTAGGTCCCTATTGTCAGGGTAATATCTACAAATACATTTCAGACTCACAACTTAGTAGGGCCCTCCTGCTCATGCTCTGGGGCTACACAAACCACCCACAGCACAAGAGCAGCAGAACAGTCACCCCTCCAGGAAGAAACCTCTGGTTCAGCAGCCTGAGTGCCTCACCCCTTTGAAGTAAACACTCAGATGCAGTTCTCTGGTGCCCACTGACTCCAGCAGATCTGCCCCAGATGCCCCTTAGCGAAAAGGTGTTGCTAGAGTTTCTGCTAGGTCCAAGAGCTGAGTGACAGCAGCCACTTTTGAATCCCAAGTTCCCTGTCCCTGGTGCAAAGAGTAAATAGTGACATCGACACAAGGACGTTCAGCAGTACCAGCACTCTGGCTCTGTGTCACACTGAACAATTAGATGCTAGTAATACTAAAGATTTAAAGCTAAAAGAGATAATTTCCCCTCGGGTCTAGAAGAAAATAAACTACTCCTACATGATTAGGGAAAGGGCTCTAGCAGTAAATACATACCAGTGAAAATCCAGAATTTCCCAAGAGCTAAGGTGCTGGCAGAGAACACCACAAAATCCTAGCTGGGGTGCCAAATGATTATTCTGGTTAATCATGGAAAAATTAAAGCCTGGAAAAATCAGCTCGATTTTGTAAAAGAAGCCTTGAAATAAATGTGTCTCTTCTAGCAATATTTCCAATTAAAAAAAAAAAAGTAATCTTTCCCGAGTGCACCTGGGGATGGATCCAGAAAAGGGTGCACACAAGTGACTTGGAACTGCAGGAAGTTTGGTCTGGCAAAGCAAGAGCCTAAAGAATGTGATAGTGATGCTTCATGTTCTAGAAAGGACAGACTGGAACCAACCACAGAAAGATGAGGAAAGGAGGGGTAAAGTAAAAGAGGAAGAAGAAACTTGAATTTCAGAATATCTTTGAAGAGGATTAGAAAATTGTTTCAAATTAAAAGGCAGAGGAAGGGGTTTGCTTTCGTATTAATTCATTTCTCTAGCATGGCACGTTATGACATGATGGTACCATGATGCTTGACGTGGCACCCGCGAGTGTTCAGAAGAGAGAGAGTTAGGTAAACCAGGCTGTTGGAACAAGAACTAAATCTTGAAGTAATTAAGTTCAGCAGTTTTGCTCAGTGCTTTTACTGATGGCCTCAAGCTGGGCAGTAATATAAGGTTGGAAGCAAGAAGGATTTTAACCATCACAGCTAAGGTTTTAGAGCATCATCCTCATAAGAGTAGTGGGTCTCAGTCTTGATTTGAAAACTCATGTTGATGAGTTTATGAATTTATGATAACAGTTACGACATGGATGCCTGAGTGAGCCAGAGATCAGATACGACCTCGTACGACCTTTCCAGCCCTTTTTCCCCATTTCTCCAACATTGTCAGTGGATGTCTAGGTTCACTTAGCAAAGGGCTTCACTGCGTTGTTCCCGATTCCAGACTGAAGCCATTTCATACCCACTAGCTGAATAAAAAGCTGAAGCCTTTTTACGGGAGATGCACCAGCCCCTCTTCACGTTTGGTCTGCAGCATCTAAGAGTCTATCACCCAGCAGCCAGTTTGAAACCTTCAATAAAGCAAACTTCAGCAACACTTTGGAAACGTTTCGCTGGAGGAAGGACTGAGTTTCGCATGTCACACTGTTTCCACAGCTCCATTTCAATTGACTCTTTCTGCAAAGGTCAGAAATGTTTGGCTTGACAGCCTTGCTCCTGCCCATCCCAGAAACTGGGATGATTTGTACATTTGGATCCATATACCCCTTTGGGCTCCAGCATTCCCCTGAAGGACTCCAGCAGAAGCCAAGTGCCTCATTGAAACCCTACATAAACAAGCCTTGCTTTTCTAGAGTGTCTTGACCATGATGATTGGCAAGACAACTTGTTTTCTCTTAGTTGGTGCATTCTAAGTATCCAGTACGTTTTTGTTCCCTAGTGCTCTGCTCTTGTCAAAGAGTTAATGAAGAGCAACAGATTTCAGCTCTTAGCAGGGTCTTGGGGCTCTTACTTTGTGGTACAAACACTGCTCATCCAGTATCCTTCATTTATACTGTGGGTAAGTCAGTAGCCAGACTTGCTACTACACTGACATGCAACAAAGGAAGGAAATCTGGGCTTTGAGATCTGACAGGAGGTGGACAGCTGCTCACCAGAGTTCCTTGGTGGGTCAAAACATCTCCTTCACTGAACTGTTGCCTAGGGCAAGCATAAACACCACACTCACACATCCCAACACAAGAGCGGGGCGTATCCTAAACAGTCCTAGGGATGAGGTCCCACAAACCGTGTCCTCATCAGAGTGAGCATTAAACGTTACAGGACGATGGCTGTCTGGGCTCGTGCCATGTTTTTATATTCCCAGTGCTGCACGGCTGAGCACTGCACAACTTGAGTCTTGGCTCACAGCGAAGAACACCCTACACTGTTTTCTTCTTTGCTTTAGGGAACTTCCTCCTGGAAACGACTCAGTAAGTCTCTGATTCTGTGAACATGATCAAACAAGTAACTTCACTACAGCAAGCAGCTCCTGGGGCAGAGAGCTATCAGATGACTGTTTCACATACAGTAGTAAACCTCAGCTCAGAAGGATTGAAAAGCAGTCAATCAAAAGATACAGACCAGAGTTTTGCATACAACCATCAACCAGCCATGACCGTAATCCTTTTTTATAACCCAGAACACTTAACAGCTCTGCTTCCACTATGCATCCAGCTTGGGCCTGAGCCTGTTCTCAGAGCTTGTCAGTCCAAAACCCACCAGCCTCAGAGATGCAGCCTGAGCACTCCTGCAGCTCAGGATAATCTAAGTCCCCTTAAGGCCAGATGTTGGATTTGCTGTGTGAAGATGACCAGCACATGACAGCTTGTGCCTTTCCAGTAAAATTGTGAATTTTATTCATCAACATGAAAAACCACACAGGACTTATTCAGCTGCTAGTGCTGTTTTAAGCATGAAAAGACACGGAAAGAAAATACACACATGGCTTCCTTTGGAAGGCCATAATCTATTTCAGGAAAGAGAAAAGTGATTCAATTTTCACCAAAAAATGAAGAAAACAAGGAGCACTCTCTGCATTACAAAGGGGATATGATGTGTCTATATTCTAAAGGGCTCTTTGATGTTAAAAATGTTTTTATTATCATAACTTTTTTTACTGTTTCAGAGGGAAAAATTGGAAGGGAACCCACATAAGGATGTTCTTCATAATATCCCACTGATTTGAAAAGACCAGATTTTCTCCCCTACAGATTTAGTACTGCAATTAATTAACCTAATTTCCAAGAAATGTTGGACTTTTCTGTTCTTAAAATTCTCCAATGACAGCAATTCCATGACCCCATGGCCATTCAGGTCTCAGTCTCTTTAGAACATCTTTCCTAACATATTTCCTATGATTTCTATTCCTGTAGTATAAACCTTTCACTACTATCCTTTTTCACAGAGCACGTGGAGAACAGTTTAATCTTTTGCAGCTAACCTGTATGCAGTAAAGAACATCACGTCTCCTTCAGTTCTTGACATTTCATATAGTTCATTCTTCCAGTCAGACACCAAAGGTCACAGCTGTTTTTAGAGCTTTGATCACTCTGGTTGTTCTCCTCCAGGGTTCCTCCAGTGACTCTTCATCTTTCTTCAAGTGCATTGCCATTCATGACATCCTGCCCACCAGGAAGTGAGAAGCCCAGGATAAAGGAGCTCTGGAGGCAGGACAAATAAAACTTCAGAAGATACCTACAATGTCAGGAGGATGTTTGCTCACATGACTTCTTACTCCAGCATGACTTCAAAACTTCAGTTTTACGAAGTAAAAGCTGAGGGTGCTTATCTTATCACAATGTGTTTGCACATTGTTAGCATTGAGTCAAAGCTTCTTTAACCAAAGTCCAGCTCTGAGAGTTGAAGTTCTTTGAAGTCAAGGTAGATGAGACCTGGCTAAGTCAATGTTTTACTTTAGGAATCAAGTCCATCCCATTATCACTTCCCTTCCTCTTCACTTCTGCTGGTTTAACAAAACAATTAACATGCTCTATCTTTCCTTAACAAAGTAGATGATGAGAGTTGGCATCACAAGGGTTTTTCATATGAAGGATGGGAGGGAAAAGATGAGGAGAGGAATGACGCACAACACAGCATCAGGATTTATAAACAACATGGATAAGAGCAAGGGACATAGAGATGAGACCTAGATAGAAAGGAACATGGAACAAGCATAGTGCAAGTGATGCTGTTATCTGTTTTTCACTCACTTTTGAGATTTAGGCAATCCAGAAAAGCTACAAGGTCTAATCCCACTATGTTTACCTAAAGCAAATATCGACATTTTGGAGAAGCAGCAAAAAGCTAAGGAACTCTGCTTTAACCACAGAATTGGTTTCCTCTCATCAAAAATAAACAATTCTTCCTCCAAAGAGGGAGATGAAGATCAGACAATGGAAAATGGATCATTCTTGAGGGGTGAGGAAATTGTAGGCATCATGTCACAGCAGCCACTTATCCATTTGCATGAGAACAGTTGGTCAAATTGGATGGCTCCGGCACATGGCTACCATTCTGCCTCACAGGCATAAAAAGCCAGCCCTCTTATGGTTAAGCATCACAGCAATCATAGTGAGCCTGCACCAAGCAAAGGGAGAGGGGACAGAAGGACATACTTTTCACATCAGGTTGTGCTTTCCTTCTGCTAAAGCTATTCACAGGCTTGGATCTGACTTTGGTTTTTAGTATAACATGACCGTGACTGTCGGGCAGCGTGTGTGAGTGTGAGGATACAAACCCCTGCAGGAGTGCTGACTACAGAGAGGTGTTAATACAAACAGCTCTGCGGGCTCTAGTGATCTAGTCATTCACCTTGACCTTCCAAGCAGTCTAAGCACATCCACCTCCACTAGTCTGAGTTGTTGGAGCTTCCTGTGCACCACACTCTTTATTTCTGAGTTTCCATTCACTCTTTCCAAAGTGTTGATATCTTGGACTAGAACAGCAAGTTCTTTTTCTGAGTCAGAGCGAAAGTTGCCTTCAAACTAGCTAGTTGAGTCACCTTTCTCCTTCTCCATGCCCGCGCCCTGACCACAGAAGTCCTTTCCAAGCTTTTCCCCATAGGCAGTGGTTAATGCCAGTGTTACCAAGCTCCTGTTCATAGTCTCAAGCCAGGGACAGGTCATACAAAGGACTCTGCTTTTTCTTCTGTGTGCCTCAGCTAGCTGAACAAAAAGACCAGCCTAGATTTTAGCAGCAGACATTAATTTTCTTTTCCCTTCAGCTTTTCAAAGTCAAAATGTTGCATTTCAGCTTTTTCTGAGCAAGCTGAAAGGTAAGTCAGGGAAAGAGCTCTGACTTGCTGGTCCTTGTGCCTGAATTTGGCAGGCAGTAGCTTTGTGTAGCACCTTCCCCATATACCTGTCTTTTATATTGAGACAGTCACCACACAAGTGTTTTGTGCAAGGAAAAAAATCGATTCATTTGCATTATCGCATCAGTTATTGCCTAACACCTGGGGGGAACCTACAGGAAGACTACAGAGGGGCTTCTCCCAAGGGGATCCAGCAACAGGACAAGGAGAAATGGTTCAAAACTGAAGGAGAGGAGGTTCAGACTAGATCTTAGGAAGAAGTTCTTCAGAGCAAGGGTAGAGACACTCTGGAATCGACTGTCTGGAGAGGCTGCAGCTGCTCCCTCCCTGGAGGTATTCAAGGCCAGGTTGGATGAGGCCTTGAGCAACCAAGTCTGGTTGAGAGGGGTCACTATCTATGGCAGGGAGTTGGGGTAGACGAGCTCTGAGGTTTATTTCAACCTGAGCCAGTCAAGGATTCTATGATTATAGAGGCTTATGCACTGGTAGGCTCGTGTTCCACATCCATTTCCACTTCCTTCTCAATAGGAAAAAGGAAACGGGTACCAGGCAGCAGGAAATGAAGCCAATGTTGTGTTATTTCTGTGCATATTTATAACATTAGACAAATTTAATTGTCAATAACCAGGTGTTGAACAACACAGTAAAAGCTACTGTAAAGTGTTTGATAGAAATTAGGGGATTCATCAGCTCCAAATGAGATGCCATTTACATGGAAAGAGAAGAAACAGAAATTGCCTCTAACAAGTAACAGCTCTCAAATCCTCCTTTCTTCCACAGCGTCATTGTTACCCTTTATTACCTTTAGATTCAGAGGGAGGTCTGGCATACTGCATGTTGTTCAAACTTGAGTGAAGGAAAAACCTAGAGTGATTCTGATTCTATAACTTCCCAGTGAAGTGATCCTGCTGTGGCAGGGGGATTGGACTAGATGATCTTTCGGGGTCCCTTCCAATCCCTAATGATTCTATGATTCTATAATTGTGATTCCTAGTACAATCATATGGGAATGCAGGTACGAAAATGCCTCCTGCACTCTGTCCAGGGGAGCTTTCTCTCCTCTTTTTCCCTCCTCCCGGAGAAAAGATCATTTGATCACATGTATTTAATGTAAGGATACTCATGTGTTCTATACCAGTGAGGACAGAGAAAACCCTAGGGATAAAGATGTTACCCTCACAGCTTGGAGTAGTGAGGAAAGGGATTCTGGAAGAGTCAGGAGAAAATATGCCCTTCAGATGTTACCTTCTAGGGAAGAAAAAGCCACTTGGGTTCATCTCCTTGGGTGTTTTCAGTCATGGAGTCCAATGGAACCAGTGACGTGAGTGCAAGGTGGAAGCTCTAAGGAGATCAAGCTGTGAGAAGGCACCTGGCACACTTCCTCACAAACTACTCCTGAATTTTGCCTTTCATCCTCCAAAATACAAGAATGCAAGGATTCTCTCTATCCCCCTCAGCAGTCTGCTGTGCATCAGATCCTTAACACATGCAGAGCAATTTGCATGTGTCCCTGAAATACTCGATTTCCAGCACACGTGCAGCCCATCTGTGCACACGAGCCCATCTGCCATAGCCATCACACGCAGGAATAAGGCAGCCTTGGGTGAGACTGTCTAGAGCTCACTCTGCCCTTGAAATTCTGTGAGCTACAAAGATATGAACCTGCTAGGGCTCCTATCCCAGGATAGCACATCTTCCAGGCAAGGAATGCACCTCCAGACACTACAGACTTAGCCAGCATTTACATTTCCTTGGGGAACTCAAAAGTATTTGACTCTGGGCCTTTTGTGCAGCCAGCAGGACCTGGCCTGAGCTTTGTCCACACATGGCTCCAGGTTATTGCTCGGGTTTTTGTTTTCCTCAGTCTGCCCTGGCTGGTTGTTGCTCTTTCTCTACAAAGTGCAGCACATTTGAAAATGTTCTGCATTAGAACTCTCCTGTTTTAAATATAACTTCCCATCTGATTTATACAGAATGTAATTAAACCATGAGTGGGACCCTTCAGATAAATACAAGCCAAAAAACCTGTTGCTATAAACATGCTGTGGGATTTCTGCCCACTGGTCTCTTCAACCAAGCTGTTTCATTTGCACACTGGGATCCTTAAACCCAGATGTATGATACAGAAGCGCATCCAATACTCTTCACAGTGTGAGCTGGGGATCCCTGTGCTTATAGTAGTCTTTGAAGAGCTGTTTATCTTTACCTGTAGATTTGGAAAAGGAAGATGAAATCACTGTCTACCTCCTAATGTTCCTTAGTGCTGGATAAGCTAAGGCAGAAATTTGCTTTTTGATTTACTCCAAGGTTATGGAACCCCTCTCTACCTGATATGGAGCTCATCATCTACACAAAGTAGCCATGAGTTCAATGCACTAGATCACTCTTCAAGTGCTTGTTTCCTCATGGACTGTAATATAAGCCTGACATTTTGCTTAGGCTAAACACCTCACTTCTAGACAACAAACTGACAATAATCGTATGTCCTGTGACAAGAATCTGCATTTCAGGACTTGAGCACCTCTACAGAACTTCTATTGGGCTGAGGTACTCTAAACCAAACTAACATGCAGAGGTATGAATGAGCAAACCTAGAACAAACCCTAAAATATCAGCAAATTTTGCAAAGCTCTCTGTGAACAGATTCCAGGAAATTTAAAAGAACAGTGGAGGTTCAACAGTTTTTTAATTATTATGATGGCTGTTTGCCTTAGCTTCTCTGCATTCCTGTGTGCTATGTGTGACTTCCTAAGGGGAGTGGATGAGCTAAAAACCCTATCCTGAGCTGAAGGAGAAGGCAACAGGTATTTGAGCCTCTTGAAATAGAATGCGACAACTCATTTTACAGCTTCTGATGCTAATATTTCCCAATGAGTACTAAGACGACCATGTAGACATGTTCCAAGAACAAGGACAGATGAGGCAGAGTCACATAACACCTAGGAGGTATTTGTAGGATTAGTCTATCAAAGTCCAACTATGGTTTCCAAAGGGTATTGTGTTGAACCCCCTTAACATCTGTAGAACAATGCAGATGACATGGGGTCAGTTTATAACTCACAGGAGTCACAGAATCACAGAACATTAGGGATTGGAAGGGACCTCGAAAGATCATCGAGTCCAAACCCCCCAGCCCGCCACAGGCAATTTGATTTCAATACAAGATTGAGCTGAAAGTGGGATGCATGCAGAGGGCATCAAAGTGGGGCACCCCAAATCTGCAGAGACATCAATCTGACGTGCATTTTCCTATCGTTACTGCTTTACCCCTTGGTCTAATTGTTCTGACTAGAGTCCAAACAAAAATTCTGCAAGATGTTTGCAATTCCAGAACAGTGAATTTCATCAATGGCAGCTTTGTGATTAAAACCTAATAGCACCTCTGTACCCTTAGGCTAACCCTAGAATACACAGGGGAGGTAATTCCACAGCTGAAGGTGCAGAAAGATTTGCCTTAAGCATTATTTGTGTTGGGAATTGGTCTCACTTAGTTCTTGCCCGCAGTTGGTTTCACTCACTGATTTGAGGAATTTGTAGCAAAATCCCTCCAACCATTTTTCACTTAGAAGAAACTCAATTATTGCCACATACTTCCCCCACACAAATAACCTCGTAAACAGCTGGAACTTTTAAGCACAAATTTTGGCCAACCAATAACCTTGTCAGGGGTGTTTGGAGCTGTTAGGCATGGCTACAGTGAGTCAGTGCTGCTTTGCCCAAGCATTAAAAAAAAAATAATCACAAGACTGCCTTAAGTCAATAGATTTATTTTTTTAATTTAGCTTCTGAAATTTTAGGATTCATAGGTTCAAGATTTTCTCTAGAGCTATAATGGTGAAGGTCATATTCACATTCAAGTACCATAGTCCAATAGTCAGGGCTATAGGGCAAAATGTGTGATAAATCCCAAGAGCTGGGGGATGTATTCTGTTGGTAGATGAAAAAAGAAGTCAAACCGTGAACTTCAGATTGCCGCTCACGTCAGATGTCCAGAAGCTTGACTGCTTATTTAGTGGATTAGTAATACCCTGTCACACACACTTTGCCGCCAGTTCATACTTAAAACCTATGAAGGTCAGAGGGAAGAAGACCTTTTCTGCAACAAATCAGTGCGGGGTTTGTACCTGGCTAGGACACTTGGCAACACCACAAAGGGTCCCCCAAATAGCAAGTGGAAAAATGCAGTAATAGCCATCTTGACACAGTTGCAGTGTGGAGAGGCTTCTGGTTCAAATGACATTTTCATAACCATTCAGAGAAATGCTTTTCCAGGTAACAAACCTATTTGTTTACTATTTTTGCTAGCCATAAATGCGACAGATTTTTTCCTGTCTTCACTTTAGGGATCTAGAGGAAAACACCTTTGAGAGGGTTTGAAATTCCTGTTTGCAATGGTTGAGTTGGAACAAGGATTTGCTCCTTGGAATTGGTTAAATAAGGGGGCCAGAAGAAAAATATTTGCAGCGGGTACTGAGCTCTTTGAAATGCACTTTGAGATTAAGTACTTTTGGCCAGAGAAATTAAAGAAAAACCTTAGTAAAGATCCAAATGTAGTGTTGTCACCTTTATTTGCTTCACTTTGTTTTCAAAGCTGGATTTTCTCTACCTTCTGGTTTGAAAAGGAGTGTGAGTCAGACCAAGTGATGCTTCAAGTACTTTTCTTCTTGCATTCAGAAGATGAAATAGCCTGAAGCAACAAGAAGGTTCAAGTTCAGGAGAACAGCTATAGTTCGATAAAGAGCAAGTTTTCTGGAAGTGTGAGAGAAAAATGCAGATGATTATTTGTTTTCCTTATTTTGCTCTCTCTTTGCACTTCAGGTAGAAAAGAAAGACAAGATGATCACTCTCCTTTCTTCAGTTATGGTTTAGAAAACCACTCCACCCTCTGTTTTGTACCTGATTTTCTAGCAAGCATGTGCTCAGGACATGATGGTTTAGGAGAATGAGGGTTCTTATTATTTCCCAAACAAGAATATTCTGATGCTCCCTGCTGCTACCTGAACCCCAACAACAGCACAGAACCCAGAGCACCCACAGAATCCCACTTACCTGCCAGAAGTCTGAGACAGTGTTGAGGACCAGCAGCCTGCTGCATGGCTGGAGACTGGGAAGGCGTGGGGGCTGTAGGAATGCAAAGTCCCAGCCAAGTTGGTCTACTGTGGAAGCAGCAGGAATGAGACCCCAGCGTGGACAGTTCAGGGCTGAACTAGAGCTGAGCAGGGTAACAGGCAGGGTCTGTCCATACAGACCCAAGTGCAGCAGCAGTACCAGCCCAGTGAAGAGCCCGCAGCAGCAGGAAAGCCCACAGTGATGAAACAAGTCCAAGGTCCAGCCAGACAAGTTATGAGGATGGAATCTAGAGGGGCAAAGCAACATTCAACCCTAACAACACTAGAGACAAGCTCACACACAGCCCAAAGTAGGCTTAGTACCCTGTCAGGGCTCAAATACAGCCCTGCCATGGCTGTAGTCAGATGGGGCCAGTCAGATTCCTCAGTACTCTCCTGCCCTGACAGGGGTTTTCTGCTAACAGTGTGATTACATTGTGCATTTCTCATGGTTTAGAGCTTTCCATAGCGTCTCAGCTCCTGGATCTTTCAAATGGTGTAAGAACCTCAGCCAACATTACCATGAACCTGTGTCTCCCCAGTCCTGTTCATCTAGAGGAAAAATCAAGCATGTTTCCTGAGCGCATCTGAAAGACAATTACCAGAGCAGACAAGATGCAGTCTTATGTCTCTGAAGCAGCTTTATGATTTTTAGAAGCTTCAGACTGGCAATACTTGCAATATTAAACCCAGCCATGGGCTTTTTTGGCCTCTTTTTCTTTTGCAATCTTCCTGTACCAGAACCACTCTGCTCTGTAAGAGTCAGAGACTGACACTGATTGAGAATCTAAAGCAACAGGTGCGTTAAGTTTGCATGTGGGTCCATCTGCATACCAGTTGTGGGATAGGCAAGTGTTCAATATGCAAAATTATGGCATCCTTCCCCAGTCCCACTCATGCAGGAGGTGGGAAATATTGCTTTGGTCTTTCACTTTGATTCTCTTAGTGAGGCTTGGTGAGTTTTAATTTGCTTATAGTCCATCTTGGTCTTTATGGGTGTTTTTATAACTGTTTCTAAAGTTATAAAACTGATTTGTCTGATTTGTTGCAGAAAAGGTCTTCTTCCCTCTGACCTTCATAGGTTTTAAGTATGAACTGTGTAATGAGTCTACACAACATTTGAGCATGAAACACTTTCCCCTGATAACCCTCAGAATCATCAGACACTTCCGTAAATTAATTAATGTAATGACAGGTTCACAGGTGAAGATCTAAAGTCTGGGCTCTCTCTAGGCACTCTAGCCACATTGTCTGTTCTACTAGACAAACACTACCTAAGTGAGGGAAGGGTTAACTAGCTCATTAGAAGGCTAATTGGCCTCAGTCGGTGATACCAGAGGCAAGTGTTAGCGTTTTCCCTTTTTGCTTTGCCAGTAGATGAGAAGGCTTAGCTCAAAAGTGAGTAGGAGAGCTGCCTGGTGTTTGTGGTAAGAAGATCTGCTACCTAAGGCCAAGAAAAACTATATTATGGCACTCTCTCCCTGTAGGCTAAGATGGTGATTATGGATTTGGCCAGCTGCAGTTCACTGTGGCTTGCAGAAACAGAACTGAGAGGAATCAAAACACCAGCTGAGTTGTGATGAGTGTTTCAGGGCCCTGAGTCCACCATGAGGTGTCAATAGCCCTGATTAGCCTCACCAGGGACTTGCACCCTGCTTAATGCCCTGAGAACACATTTAAGCTGAGGTCTCGTGTTCTAGAACAATGGTTATGTGTGCCTGCACCTTTTCCTCTGGCCCTATCCCCTCACTGGACATGGGACACATGGAGGTAGGTTGGTCACCCCTTGGTGGGACTCTTTCTCTCTGTATTGTCTACAGTTTGTCTCGAGTCTTGTTTTGGGTTCTGTAGTGTGGAAGGATTTAGTGCCCTGTGCTGTACCCACGTTTCCAGAGCTGGCTGTGGCCCCTTTTGCTTTTGCCTGATCTATGGAGTAACTGACCTTTTGTTCCTCCCTGAGAAAGTGAAAGGACTGTGTTTTCTGTAGATGTGTTCAAGGGTTTCTTGTCTAAAATGATAAATATAGTTTTTCAAGTTTTTAAAGCTACATAAGCTTTGCAGTTGTCACCATGGCGCTGTTGCAGCGCATTTAGAGTAGCTACTGCTCATGAAAAACAACTCTTAAGGCATTTTATTTTTCCTTTCTGGAGACTTGAAGATGTTTTTATATGCTGCTCCTTTCTGCCTCTATTCTTCTTTTTCATTCCTTCCACATTACAAGAGACAGTAGGTAGGAGCATACAGCCAGATAATAGTAATTTATTACAGACCTGTCAGAGCTGCTCAAAAGTCTTTCCAGTCAGTGCTATAAATTAAACAGTCGCTGTGTGATTTCAGTCCTTTCCTTGCCTGTCGTGCTCTGAGAATAACACTGAGGGAAGACAGTGTCATGTCTAAATTTCTCGCTAACATTTAAGCTGCTGGTACTGGAGAATGACATATGGAGAACAATCTTTTCCTTACAAGTTAAGATTGGATTAACTAGTCCTGTCTGGGTGATAATTACTGGCATAAATTTTGCAATCTGTCTTCCCCAAAGCGAGTCTTCTTACCTCATTTTTTTCATGTCAGGTCTGTTTGGGATCCTCTTTGCAAATGCATATTAGAAATTTTCCTCCTCCTTGTTTTTGCTTTCTGTGCCTGCTGCTTCCTATGTTTGATGGTCTCGGATAAAATGGGCTGGGAGTACCAATTAGCTGTTGATCTTTCTAGAACTTAAGATCCTGATAAAAAAAAATCTCATTCCAATCCTTTCCTAGGGTATTGCCTATAACTAAACTGTGATGAAGAGTGTATGTTAGGAGCTGGAAGTTAATTTTATGTATATTAATTATGTATATTAATTCCAGGATTGGGGAGAGGGATCAGTCATAACCCAGTTTGGGTCTTTACCTCCTTTTGAGTCTGTACAAAAGGACAGCTAGCCTGATTAAGGGGTTGAGCACAACCATCTGCTGTAGCACAGTGTAGAATTAAGTACAGTATTGCATCTGAATGCCACTCAGTAGTGAGCCTTGTCCTCTAAAGTCATAGCACTAGGTCCTGGCTTTGGCTAGGATAGAA
>JAOXOE010000784.1:2673109-2685148 GCA_028565055.1 Phoeniculus purpureus | reverse complement strand
CAGACTAAACAGCCCCAGCTCCCTCAGCCTCTCCTCATAGGGCATGTCTTCCAGCCCCTTCACCAGCTTGGATGTTAGGAAGCCCTTCCTCACAGAAAGGGTGATCGGTCCCTGGAATGGACTGCCCAGGGTAGTGGTGGAGTCCCCATCCCTGGAGGTATTGAAGGACAGACTAGCTGTGGCCCTTAGTCCCCTGGTCTGGCTGATGTGGTGATGTTAGGTCCTGGGCTGGGCTGGATGATCTCGGAGGGCTTTTCCAGCCTCAATCATTCTGGGATTCTATGAATTGAAGCAGCTGAAGCTTTTTGGTACCTTCTCCCACTGGCTTGGTTTTCTTACCAGAGGCAGTATCACAGGGTGCTTTGTGCAGAGCCTGTGTGTAGAGCACACCTGTGCTTTGCATTTACACTGCCACTTAGAACATGAACTCTTCACACCCAGTGGGAGTACAGCCCAGCTGTGTGCCCTGAAGCCTACAATACAGTGGCAGGATTTAGTGAAACAAGTTTGTATAAATAAGAACAACAAGTCAGCTGTTCACTCTAATGTTAAACATTTGCATAACAATCTATGGATTTGGGCTCAGGGCAGTGGATGATGGAAGTACCACAACAGCAGGGCAGAGAACTTGTGGGTGTTGGAAGTTTAAAGGAAAAATCAAATGTGACATCTTGCTGTTGAACAAGACTTTACAAATACCCCATTTATAGATTTGGACTAACACATTTTAAAGACAAGCCACTGCAAGAAAAATTCTATGTAGCCAACCAAGAAGAATGAATAGCATAAGTCCTATACCTTGATTACATGGAGGAGGATGCTGGGGAAGAATAGCTTACTGAAAGGTGAGAAGAATATAGAAAGAATAAGCAAGAAGGAAGAATTGAGAATCTTTTCTATTAATTCTATTCAATATTTCATATGTACTAATTATGAGGACTACAGTGTTTAAACCCAAAAGAAATCACAGAACACTCCAACTCATTTCTAGTTAACTCACACCTTTTGCCTCAGCCTTATCTGCTCTCAGGTGAAGGGCGAGCATCACTCCCCTGCCACAATTATTCGCCAGCTGCATATAGGAAACAGCTGGAAATGTGCAGTGTCGACTGTCCTGTCAGGCAGAACCAGGGTCTTTCCAAGGACTGCAGTCAAAGAGATGTACTGGATATAGGCTACTATAGGTAGTCAGTAACTGCACCCCATCCACCATGCTCCTGAATAAGCAAGCAGCCACTCAGGCATGCCATGTATGTGCACTTGTACCCGACATTGTGCTCTCTAGAGCAAAAATCTCACTCATCTTTCGAGTGCTATCAGTTCACAATGTGCCTACATACTTTATTTTTGGTAACAGCCCTTCACCTAACACAATAAGACAAGTGTACTCATCCAGCCCCTAGAAACTGTTTAAACAGCATTCCTAGCAACAAGCACCCTCTGCCAGGAACGCAGAGAAGTGCTACCTGCTCACCACCACACTAGCCCCTGTTTAGCTGACACGCTCACTGGAGTGCTGTGCCTCAAGAGCTGCCCACTGCCCCAGCAGGATGGGAGGCATAAGCAAAAACCCTGCTTCTGCCAGTGTGGTTTGCACTGAGGAGGCAAAGGCCAGCACCAGATTTCTGTTGCCCATGCACCTGCTAGCACAGATTTCTCCCTTTTTTATTAGAGTTCAGTTTGAAACAAACATGAAACTCTCCAGTATGTTTGACTCGTGATCAGCAATTTGTTTTATATGACAAGACTGCTGCTCTCAGGCAGTCTCATTATCTACAGCAGAGATCAATGCGATATTCTAGTTACCTGTGATAAGCTGCATCCTCAGGCCATAACAAAGCCTATTTTATAAGGGATTTCTCAGTGCTGCCTATGTACCTAGTAGGCATAGCCCTCTCGTAAAATTAAAGTAACCTTTATGTGCTTCACAACAGTAAACCTAATAGACAGTTGTATACACACAATGACATCATAGATTTCATATCACTTACGGACTGCTCTTACAGCTTTTTAATTTTATGAGGGATACCATGCTGTGTCCTGTACATGCCCAATGGATGTAGCTCTAGCTGCAGCATCAGGCCCAACATGGTTCAAAGGTTCCATCTTTTGTGTGTAAAACCTTATCAACCAAGCTCTCATGGAAGTCCTGTCCTTGCCAGAAAACTCTCCAGGGAGAGGGACTCCTCACTGAGTGAGGGGCTCTCCAGGGAGAGAGGAACTCATCGAAGCTGTGACAGACAAGTCGCAGCACCTTCAGGAAATTCTACTGAAAACAGAAGGACCATATATAGAAACATCATTTAGGAAAAGCTTGTCTTTTGTTTCAATCCTGCTGTTCTGCGGAAGTGCTCTCAGAGCAGGTTTCCACAGCTAATGTACATCCTTCAGCAGTTGGAGGTACTCAGAAGGAGAAAATGACCTGCTCCCTTTCCTTCCTTTTTATAGAAGCTTCTCTACTTCACCCATTTTTCAGTGAAAATGTCAGTGGAAAACTTCACATCACACAGGTGGAGCCAGAGAGGGTGAGGGACTTTGCACTGGCCAAGTGTCCAAACTCTGTTAATTCAGGCAGATTCTAATTCCAGAAGAACTGGACTGAAACACACAAAGAGTGAAGCAGACTAAGAAAGCAACCACCCCTCAGAAGAAACGCAGAATTCAGGGAAGACATCGCCCTGGGATGCTGCAGTGCCTCTGTAGCAGATAAGGTCCTCATCAGCACAGCTTGACAGCCCCCACATGGGGGATGTGATAGCTCTTTTCTGGGCAGGGGTAATCCCTAAAACTACTGAGAGATGAAAAACACACCAGTTAAATAAGATAGGGCTTATCTATTTGTCTACACATTCAAGCAGTTTGGAAAACACATTGCTTTTGTCCTGTCGTTAAGAAAAGAAGTGTTTCCTCAGATTATCAGAGAACTTAAGGCCAGAAATTTTAAATGTCACCATTGTTCTATCACTCTCCCCCAGATTTTGACAAAATCACAGTGTGCAAAGGACTAATTAGGATGCTATGAAAAGGTGCCCATCCCAAGACGATATTTGATCAATTTCTGTACTGGAACATGAAATTCATTACTTTGTACTGAAGTTCATACAGAAGTATTAAAAAAAAGCACAACTTCTTTGACCTGCCTACTTGTAAGTTCCTCAGGGGTCACTGTTAACCTTGCTTTTTGCTATTTCAACTGACAATTTACTTTCTTTTCAGTGTATGGCAATGCTGCACTAAGGCAAATGAACCATATGGAATGTTTTATTTAAACTCATCAGAGTATATTCTACTTCTTTCCCTTTCAAAACACACCTCTTGTTCTGCAAGCCTTTTTATAGCACAGAAATTAAAACCAGTGAAGATATAAGAGCATTCATAATGCATCGTTTAGGTAATGTGTTTAATTAATGTGAAAAAATGCATCATTTTATTTTGGTTATCAGGCTGGTTTACACAACATAAGGTTTTCAAGCGTGAAATTGGTGCCATGACCTGTAGAGCTCTGTTAGAAACTTACTTTGGATGCGTTTTTGTACCACAAGTTACTCTGTGTGTTTACTTTCATATGTGTGTGCTGGTTTAGACATCAATTAATAGAAATATAAAGTTGTAACTGGTGTCACAAGAGCATATACAGACTCTTCATTTGGACAGACATGACAAATGGTGCTTTAAAAAGGAAAACAGCATGGACGGGGTTTCTAATGGGAGGAAAATACTGTTAAATTAACAATTTCCCACCTCATTATAGAATCATAGAATAGTTTCAACTGGAAGAGACCTTCAAGAACATTGAGACCAAACTTTTTCCTAGCCCTATCAGCACCACTAAATCCTATCCCCCAATGCAACAGCTACCCTTCTCTTAAATACCTCCAGGGGTGGCAACTGAACCCCTTCCCTGGGCAGGCTGTTTCAGTGCCTGACAATCCTTTCAGTAAAGAAATTCCTTCTGACATCCAACCTGAACCTCCCCTGGGCCATTTGCCCTCATCTTATCACTGGCCACTAAGGAGAACAGACAAACCCCCACCTCTCCACGCCCTCCTTTCAAGTAGCTGTAGAGAGCAATAAGGTGTCCCCTCATTTTCCTCCTGCCCAGGCTAAACAGCCCCAGACCCCTCAGCTGTTCTTCATACAACACATCCTGATAACCTCTCCTGGTCTTCTGAAATATTTATTAAACAATAATAATTGCCACTTATGGTCAAAATAATAGAATCACAGAATGTATTGGGTTGAAAGGGTCCACTAAAGTTCATCTAGTCCAACCACCCTACAAAAAGCAGGGCCTTCACACACCAGACCAGATTGCCCAGAGCCCCATCCAGCCTGATGTTGAACAGCTCCAGTGATGGGGCTTTCACCCCCCACTCTGGGCAGTCTTTTCCAGAGATCCATCATGCTGAGATTTAAGAACCTTTTCCTAATGTCCAGCCTAAATCTACCCTTTCCAAGCTTCAAACACCTCAACCTATCGTTACATGCCTTTTTGAACAGTTCTTCCCCATGTGCTGCTACTGGCACATGATTTACAGCAGTTCTCAACATTTTCCCTGAAATTGCCCCTTTATTTGACTTGCATTTGGCTCCAGTTTATTACTGCCCTCAACATTACCAGAAGGGCACATTTAAAGAGAGAACATTTGTCATTAGGATGAAGATTAATCACAGCAACATTGATTTTTAAAGTAAACAGAGAAAAAACTTTTGGGTGCAGAATGTGTCAGACCATGTTTATCATCACTGGACATGGAACCACATTTATTGCACTGATTTCACAGGGGGCTCACGGTAACTGTGCCCTGACTATCTCTGCAGCTGGAGCCTCAAGCCAATGGTTAGCAGGGAAGTGTCTTTTGGAGAGATTACCTGTCATCAGCAAAATGATGTTTAACTCACAGCCAGATATTCAGGAGCTACAGTGCACTGGCTGTAGCAGACACCAAAGCATCATAGCATCCCTCATCCCTTTGCCTTGCAATTTTGTTCTTTTAACACTTTAATGGTAGCCTAGTTCTTCTAGGAAGCAGCACCAGTTACCTGCAAGTCTTTGATGAGGTGCCTGGGGCCATCCGCTCAGATGCAGTTGTAGCTACAGGACCAAGAAGAAGAGTGAGGTAAATACACAGTGATATTCTCTTTGTTTTCAGCTTTGTTTTCTTTGAATGAAAACATCCTCTCCCTTCCCCAAAAAAGTCCTACTTGAAATCTTCAAAGCCTTCAGATGTTGCAGGTCTTGTCTGTTGTGCAGTTCTCAAGCCTTAAAACCTTTGGAAGATCATAGAATCATAGAATCATTAGGGTTTGGAAGGGACCTCGAAAGATCATCTAATCCAATCCTCCTGCCAGAGCAGGACCACCTAGACCAAGTCACACAGGAACACATCCAGGTGAGTTTCAAATGTCTCCAGAGAAGGAGACTCCACAACCCCCCTGGGCAGCCTGTTCCAGTGCTCTGTCACCCCCACTGTGAAGAAGTTCCCTCTTAAATTGATGTGGATCCTCCTGTGTTCTAGCTTACACCCATTGTCCTATCATTAGATGACACTGAGAAGAGCCTGGCTCCATCCTCCTGACACCCACCTTTTCATGTGAGCCATGTGTCCCTTCCATCCCCTCCCAGGTACCTGGATGAAGCAGCTGTGGGGTTTGATTTGAACACCTGGGTGTCCTGAGCCCTGGATTGCATGGATCCTGTGGTCCTGGACGCACCACAATATGTCATCAGAGAACTTCAGAGAGGAAACCAAGTGCTGAGTACTGTCTGCCTGGGTTAATTATTCTGGAGTCTTTTTAGCTGACAAAAATAGGGGGATTCTCTGCTTGGCTGTAGCGACAGTGGGGAAACAGCCTGAGGATGTGCTTTTGCCCAAAGCACAAGTAACTTCTTTCTGCTCGTCCTATTAGACCTAAACCTTCAGTGCCACAGCAGCTGCCAATCAGTCTTTCACATTCCTGTTGTGGTAACTCTTTACCTCTAAATGATGTTTGTTTTCAGTTCAGAGTGATGCTTGCTGCTGTGAGGATTACTACTGTGAGCGTTAAGCACTGAAATTAGTCATGGAAATATTTCAGGGGAGGGCAAGATCCATGTACAACTCCCACAACACTATAAAGGAAAAATAAAATAGATGCAAAATGTTCTGCCTGGTAGCGCTTTGCAGAGTGTTAAATGACAGCTTGTATGCAAGGTGACAGACTGCAGCATCTGTGCTGTAAATGCACTGAAATTAAATGTTCTCTTGTGGTGTTACAGTTACTCAGACTGCACAGAGTCAAATTAATACTCCTGGATGTGTAGTGTTCTGTAAATAGATATAACCAAACCAGAAATTGTTCTATTACCCTTGGGCACTGAATATTGACAGAGCAGAGGCAGCTAAAAATCTCTCTCTTGGATGCTCCTTTTATATCTCATGAAGTACCTTGCACAGAAGCAAGAGAGCAGCTCTAGGCTGGGACTGCTTAAAACAACTCAATCAGCCACATGGAAAAACAGAACGAAAAGGAAATGGATGTTAGTGATCTGATTGACTTTGGGTAGCATGAACTGGAGAATCCTTTGCATAATGCACTGGGTAGAGCCTTCAGTCCCAGTCTGTATGTGGCACCAGCTAAGAATGTGGCTTCACATTTACGCTCTCAGAATTCTTCTTGTACCTCTCCAAGTTTCTGTAACCATTGGCAGTGTGCCTGCTCACTCACTGAATCTTGTATAGACTAGGGATGATGCCTGGAGTGAGAAGTCCCCAAAACAAATGTGGTGAAACACTGGTTTCCCTGCAGTGCATAAAATACCTCAAGACAGGATCTGCAACATGAACGTAGGGAGTAGGAGCCTTCTAGTCTACCCAGCAAATGGCTATAGATGTAAATGGGATTTCCTCTCTGCTGTTATGTTGGAGGAAGTTGCGACTTTTCAAGGAAGGCTCCTCCTCAACTTCTGTCAAGATTTGCAGGCCGGAAGCACATGCTGAAATTAGCACTGGTGATGACCTCCTTCAGCAAGAAGTTGCACTAGTTCTTGTGGTACTGTATTTGCAGGAGGGATATGATAATGGGGGGTTTTGTACAGTCAGAGAACTTGCTTCAAAACTTTGGCTTGCTCTGAGGAGGATGTCCTTATCACTTGACTCTAGGCTCTTGAGCAGGCTTTGCCATTATTACAGAAACTGCTGACTAGAGATCATGTGGGAGGAGATGGAGTGAGGGAATGTCATTAAGAGCATCTTGGATTCCTGCTCAGACAGAGTCTATCTAATACTTATTGCAGAATTCAGAGCTCTTGGCTCTGTCTCCTCATTCTAGATCCCATGCTGGAGCTCTCCTGGGGACCTCTTTAGTATATAACGTTCTAATTTCAATCACATGCATCTTTCTTGGGAGCACTGAGCACCAATCACACTAGAGCATCATTTTCCACACTAACCAGAACTTTGGCTGCTATTCATTGCGGCTGCATGATCTTGCCTCTGATGAAAGCAGGATCTCCTCAAATGTTACCTAAGAGCTCTTAGGTAACATTTATTACAATTAATTGGTGACCAAGTGAATATTTTTCTGAATTTATGCTGCTCTTGGATATAGTGGCTGGGTAGTTTTTATATAGTTTTTACATAACATAGAGTATAGTAAGTAGATAACATAGAATATAGTAAATAGACTAAGTGTAGTATATAAAGGCAGGATATTCAGTCATGCTCCCTGGAAAGATGATGGTTTAGAATGCCTGGGTTTTAACAACAGAGAAATCAAGATTATTAATAGGGCTAATAGGTCTCCTGGCATACATCTGGCTCTAAACTTTTGTGCTTCTTGCTTACTTTCTAGAAATCTGTGCTTTCCATCTAAAACTTTAGAGAACAGCTACCAGAGTAGCTTGGAGTCAGCAGACTACCTCATTGCTCTCACAATAGAACATTAACAGAGGAAACAGCCTTATCTCTATCTTTCCTTGGGATTTTGTTTGTGTGTTTTGTGGAGGGTTTATTTGTTTGGTTTTGTGTTTGGTGGTTTTTTTTTTAAACCAGCTCTCCTTGAGCTTTAATTGCTCTGAGGTGATACAGCCCAATGTTTAAGCCCTTCCTCTTTCATCAGCTCCTGAATGGAACAATCAGTGCCTGGCTCTTACAAAACTTTAAGAAATTACAGACCTCAAGAAGGTTTTTCAATCCTAGACTTGTTAACTTCGCAGTTTTCAGTGCTGCCACACTTTGTCCGCCTGTGGTGCTTGCACAATGCCCAGTAGTTACAAGTCATTTTTTCTACCATCATTGCGCTCTAGATTTTTCCTGTTTAAATTTGGAAGTGCAGGCTAGTTTGCTGCGACCACTTCTGCTTATTTTAAAAGGTAGATTTGAATAACCAGAGCTGATACAATCTTCAGCAAGCTTTTTTTCCAACTATTTCTGTTGCAGTGACCAGATGGGTTTTCTTCACTTTGAACATCAGACACAGTGCAGCCAGAAGTAGGGAAGTGGTGGGGTGACACCTTGAGTACTGGGGTCAGTTCTAGGCACCTCAGTAACACAAAGACATTGAAGGGCTGGAGCAGATCCAGAGAAGAGCAACAGAGTTGGGGAAGGGTCTAGTGAACAAACCTTGTAAGGAGCAGCTGAGACAGCTGAGGCTGGTGAGGCTGAGGAAAGACCTTATAGCTGTCTGCAACTACCTGAAAGGAAGGTGTAGAGACATGAGGGCTGGTCTCTTCTCACAAGGGACTAGTGACAGAACAAGAGGCCTCAAGTTGCACCAGGGGAAGGTTAGGTTGGACATTAGGAAAAGCTTTGTCATGGAGACCCGCCTGGATGAGTTCCTGTGTGACTTATTCTAGGTGATCCTGCTGTTGCAGGCGGATTGGACTAGAGGATCTTTTGAGGTCCCTTCCAGTCTGTTATGATTCTGTGAAGGGGCCTTCAGGCCTTGGAACAGGCTGCCCAGGGAAGGGGTTGAGTCACCATCTCTGGATGTGTTTCACAGTTGTGGAGATCTGGAGCTCAGGGACAGGGTTTAGTGGTGGCCTTGGGACAGCTGGGTTAAGGTTTGGACCTTCCCAACTGAAATGATTCTACGATAAGCTGTTGTTACCTGGAGGAGGAGGGGAAGAGCAGCAAGAGCAAAGGTATTTTAGCCTAGCAGCAGCAGCAGAAACCACAACTTCTATGTGTTCCTGTAAAATGAACTTATTAAATGATAAACTGGTGAATGACTACAGCAGTGCCATAGATGTGATAAGAAGCCAGACTGGCTACAGGATCTTACATGGCAGGGTGTGCCTTGGAAGATCCTGAGTTTTATAGCACAGAGGTGTGTGTGTGTGGTGGGTTATAAGTTCTTCCAGGAGGAGCACAGTATGTTCTTTTGGGACTCGCATGCAGCTTGTAGGCCTGTTACTGAGGATATTTACTTGCTTGCTTCCATTATGTTGGCAATTTTGGCACAGGAAAGCCCACGTGCAACTGAATAACTTGAAAAGTATAAACAGAAGAAGGTGGAAACGATTGTTTTTCAGGCTGTGGTTTCTCGATCTTATCCAAGTACAGTGCTTGCCCATGCTGTCCTTGGAGGAATGCTCTAGGACACTCGATGCTGCTGGCTGGAATGCAGGAGAGTTCAGCCACGTGTTGGCTTCCCTGCCTGAGAAAGATGCTGAGGTCTGCGATCATCTCTCCTTGTTGAGATGTTCCTGCGCCTACAGAGTCAGGGATGCATGTGTGCTGTTAGAATCATCCCAGGTGAGAGGGTCTGCACATGTGCATGAGGCAAGGAAGAGCCTAAACTGGTCCTCTAACTGCACATCCCTGTTTGGAGGCTTATTTAGCTAGTTAATGGCAGCTGAAAGGCTTGTGTTGGCAGCAAATCCACCCCATTCTTATGGGGAAACTAACAACAAGCTGCTTCCCGCTAAAACAAAAAGCCAAACTTCCAGGAAGCAGTAGGATGATGATCAGTCACCAGACTTACAAGAAGTCTACAATTCCATGATAAGTCTTACAAGTATGTTTGTTCATGTGAGTTGAACTTTAATTTGCTCACCCAGAGGAACTGAAGAAACTTCTCAACTCAAAGGAAGTTTAGAGACTCCTTTAAGGTTTATTCCAGAAAAAATGAGTAATGTCTAATCACTGTGTCCCCCAGCTCTGCACGTCTCTTGATACCTTTCCTTTGTTCTGTTTTTGCCTCCTCTGCTTTGTCTCCTTTCCCCATGGAGCATCACTAACCTCCCACAGCCATATGCATGAATGACTTTGCAGCTGGTTGTCCACCTTCTGCCTGTGATTCACTGAGTAACCACACAACTTACTTAGTAAGAGCTATTTAGCTGAGGGAGCATTTGTCAGCATCCATCAGGAGCTCACCCTTCATGTCTCCAAGAGTGAAACACCTCACCTAAGATGGCTGAATGGAAAGCTGAAGGATAAGTGTAGAAGTTATGACAATTATTTGCAGGTTGCTTATGTTTTCCAGCTGTGAGGCTTTTGTGTAGGGTTATGCTTGGCACAGCTAGGGAGGTTTTGTGAAGACTAACTGCTGACCCACAACCTATACAAGCTCCCTGAACCCCGTTGATTCTGAAGCTGTTGTGTAACTAATTGCATTAATCACAGTTAAGATTTAGATGCCTTAGATCTGCATCTTTCATGCATGTAAATCTGAATGGGAACTGGAGATGCTTTGACTTCAGTGGCATTCGGTTTGTAAGGAGAGAGATTATTAATGTCCTAATCAATTTTGTCCTCAGGTTGGAATAAATTCCATTTTTCCAGACAAAAGCTATAACAGGCTGGCTGTGTTCTCCAGTGGTCCAGGCTTTGTTGTTTTTCTCACTACTGCAATTAACATGTTTAATGTATTTACAACTGGGAAGACAACTACTCAAAAGGTTTTATTTGCCAGTAGGGCATTGACTATAAAATCTAGATTTAGGTCTGGATATCTTCCTTTGGCAACTGGCTGCAGGAGGTAGTAGCTTCAATATTTTTTTAAATTGCCCTTGGAAGACACAGTGGAAAATCAGATTGCAGCTTCTGTCTGCTGCCTCTTGCGGTCCTTTGACTTTGGAAGGATTTAATGGACTGCACCAGGGAATCCTAATTAGGAGAAGGAAAAAATCAGAAGTTTTTGTTTATTTCCCAGGCTAATGCAAAGAAGTGCAACCTATACAAACAGAAACCAAATCCAGGCTCCTTCCCCCTTCCTCTAATGTGCTGTTGCTGTGTTTGTGTTTGTGTGTGACACAAATACTTTGACTCAACAAGAGGAAAGTCCCTTCCTTGTGCCAGTGACCCCAGTCATTGCTGCTCCCATAGTTCCACTAATGGATTGTCTGAGCTTTCACCAAGACAGACAGCTTTGTGCACAGCAAGGGTAGTTAATTCATCTTCCCTCCTGCCCCATCCACTTCCTTCTTCATGGTCTTGCCCCCTCTATTTCTAGTGGACTTCACAGAATGTTTTAGGAGTTGGAAGAGTTCTTGAAAGACCATGTAGTCCAACCCTGACCTGGCAGTGTCTACCTCCTCTAACACTCACTGTCTTTGCAGACTGGTGCTGTACAGGTAGTTGTGGCAGGGAGCTCCTGACCGTGTCCTTCCTTACAAGGAACTGTGCCAAGGACTGGTGTGATGGACCAACAAGACTTGTGTTATGTTTGAATTTGAAGCCCATCCACAACAGAAGGTGTGTGTCTGGTGGTGTTGTGAGCTCAAAACTGAAATAGGTTAAAAAAGCTGGGAACTGTGAACGTGTCCAAGTGCAAGGAGGTTGAGTAGCCTGTTCTTAACTTGCTACATACATATAAGACCTGCTAACTCACTTTGCCACTGTATAGTCTCTTCTTTCCGTGGGGAAAAATAATATGATTAGAGCTTAATAAAACTTCATTAAAATTATCATCACCTTAATAAAACTGATTTGATTGTAAAAGATTTGATTTTTTTTTTTAATAGAAAGGATCCTTTGCTCTGTGAGAAATCTGTGTACCTTTTAAATAAGGGTTGAGAGGCTGAGGGGCTGGGGATGTTTAGCCTGGAGAAGA
>JAOXOE010000784.1:2647843-2670978 GCA_028565055.1 Phoeniculus purpureus | reverse complement strand
TGTGACTTGGTCTAGGTGACCCTGCTGTGGCAGGGGGATTGGACTAGATGATCTTTTGAGGTCCCTTCCAATCCATAAGGTTCTGCGATCCTGTGATTAACCTTTGGTCTAGAGCAGATTGACAGTGTATATGAGTTTCTCCCTTAGCAATTTACCTTGACTGAGACTAACATTTAAAGCTATTACTTTGATAAACTTTAGAGGGTTTTTTTTTTCCTCTAGTTATATCTTTGCAGTTGATAATCATCCCATCAATGGGTAACTCCTCTGGAGGTGGTACCTCTAGGTTCTGTGCTCAGATTTCCAATGCTTCCATCCCGAAGCCTGCAGCTTTTGATGCTGTGGAAGATGTCCTGTTCTGACATCCTAATCCTAAGAACAGGGTGCAGGTCAGATTTACCATGTGTACAGTTAACTTAGAACAAATCCTATGCTTGAATAGGTTGTTCCCAGTACTTTGGGCTACATGGCTGGTAGAACTGAGCAGTAAGAATTCTCAGAGGCTGTAGCTTCTGTTGGACAGCTGTTACCATCTCAGCTGTATTAGGGGATTGATATTTAGGAGTAAGGAAACCTGGATGAAAATGGTAAATTAGTGTCTGCCCTAACAGAAGGCAGCACCAGCAGAGTGTGCTGGGAGAAGGGCAGCAGCCCAGTGCAGCTGGGGAATGGAGGTTGTGGCTGCCATCAGCTGCAGCAGGGAGGAAGCAGACAGAAGCCTGCACGTGTGTTGGGGGTGATGTATGGCTGAGGACTGAGAGCTGGTTACAGGTCAATGTGGCTAACAGCTGCAGAGACAGTGAATCCTTCACACTGTATAAACTTGGTTTTGTTTGTGCTCTGCCTGTGGAGCTGAACCAGAGCCCACTGCCTCACTGGGGCAGGAGGGATATGGGGTAGGAGCCTGCACTGGTTACAGGTCTGAAATAGCTCACAGTGTTGGATGTACCATTGATTCATCTCAGCAAACGGCCCAGAACGCTGATGTGGAGCAGAGCCTGTCTCCTCAAGCACTTTTGTTTTCCGTGTGCTCTCAGGGGTTTTGTCTTTGCGGTTTGTGGTGCTGTTTGGGTTTTGTTGTTGTTGTTTGGGGGTTTGTTTGTTTTTAAACCAGGCTTTGCAGAGCATTTCCAGACTGCAGTGGTGAAATCATGCCTCCTGCTCCTGGTACTAAAAAGCAATAGATGTGAAGATCAGCTTAAAAAGCTTTTCTTGAAAAGAATCCTCCTTGATAAAAGCTATTTTCAGCATGCCTGGCACTCTTCTCCAGGTCCTAAATTTAATTCAGTTGTTAGCCCACTTCAGGTTACTTCTGTGCTGTAAACTAAATTACTGAAGAGAAAGCACTGAGATAAAATCTAGGAATGTCCCTGTTCCACTACATGGTGAGTCCCTAATGAGTTCTTAATGCTTCCAGGGAGGCTCAAAGGAGTATTATAGTATTTGTCATTTTGTGTTGGAAGCACTCCTGCAGAGCCTGGGTGGTTAAACAGGCATCATTGCTCATCCTGCCTTTGTAGGGGTGTAATGATAGGATGAGGGGTCATGGTCTGAAGCTGGAAAAGGGCAGATTGAGGCTGGACAGGAGGAACAAGCTCTTGAATCTGAGGGTGGGGGATCCCTGGAACAGGCTGCCCAGAGAAGTGGTGGAAGCCCCATCCCTGGAACCATTCAAGGTCAGGCTGGCTGGGGCTGTGGGCAATCTGGTCTGGTGAGTGCTGGCTCTGCTTGGTGTAGGGGGATCGGACTACATGGCCTTTGGAGGTTCTTCCCTCCAACCCTATGATTCTATGATTAGCCTAACAGTAACTAATTCTATGGTTCTATGATCTGTGCTTATGCACTTTATGTTTAGGAGCTCACAGCTGAGTAGCTTGGCCAGTGGCACTGGTAGTGCCTAGATGGAGCTGAGAGAATTAGACAACAGGAGGAAAGGCTAGTCAACGTGTTCCTTGCAATATCTTGGTCACTTCATGTCCCAAAGTTCTTCTGACAGCAAAGGAGATGGTGGGGTTTCAGTTACTAAAGCCTATTTTCTGCCTGTTCATAGTGTATTAAGCAAACTCCATGCAAAGATCTTGAGAAAGTCCAGCTCTTTGGCATCATGTGTGCTGGAGAGCAGAGCTGCCCCTGGCACTGGTTTGAGCTGGTGTTTGCTGTGGAGCAGTGGTTATCACACACTTCTGAGGCAAACACTCCTGTATGATGGGAACAGCCAGGGCTTTGCTTTGGGTTATGTAATTGATGGCTGAAGTTGAGAAGCCTGCCCAAGCCTGACATGATTGTTGCTGTACCTTAAGGCAGTTATTAATCTTGGTTTCTCACAGATACAGCTTTCTGCCTCAGCTATCTAGTCTCTTCTAAGAGTACACTGAGAGCTTTTATCCTCTTTTGAGGCACCCATTACCTTCAGGTACACTGGTATAGTCTAGAAGTAAATTACACTCAGAACAAGCCTCTGCTTGTTTCTTTGGAAAACCGAATGTTTAGCAGTTAAATTACAATGGAAGGTTGACTAAACTTTCTACAGAAAGTGAGATCTGAGCTTTAGTGAATCGAGTGCCTCCACGTGTAGCACCCATCTCCTCTTTCTCCTGTTGGTGATTCCTGCTTCCCTGTTCCAAGTATTGTAGATTTTCATGCCAACCCTTTGCTGTTAGGGACCCACGAGCTCCTTGCGTGCTCTTGCACGAGATATAAGTGCAGTGCAGTGAGGAAGAGGCAGCACCTGACAATGCTGAAGGAGACAAAACTGACACCATTGTTCAGAGGTCTTGCACAGCTTCAGGGACAAATACCAAGACAAATGATGGGTTTGTTTCAAAACAAAAATCCACCAGCTCTATGGCAAGAGCTCTGTTGCCTTCCCAAGTTGTTTAGGATCTTAGTGCTGAAGGCACCACTTTCTTCTCTGTTGAGCTCCCAATGCTTTGGAGTGGTTTGTCTTTCCCTTCACTTTCAGAGCATCTTTAA
Organism: Phoeniculus purpureus; assembly: GCA_028565055.1. NCBI lineage: Eukaryota > Metazoa > Chordata > Aves > Bucerotiformes > Phoeniculidae > Phoeniculus > Phoeniculus purpureus. Next base: position 2,668,005 of record JAOXOE010000784.1, on the reverse strand, counting down.
AACAACTCAGGCTTGTTCAGTATGTTGAAGTCAGCTGTCTAAATTGCAGCTAAATCAAAAACATTGCTGATGATTTGGACAGATACAGGCTGTGTGGGGTGCTTGCCAGCATTATATTTGCTTTTGTCTCCATAAAATCTAGTCCTGGGAGGTGGAGGCTCACAACCAGTGGGAGTCTGACACAGGCATGTGCTCTTATAGATCACAGAGTCACAGATGTGTGTTTTTAGAAAATCTTTCTAGTCAGCCAGCTTCATGAGTTATTTCGGGCCACAGCATGCTGCTGGCTTGTTGATCAGATGTGCAGCGTGACGGTGTTTTGAAACAGAATGGCTCCTTTCTGGCCCCTGCAGATTTTTTTTATAATTAGCAGCAAGAGACTGGAACTGCAGTGGTCCCCCCGGCTGTCCCCACTGTCTCAGTGTCCTTTACTGCTGTGATGGATGTGAGTGCCCGTGCTGGGAGCAGGCTGTGCAGATTGATGGGGATCTTCCTATGGGAAAGGGGAGAGTGTCAATAGCAAAAGTTTGTTGGTGCCTTATTGATGATTTTTACTTTGTTCAGTGCTGTTTAAGAACATGAAGATAATGAAATCCTGGTATCTTCTATCACCATCGCATGAACAGCTTTAAGGGGTTGGGTTGCTTGATGCACTCAAGGCCACCAGGGCCTGACGCAACTGGTCCCTTGCCATGCTGTAGGCTGCAACTCCAGGCTCTGCTGCTGTGGTGAGTGCCTGGCTCCTCTGAGCTGTAGCTAGGGCTTCTGTGTGGGAAGAGCCTGAGGTGTGTGAAGCTCCCCAGAGAGGCTGTGGGTTCTCCATCTCTGAAGATATTCAAAACCTGCCTGGATGTTATCCTGTGCAACCTGCTCCAGGTGAGCCTGTTTTAGCAAGGACATTGGACTAGATGAACTCCAGAGGTCCCTTCTGACCCAGCAGTCTGAGATTCCAAGGTTCTGAAAAGCTAAGTCATTATTCTCCTGCATTTCCCATGGGAGTGTGGGTGTGCAGCTTATTCTCTACCTCAGCTTTCTGCTGATGGAACTGGTAGGAGCATGTGATAGTTGCAACACATCAAATACCATTGTTTGCAAGCTTTACCTGTACAAAGGATGAGTACAAACAGAACGGTGGGCAGTCCCCATGTTATTAGGCTGAATTTGATTCAAGGCCAGTATCAACAAAGCTGATAGGTGAGATGCAACTTGCTGAGATGCAGTAAAGGATGGACTAATTAACAGGCTTGGCAGAGAGATTGTTGAGCACATTGTGGACAGGGCGCTCCAGTTCTCAGAGCTCTTGTGTGAAGACGAAGGCAAAGAACGGCAGACAATGTAGTAGGAATTTAAGGTGGTCAGAAGCCTTTCTTTAAGGCAACATGAGAGTAAATTAGGGTGGGAGCAGGAAAGGAGAGGAAGTGCATTTAGCAGCAGCCCACTTCAGCACTCTCTTGGAAAGGACTAGGTGCTGGAAGTACTGGAGTTCCTTCTGCATATGGATAGAATTTGTGATGGTTTGTTTTTTCTCCTGTGTGCCAAAGCCCTGCAAAAGCAGCCTCATCATTTCTCTTCTCCGTGACTCTTATGACCTGTGCTGTTGCTGAAGGCAAGAGTTTCCATACGGACGATACAGAAACTTGAGAGCAATTAATCTGTTCCATTTAACAACAGTTTTCTCCTGCTTTCCTTCACTGTACAAGGCAACCAAGCCTACACAGAATTGGGAAGAAATGCTTTTATGGACAGAGAGCCCCTAAAACTGCCATCTACCTAGGAGACCGAGGGCATGCTTGAATCTCCAAGAAGGCTGATATTAAAGTTACGTATTTGGCAGACCCCGGAGTTGTTGGACAAGATCTGCCTTTATGTAACCCCTTGCTCTCCCTGCAGTGGTCTGGCAGCCACCAGTGATATAAGGGATATCGTTTAAAATGTTGTAGGGGGCTGGAACTTCATAACCTCTAAGGATCCTTCCAGCCCAAACTACTCTATGATTCTGTGGAGATCACTTCAACTAGCTGGATTGAAGCATTTACAGGGGTTAATACACTGAGAGAGAACAGGATAAGTATTTGTGTTTATATCATAAGTCAGTGGCAGAGCAGGGAAGAGCGGAGATAGAGGTTGTCCCGTGTTTTCTTTTGAAATATGGGGGAGAACCATTGACCCTGCTGCCTCCCAATATGTGTCCCTGCTTCTCTGACCCTGACAGCAAAAAGACCAGGTAGCTGTAGGGTGGAACCAAAGCTGAATTTCACCTGTCAGTTTGGTCTGCATCTTGGCCAGGAAGATGAACGTTCATTGAAGGAGTTTTGTTTCTCAGCAGCATCGCTGTCTTAATTGTTCCAAATCGTTCTCCAGCCTTGCTCTTGGTTTTGAAACCTACAATCTGCCTGCTAACTACTGCATTGCTGCAGGTTGGGTGAAGCTGCAGTGAGGTTTTAAAGCACTTCTGTGTTCACGGTCCCAACCACAGGCCAGGTAATGCAGATGTCTAGTGCCAGTGCTCCTGGCTATAATTTTTCCAGGCTTCTGCCTCCTCCCTTTTCCACTTCCTCCTCTCTAAGACCAGTAATATTTGGATGGCAATTCTAGCCTCAAGGCTTGTACAAATTCATTAAAGGGTTTGCCTTTTGAAGTGGAATTAGTGCTTTGTTAAAGCTGTTTTTGTTCTGGGTCATGAACCATCTAACAGAGGTCTGTGTGCATCTGGGCTCTGCTAATTAAAGCTGCTTGCCCTGGAGCACGGGGCCAGAACCATCAGCTCAGTGCACAGAGCAGCTCCTCAGATCGGGGTTGCAGAACAAGCTCTGGCTTCTACGCTGGATGCTAGTTGCCATCAGAGCAAGAGCCTGTAAGTGTTTATACAGTCATTTCCCATACCCTAGTGCCCTCCCTGTTAAACCTCCTTGAGTGTTTCCCCCTTAAGGCTTTTCCCTCAAAAGGGATGTTTATGGTGTCTCATTCCTTGCCAGAAGCCTGCATTATAATAAATTCCCCATCTAGAGATGGGAACTGTGCATCTTCCAGTCCTGTAGATCTTTGCCAGCTCCTTCAAATGCTGTATGTCTTGCTCCTGATTGCATTCAGTAGGGACTACAGCCAGGGGTTTCTGCTGCTTTCCAAGCTCAAGTTCCTTATTAATGTAAAAATACAGCAGAAATGGAAGTTACTCGTCTGGAGCTCCACTCCTGTGCTTTCCTGTCAAATCATGATCAGAAGTGAAGCTAGAAATCATGGACTTGCTCAAGTGCATCAGTTTATTTACAATATTGGTATCTGCTCTCAAGCTCTTTAAAACCTTCTAAATAATCTCACTGTGAAGCTGAGCTCCTAAAAGCATTCTGCACAGTGGACTAGGTTTCTCTAAAATGCTTGGCTTGTTGTAGACCTATGAGTGGTAGAATGTCCAGAGTTATTCTGAATGTTGTGAGGCTTGTACTGAATGCTCAAAAAGAGGATCTAGAAGGTTTCCTGAAAATCAGCTTGAGAGACTCTTGTATGGGTCACTCTGGTATGCAGAGAAGGCACACCTCAGTTACTGGGTGTGAAACTTTCTTTACAGCCAGCATGTATGACTTGCTTCAGGTCAGAACTTGCTGTAGTGCAACTCTGTCAGCAGGAAATCTGGGTTAGGTCACACTTCAGTCCCTTGTGCCAACCTGAGCTAAATAGAATGCCAGAACCATAGAATGTGCTGGGTTGGAAGGGATCTCCTAAGGCTATCTAGTCCAACCCCCCCTACACCAACAAGCAGGGCCAGCACTCACCAGACCACATTGCCCAGAGCCCCAGCCAGCCTCACCTTGAACGGCTCGAGGGATCTGGTATCTGCCACCTCTCTGGGCAGCCTGTTTCAGGGATCCCCCACCCTCAGATTCAAGAGCTTTTTCCTTCTGTCCAGCCTCAATCTGCCCTTTTCCAGCTTCATATCATGACCTCTGGTCTTATTGTTCTCTGCCCTTGTGAATGGTCTTCCTCAGCTTTCTAACATCCATTTGCACTTTCAGGGGTTGGAAGGTTACTGTAAGACCTCCCCCCAGAGTCTTCTCTTCAGACTCAACAACCCCAACTCTCTCTGCCTGTCCCTAGAGCAGAGAGGCTCCAGCTCTCTGAGCATTTCTGTGGCCTCATCTGGACTCACTTTAACAGGTCCACATCCTTCTTGTGTTGGGGTCTCTGGAGCTGGATGCAGGACTCTAGATGAGGTCTCACCAGGGCAGAACAGAGGGGCAGAATCCCCTCTCTTGATCTGCTGTCCACACTGCTGATGCAGCCCAGGATGCAGATGACCTTCTGGGCAGCAACTGCACATTTGTGTCTTGTGTCCAGCTTTTCATCCACTAGTACCTCCAGGTAAGCTGCTTCAAATGTAAATTCATCTGAATTTTCAAGTCTGAACTTTGCTCAATATCATTATCACGGTTTAAGGCAAGATCTCTCCACACAATCTACATTTGAGATGCTGACTGGCTGTGGTGGTAACTTCCAGCTCTTCAGTAGGTTTCTACAGATGAGGTTTGTATGGAATGGTGCTTGGTGTTTTGGCACTGTTTGTGTAGCCCCTTGAAGTAATCCAAGTAAGTGTTTTAGGGGAATAACTTGTAGATTTCTTTTTTGTGGTGTTGTAGTTTGCACAGGGCAGGTGATGCCTTACAACCCACAAAGGTCTTAATAAAATTTATCTGTAGTATCTCAGCTGAGGTGGCAGTAGCTGAACTTGCAGGTGCTGGACCTTCAAAAGTGTCTGACTTATCTGAGAAATGCAGTATTTCTGCAGAGAATAAAGACCACTCAAGAGGAGAAAAAGTATCTGAAAGAAGGAGCCGGGAGCTTTCCTGGCTCTTGATGCCTTGGTGAAGTGTTTGAATTGTACAAGTCACTAGGTTATAGCTTAGTCCTGAAGTAAAATGAAAATCCTTTAGGATCAAACTTTGTGATAAGCACTTGGACTTTTAAAAATACTTCTGGGATTACTGCTCTTTAGTTTTTAGGCAACTGGACTTCCCTGGACTGCCTTGGTTGGCTTCAGTTCTCAGCAACAGTGGAAGAGATTGACATTTTGAAGAAAAAATTGTCTACAGCTACTCCCATGGCTTGGCTTTAGTCTACAAGTGGTTCTGGTTAACCCTGGGCTGTTCTTCTGTTTGCATGTGGAGAAAATAATCCAGGTTTAGTTATCTACAGCAAAGTCTGCTATTCTAAACAGAGGCATCTCAAGTCCCTATATGGTGTGAGTCTTGGCTTTGGTAGCTTACTTTGATTAAATAGAAATCAACCAGGAGGATTTTTCCCCTTTCTCAGCATCTCTTTTGGCAGAGCCTCCCCCTGTGGTTACTGTTGGAGAGCCCGGCTGCTGCTCCAAGCTGAAAAGAATGCCCACCATGGGTTATGGTGAATAGCTCTATTCATAAGTCATCTTGGCCTCCCCTTCCTCCCTCCAGCAACACACTCCAAGTCTCCAGGATACTAGAGCAACCTGTGGTATAAAACACACTGAGCAGAGTGGAGAAGAGCAGGGTACAGTCTGTCCTGAGGGGTGGAAGCAACACGTAGCTGCTGCTCATGAAACACATGAGAAAAAGAGCTCATACCTTCCGTTCTTTACTTCCTTCTTGAGGGTAGTTGTCTTCTCCAAGGTCTGATTCTTTCCACTCATTCAGTCTGTGGCTCTGTTTTCTGCTCTAGCAGCCACCTTCTATGTGTAAGGAAAAGTCACATCCCCATTCCCTTCTTAGGATGCAGAGCCAGTAGTGTGGGCAGCTGAAGGAAGATGCCAGCTGTGCCACTCTTGGAACTTTGCTTGGCACAGTCGGGACTGCTGGGACAGGACTTCTAAGGATTTTTGCTTTGAAAAAGTTCTCTTTTATTTTGCACGGCCATGAAGCTTGGATGTTGGAAAGCTTGGAAATTCTCAAGATACTCTTGGGTCTTCTTGTCTATTTTACCTGCAGAGAAGAAAATGTGGGACTAAAGAGGGAAAGCAAATAGGTGGGACATGAGAGGATAGGTACATAGGGCTAGAAAAGTTTTAAGGTTAAAATGGTAAAGAATCTTCATGTAACTAAATTCTGTAGAACAATGTAAGCAAGTCTCCAGCCTGAAAACCAGGTCTTTCATGCCTTTCATCTTCTGAACAACTTTTCCACTGGTGGAGCAGCATTGTTTGACCATGAAGGAGGTGTTGTCCAACCAGCTGCTTCTCTTCATTCCTACTGTTCTCCTATGTCCCTGCTTAGATCCGCCAAGCTATGTTAACTCATAACAGGAGGTGACCAAAGGTGTGGGTAACCAAAGATGAAAGTTCATATTCTTGAAGACTTGACTGACTGTCACTCCCCAGGAAAGTAACTCTAGAAGTCTGCTAATGTCACTGGTGGTATCTGAGGTTGAAGACTTGTTCAACATGAAAAGAAATTAAAGTTATTAATAGGAATGTAGAGAATTGAAGGACCAGCCTAACACACTAAACAGTAACTCCCCCAATCTGCTTGAAAGACAAAGATGTTTTCCTGTGTCACTAGGAAGAAATTTTGGCTGTTGAAGAGTCATCAAGGTATGATGCCCCTAGGACACTTCTAACAAAATGAGCCACTCTAAGTTGCATGAATTTGTTCTGCTGCCCTTCCTTTTCAATGTCACAGAATGACGACACATTTAGGTTGGAAATGACCAAACATTTAGGTTGGAAACTATCAAGTCCAACCTTTAACCCTACTCTTATCACCCTAAAACATATTCTGAGTACCAAGACAACGGCATAAGGCTTGTTGGACTCTCTTTAAAGCTTTGGGAGAACTAAGGATTCAATAGTGCATAATGGAGTCACTTGAAATATTGAATTTAGAAGTTAAGCTCAGAGCTGCAAGGAAATGAACTGCTTGTAATGGTCAGGGTTCTTCTGGTGGAAGCCTTTAGCCTGGTCCTGCAAATTGTAGCTGAGGTCTTGTGCATCCGACAGCTAACGTACCTGCCTGAAGGGCAGAATATCTGCTGGACAGCCAGAGCTACTGGGGGAGAGTTTCCTACATCACCTCGGGGTATCACTGTCTGCCACGTGGGCTGGGGAGTGGCTGCTTCTCTCTGTGCTTTCCAAAGAACTGGGAACCCACAGGCTAGTTCTCTGACCAGTAGGACTCTTGGTCATCTTGCAGTGTTCCCCTTTGTTCCTTCTAGTGTTACTTCTTAGGAGAAAGAATGGCAGTGTGTTTTTGCTGATTATGGGATTTGCTGGCCAGTGGGCAGCTGGATGTGAAACAGAAATCCTGAAATGGGAGCAGAACCCTAAATCTGGAGTAATAGAAATGTTGGGATGATAAAAATCAGCCTGGGCCAGAGGTTAAACTCCTCAGTGGGTGAGCTGTAAGTCCAGGCTTGGCTGAAGTGGCTGGAGCTGGCAGAAGCAGTTGGGTACTGCTGAAAGAAATGTTGTTCTAGTTAACATAGTGGAAGCTTCCAAAGTTGAAAGTCACTAAGGAAATAAGAACCCTTGGCTGCAGTGGGGAATGCAGTATGTGAGGGTGCCTTTGTTCAGTTCCAATTTGTTTTCACTCGAGTTACTCTTCCATCAGAGCTGTCCTTGAAACCTTGGCTCTTTTCCAAGGAGGGCAGCTAAAAGTGATGGAGAGGGGCAGAGAGCTCTTCCAAAAAGCTCTTGAAACAAAGCTGTTGGTAACCTAACAGCACAGAGATAGTGGGTGAGTGTAGGCAGTTTTCAGGTGTCTGAACTGTTGCATATTGGAGCCTTTTTGAAGTGGATTTCTAAGGTTCCTTGAGAAGCCTCAGATGCTCAGTGTGTGGTGTGGTCCATCCTGGGCTGCTTTAGCACTGTGATAGTACCAGGCACGTTTATGGTCAGTTATAAATCTCACTGATTTCTTTGCCCCTCCTGCAGCTGTAGAAGGAAAATAAAGACAAATGACTGCCCTTCCACAAAAGATCCCTTCTCAGCCAAAATTCTGGCTGTCTGCTTAGTTACTGTCTCATTTTGGAAAAATTGCTTATCTGTGTCGCAGGAGCTTTCCATTTATAGAGCTACTCTTCAGCCCTGCTCTCTTACAAATCTATGCATTAGCTCTAATTTAGCTTAATACATCCAGGAGTTAAAAAAAGGTCTACTCCCTCAAATAGGTTTTTAAGCTCCCATTGATCTTACAGCTTATGTCCAGTAGCTTGAGCCTGTACCTGCTCATTTCATAAGTGTGGTGTGGTTTGGGGCCTTTTGGTCACCCGGGTTGGGGTCCAACCTGGTGTAAACTGGGTATGGAAGGTCACACTTGAATTTAATTTAACTGGGGATTAATCTGATCTCTGCCTAGAGACATTGTCATGACAGCAGGCATTTGAAACAGCAGCATCTGGAGGAACTAAAAAACACTTAGAGCTTCAGTTCAGCACTGAATTGCCTTCTCAAACAGCTGCCCCTCTGCTGAAGGGGGGAAGTTTTCAAACCCATCTTAAGTCTCTGGATGGCTAAACAGCCTTCTGAACTGGAGTCAGTCACTGTCTCCATCAGCCTAAAGGTTTATTCTCTGAAGTTGGAGTATCCTGGAGATTGATTCTACTTCAGTCAGTTCCACTGGCAGTAGGACTTGAGCTTCAGTTGCCCACACTTGAAATGACTGCCCAAAGTTTCTGATGGATTCTGCAAAGGTTTGTTCTTGAAATCAGAACTTCAGTGGGACTGTTAGCCACACACATTCCTGCTATACTCTGGGCCTGAAACACTGGACTGCAGTGTTGGAATAAAAATCTGTCTTGTCAACTGCAGTAAGAAAAAGATTGGTCTTAACCAAAGGACCACGAGTGTTGGTTTAGTTTTGGTTGAGTCTCCTTCTCTGGAGAAGTTAAAACCTGCCTGCATATGTTCCTGTGCTATTTGATCTAGGTGATCCTGCTCTGGCAGGGGGATTGGACTAGATGATCTTTCAAGGTCCCTTCCAATCCCTAATGTTCTGTGATTCTGTGGCTGGTCCTGTGAGGAACAAGGAGTTTGACTGAATGTTCTTGATGTGTCCTTTTGAAGTTGAGATAATCTGTGATTCTATTTTACTCAAAATGTTGCCCCTGATCTAAAAGACATCCTTGCCACTGCCAAGAATGAAAGGTGTGCCCACAGCATGGGCAGAAGTGTCTGGAAGTTCTGGGTACCAGAATCAGCTGGTCTGTGACGTTCTGTCAAATGTAATTTCCTTGTAAGAAGCAGAGTAACTGCTCTTGTCTTGTGCAGGCTGGATTGATGTAAGAATTTCAGGTTATGTTCAAGGAAGCTTGATGTTATCTGTGCAGCTGTGCTTTGTTCTGCAATATATGTTTAGGCCACAGAGGGTAGCCCTTGTCTTTAGGCAGAAAAGGCTTCTGTTGATTCTCAGAGCAGGTACAGCACAAGAGTTTGTGCTATTGTGAAATACGAAAACCTGAACAAGCCTTGCAGTTTTGAGAAGAGAAAGTGAATCTCATTGCCCACCACATCCAAAGACATGTTTAGGTGTCATTGAGATTTGGCCCAAGAAAACTGTTTCAGTATGGGGTTCTAGGAGGCTGAACCACAGAGTGCTGCATAAATGAACAAACTGCCCTGTTTGAGTTGGTCTTTATTGCTACTCTCCGGCTTTGAAGCTGAGCAGTGAACTTCCTTCCTGCGCTGATTTCTCTAAAAATATGCTTGCTGGTTGTGGGTACACTGGCAATGACGTGGGTTTGGGCTTCAAAACCAAACCCTCGTGCAGATTTTGTACAGGAAGGCTTTTGCACAGCTGGAAGCCTTAACCAGTAAAGCAAATAAGAGAATTGCTGATGGCAATGGAAATGCCTAGTGGAGAAGGCTATCATTAAGTCATGGCTGGCATCAGGCGGCTGGGCAGCTTCTGGGAGCTGCCCGTGGAGGTTACGATGATGGTTGGGGATCGTAAATTGTCTAGAAAAGACAAATACATAGTCTGGCTTCCAAAGCTGACCAAATTCTCAGGGAAACCATAAATGCCACTGAGCATCAAGGAAGAGTTCTTTAGCTTGGCCAGACCTGTGTTTGCTCAAATTGGAGAACTATGACTCTGCAGTGCTCTTGTCAAGGCTTTTCTTTGCAGAGGCAAATGCCTAAGCTTGAAAAGAAGACAAACAGGTCACACAGCTTAAGTTGCAGAGAGCTCTTGTAGGAGGTCAGGGAGTTGTAGGGTAGAAATTTTCCTACAACTGTATTGGAATCTCATTAACTTGTGGTTTAAGCAGCTAATCTCTAGATACTGAGGGAGAGATGCTCAATGAAGTTTTGAGAGACGGGTCCTGGCACTTGTCTGAACTCTTTGCCGCCCCTGTGTGCTGCTTTTTAAACTTGTGCTTTTCTGTGATTTAATGTTTGCCTGTGGGTTCTTAAGGTTTTGCCTTGCAGTAGCATAAAAGCTGTGTCACACCCGGCAGCTTTTCTTCACAAAGGTGCTGGCATTCAGGAATTAGAAGGCCCCCAGTGCACAGTCGCAGCTTCAGTGGCTTCAAAGTGAGGATCTGAGGCAGAATTCTGCTTTTGGATTCAGTTCATGAGTCCTGGTGTTCAGTGCATGTCTGGGCTTGGGAGGGACAGGGCATGGCGAGAATGCATCGAGCTGTGTTTCTTTGCAAAACTGAGTGGAATAGGTGAAGAATTTGTTCCAAGGAGCCTTGGATATTTCCTGCTGTTCTGAGTTGTTGTGGGAAAAATACCTACGGCTGCTAAACAGCTACCGCCCTAACAACAGGGGAAGGCAGGACTTGGTCTGTGTTCAAGCTGTAGGGATTTAAAGGGACGTGGCTAAACACTTTAATGTACTTGTGTTACTTTCCATGTAGCTGCTGTTGGTTTTACATAGGAGGTTCTTGTTGCATTGAGTGTCTTTTTCTAAGTGCTTTACAACTGAGCTATTTTACTATTTACTAGTACTCTCAGGTGTGAACATTCTTTTTGAAATTAAAATGCAAGAATTTGCATTTCTGTCCTGTATTTTGCCTTGTAGTCAGTGATGGGGTGTGTGTAAAGGAGGAGGCGCTTTGACCTTGGTGGTTCTGCTGAGGAGGTGAATATTGAAGCTATACAAATCAAGCACTGTGCTTGTACTGGGGAAATGCTGATCCATAAAGACCGTAGGAGCTCGCTGCTGAAGGAGAGCTAGCTGGGAGAAATAGTGTACAAAAGTGCTGAAACAGCACTACAAAGAGCAGAAGAGACTGAGTGGCCTTGCAGTGATCTGTTGACCTATTTCACATTTCTCAGTAAACCTGGGGACAGTAGGGGACAAGGCACCTGGCCATACCTTCTTCCCTTGACTTCTAAGGTGTACTAATCACTAAGCCATACTCATCTGTTGCTATGAGCTGATCATGATTGAGTGATCATGGAGTGGTAATTCATTTGATTGTTTTATTACAAACAGCTCCTTTGTATTCTTCTCACTTTCCTTTCTTGCTGCAAGTCTAATGCTCAGGTGTAGATCAGTGGGCACTGCACTGTTTGTAATGTGAGATGGGCTGAAGCCAGGCCTGGTATGCAAGTCTAAAAGCCATGGGAAGTACATGGATTTGCTGCAGTGAGTCCAGAGGAGGCTCACAAAAATGATCAGAGGGCTGGAGCACCTCTCTTATGCACCTGGGGTTGTTCAGTCTGAAGAAGAGAAGGCTCTGGGGAGACCTCATAGCAACCTTTCAAACCCTGAAAGGGGCTGTCAAATACTGGGGAGGACTGTTCACAAGAGCAGGGAATGACAGGATGAGGGGTCATGGTTTGAAGCTGAAAAAGGGCAGATTGAGGCTGGACAGGAGGAAAAAGCTCTTGAATCTGAGGGTGGGGGATCCCTGGAATAGGCTGCCCAGAGAAGGTGGTGGAGGCCCCATCCCTGGAGCCATTCAAGGTCAGGCTGGCTCTGGGCAATCTGGTCTGGTGAGTGCTGGCCCTGCTTGGTGTAGGGGAGTTGGACTGGATGTCCTTTGGAGGTCCCTTCCAACCCAATACATTCTGTGATTCTATTTCTGAATTTAATGACTCTAGAAAATGAAAGACTAGATTTTGTGTGGATGCAGAGAAAAATTGAATCCAGATTTGTCTGAAAGCAGTTTAAACACTTTATGTTAGACCTGATCCCATTCAAGGAGTACACGAATGGGTAGCAGGATAGACATGGGTTTGTTGATGCTATCTGCTGGGGGGTCCCTGTGTGGGTTAGTTTCAGGAAACTTTCTGCTGCAATTTCCTCAATGTTATTTGCTGTGACTCAAGATGCCACTGAGGTCCCTTTTTTCATTTTGGCATCTTTTGGGCACAGACAACTAGTCTTAAGAAGAGCTCTCTGGGTTGGAGCTTCAGTTCAACTTGTTTGGAACGTGTATTATTTAGCATCAACAAAGACACTCAGTAGAGGGTTTCTTTAAAGCCAGGTCAATGAAAACCTCTTATCTTAGGCAATTCCCCGTGTCTGTTCAATGTAGGTATCTGTCTGTGCTGAAGATGGATGCAAACTATTCCTGCCTGCTACTGAATGCTCAATGCAACAAGAACCAACTCACTGTGATGTGAAGAGTGGGTGTCAAGAAGATAGAGCCAGGCTCTTCTCAGTCTCTTTTGGTGATAGGACAAAGGGCAATGGATGCAAGCTGGAACATAGGAGGTTCCATATAAATATCAGAAGGAACCTCTTCACGGTGAGGATGATGGAGCACTGGAACAGACTGCTCAGGGGGGTTGTGGAGTCTCCTACTCTGGAGACATTTAAAACCCACCTGGATGTGTTCCTGTGCAACTTGGTCTAGGGGATCCTGCTGTGGCAGGGGGATTGGACTAGATCCCTAATAGTCTGTGATTCTGTGAATGATATGACACACATAAGATCTTCGTAAAGACAAGTTTTGTGATTGGAACCCCTGTATTCTGATTCCCCATCCCCTCAAGAATGATATAGGACACATCTCAGTAAATTCTGAGCCATAACTCATTGTGGATCAGGTTTAAAGATAGCTCATTCCGTTGGCTTCAAATCAACTCAGAAAGCCAAAGTAACTACAGTTAACTCCATTGAGTGTACTGCTGGGGCAGCAATGTCACACAGGACACTGCATCTAGCTATTGATTGAATAAGTGAGTAGAAAAATGGCTACGTATTCCCTCCATTTCGTTGGAAAAGGAAATTAAAATTCATTATTGTTCCTGCATAACGACTCATGTTTCTTTTCATGGTTCTAAATGATCTTCTACTAATTACAGTTTTAAACAGAATAAATATAACCCCTCTTAATGTCCTAGGCTACAAATCTCTTCAGGTGTAACAGACTATGAAGCAGGTTAGACCTTTTCGGTTCTGAGGACTGTGGGGTCATTCTCATGATGCTGCCAAGTCCTAAATTACGCAGGTAGCTACCCTTGCAATTATGTGCCAGAAAAGAAAGAATTTAAGTGTATTTTCACAGAAACACAAGCGCTGATTGGTCTGGGGTTTTTAACTTCACTGAAATCAAATTTAAGTTCAATGGCTTCTGACAAGTCTTTTGTTTATATATAGTTTGTTTGTTTTATGAAAGGTCTGACTGAGGCACAGCATACAATAAAATTAGAAATAGATAATTTTGTTTGGTACAGCTTAAAAACCTTGGAAGAAAGCACTGTTTAATAACTGGTTCTGAATATATATATATAATTTTATGAATATTACGTATTGATGTATTGCTAGACCCATCAATTCAGTGAATAAGAAACTTAAAGACAAGCCTGAAGTGATCTGTGTGGGAGAGGAGACTATTGGGAATTCCCATGTAGTCAGGAACAGGTCTCAAGTAATGTTAACGTTACTATCTCAAGCTCTTGAACTGATTTTTAGCATAAACCTTACTATATCCATTTACACTGAGCTATGTTGAAATGCGAAGTTTTCCTGAACTCATTGCTGTATTTACCATTATATTAATTGGTCAAAATTTTGATCTCCTTTTTATCCAAACTGAGACCAGTAGAAAGATTGCAGGCTAGTAGAAGTTCTACAGAGGGTAGAGTTTGTTCTGTTCTGTTTTTCTGTACTGCAATAGGCATCACCAGTAATGATGAAAAAAGTCTGGAAAAATTACTTGTGCATCTTGACCTATATTTTCACAGTTTAGCTGGAGTCTAAATTCTTTTTGTTTAAAAAAGTGTCAAAGAATTACTTGAAAAGAATGAAGTATGTGCTTTGTGAGTAAGCACCGGAAAACGAGCATTTCTGAGCAAAATGAATGGTGGACAGATTAGCTTCAGAGAAAACGTATGGTACTGGTAATTTAGACTAGCTTTTCCCTGTTAAATCAATAATATTCAGTAACCTACCTGGAGAAATTCAGTGACTGACTGACTTTAGTAACAGCTGTGGGTTCTCTGTACCTTACAAACCTTACGAAACGCACACCAGAAACTTTACGAAGTTAATGGGGACAAGTGTGATCTTCAAATAAGTTTTGCACAAGGGACTACTTTAACCAGTTTTTCTTAGGTACAAGGTCCTTCCGTGTCTATTTTAATGCAATGAATATTGACTTGATATTTTTTTCTATTGAATTCTATAATATTTTATTCTATCCAGCTCTTCCTTATATTGAACCTTCTCAATAATGTTTCTAGATTTTCTGGCCTTCCAACAGGAGGAAAACTCAGTGCCACAAAGACTCCCATCCACAATTCCTGTTTGTTTTATTCACTACTACTTTCCTAACAATTTCAATACATTTTGCCTATTTCTGATTACTGAGAGCATATTTTCATATGCAATGCATACATTCTAAGATCTTGTCCCTGGGGCACAAGAGACCATTATTTTATTAGCAAGGTCAAAATTGTTTTTCTCATGTGCACCACTAATGAATTAGTCCATCCATCTGCAATGAATTTTGTCTGCCATTCTAATGTTCATTCACTTTCTCTAGTCAGGAGAGCCTTGAAGTTCTGCTCTACAGACTTTTTTTCTTTCCTGTCCTGAATAATTTAGTATTATCATCATCTCGGTAGTCACTTCTTTCTACACACGCTTTCTGAACATGTGCAAAGCATGGAAAGGCACGGACAGTTCATGCTAAAGTACTTCTGTATTGTTTAATTGCTATAAAAACTGCTAATTCTTTTGGCTTCATATATTAATTAATTATATAGCTACCTGAGAATCTCCCATATTGCAGTATTTTAGATTTTCTTTCTTTATAATCTTGGCTGAAGTTAATTTTTTGAATTATTTTTCAAATTCCTACAAAACACAGAGCTCTTGAAATTTGTAATTGCCATGGGAATGAAAAAGTTGGCCTAAACTTGTCAGTTCACAAGGGATTGTCTAAGATTTTTTTTGGTCAAGAAAATCTTCTTTGGAGTCTGATTTACAGAAATTCCCTTTTAATTAGAACCTGGAAAAGAGATAAAAGCACATAAAGTAATGGACACAAGAAGAAAATTTGCCAAGAACATAACCTCTCAAGATGTTATAACAAGGGTAAAGAAGTTCTCAGAAAACCATGAAAGTAAAGAATGAATCATCAGTAACATGTTGCTTGAAGAATGCTGCAGAGGTCACAAGAAATTATTCTCAGCCAATGAAAATGTATGTCTGACGGCTAGCAAAATATTTTCAGTGGAGTAAGTAAAGACTAGACTTACACTGTTGAATCTTTTTTTTTTTAAATAGACGTGTGAATGGAATAAAGGAAATTGTTAAGCACAGAAGAAGAGAGTCTTGGCAATAGAAGAAAAAACTCAGTGTGTTGAAGAAAATTAACAAGGTAATAAATTTATTAGGGAATAAATTATTAACTGTGAGGGCAATCAACTCTGGAACAGGTCAGGTAATTAAACATTCTGAGAAGCACAAGAGTTATAATTTGAAGTATTTAGAAAAAGTTAAAATTAAGATGTTTATAATGAGGCAATTTAGGAAAAATAGAACTAGAGACTAAAGAAATATTTGTTTCTGAGTAGACAGTTACTTCTACTGGAACCCAGGAGGAGTAATATGCTTATCGAGTCATAGTCTCAATTAAGCAGATTAGGTAATAAAGTCAATATATGGAAACTCTACTCTTGATGCTACACATCCCTATAAGGGGTAAGTCCCACAAGAAGGCAGTGGTGCTCAACAGGCACCACAAAATGATGGTGGTCAAGGGTGTCCATGACTGACCTAGTGCCCTTTGAAAACAAGTACTTGCCTACATGTGACTGAATTCAGGCAACAGGCTGCTGCAGAGTCATGTCTGAACCTCAGTTCCGACAGCGGCATAAGACTCTCTAGCACAGAAGTGAAGTGATTTAAGCTTTCTGTCCTTCAGTGTGCCTTCTATTGTTTTGAGGTGGCGTTGTCTTTGAAATATGGTGAACGTTGAGCTTCCATATTACATTTGCGCTTATCTCATTCCTTCTTGCACTTGTATAAAAAGACTTTATATGAAACGAATTGCATTGTTTGGCCTTTGTGGAACACTAAGATTCCTGGGGTCCCATTATAAGTTATAGCAGCTGTAATTTCAGCCACTTTATAGAGCAGGCCATTTGTGTCTGCTCCAGTTTCTAATGCTACCAGCCGTTTTGTAAAATGATCCTAATCTATTACATTTAAGTCATTTGAGTCATCTTTTGAAGACTTTTGAGAGCAGAGATACCCATAAGGAAGCAATGTAAGTTTTCTGTATACCACATATGTTCTATGTCTGGTGAAATGTACTGCACACATTTAAAAAAGTGACAGTAGTACAAAACTGACAACTTTTCACGACCTTTTGTATTACAATGTATTTTAAACATATGGCAGGATTCTGTGATTCTGATGGACATGACAGATACCGTATGAATATTTCATGAATTGTATGTGCATGTAAAAAACAATTTGTCCAAGAGACAAGAAATTCAAGAAAACACGTTAGTCTTTTACATTTAAAGTGGGAACGGAGTTACTAGTTAAATAGATTGTGATGAATATTTATGGAGACTCAGTGAATATTTACTGAGAAACAGTGAACATCAAGGGGGGAAACAGCAAAACCATAATTATTATGCATTGGCTTTTTTACAAATTTTGCTATTAAGGTTTTGCTACTAAGTGTGGCATGTTGCTTCTTTTCATTTCTGTTTCTTCTGTATTCTTGTTTTATTTATAAAACAACCTCTTTAAGTCCTCTAAGTTAGATGTGGTGGGTTCACGACCAGAATTAAAAATGAAGGAAAAGAAAACAAAGCAGTTAGGTCTCAATGAGATCTTGGATAGAACTTGCCAGACAATGGATAGCTTAGGGAAAATGGAAAAGGGTCTATCAACTCTGTAAGTGCACACAGAAAAGAAGACAAGGTTAAGCATTTATCACTGTGATACGAGATAAATTTATGTCCTCAAAAAGATATTTGCAATAATTAACTTTTTGAATACTCCTTGCAGAAGAGTAATACCGTTTGTGCTTAATATCTTAGGGAATTAACTAACTTCTGAGGTAGTATCAAAGCAGTAAGTGCATAACATAACTAAGAAAGTTAAAAAAATAAAAGGTTTAATAATTATTTACTGCATCCTTTAAAGGGTTAAAAGGTAGAAATTTTTTGCTCAGATTTTAGTCGTCGTCCCTAAGCTTTCTCCCTTGAGAGACTTGTCCCTAAGTCTCTCAGGACAATCAAGGCAGTGTGAAAATTTCAGATTACTAGGAAAGCAATGAATGGTCAGCAGTGAGTTTGTCTTCATTCCGTTACAGGCATGTCACTGTCTCAGAGTGAAGCAATATTTCTATACTTGTTGTTATAACTATTGTTATATGTCAACAGTAACTACAACTTTATAGCTGTCATTTGGATTATAGTGTGCCTGCAAGATATGGATGGCAAGCTGAGCTTTGCTAATGGTGAAGACAGGTGGACAGATGGCTTGAACAGGCTTAT
The DNA here is from genome assembly GCA_028565055.1 of Phoeniculus purpureus. Classification (NCBI taxonomy): domain Eukaryota; kingdom Metazoa; phylum Chordata; class Aves; order Bucerotiformes; family Phoeniculidae; genus Phoeniculus; species Phoeniculus purpureus. The sequence goes on along the minus strand of JAOXOE010000784.1, from coordinate 2,650,124 downwards.
AGTTCTAATGAAGAAAAAAAGTCCTGTCATAAAGAGGCAACAGCAATTGTTTGACACTGGAGTAAAAGTCAAGGTCAGGATCGTCACCCAAGACATGCAGCGAGCTTTCTCAGCTGAAGGTGACTTTACCTGAATTGTTCTTAACTACCACAGTATTCCTAAAGACAACTTGTGCAGTTTAGGATAAAAATTAGGTCCCAATTTATTTATCTGTATTGATAAACAGAAGATTACATTTGGTAAACAGAGGGATAGGCAAATAAATATGTATGCACATAAATATGTTCTTGTGTGCATGCACATAAATATGTAAAGAATAGGCTGCATATGCAGTGATGTTGTCTTCCAACACTCCTAGCAAGCATGCTGATGGGACTACAGTAAAGTGTGTATCATTCTCCTGCACACCTAAACTTGCTGGATTGAGGCGCTTCCACATGCTGCTGCAGTAAGTATTAACTTCTGTGATGAAATCAGAGGAAGGTCACTAGATGGTGAATGGTTAGAGGTGGCAACATTAGTTAGTGTAGGAGAGGATAAAGGAAGAAAGTGTGATGGGGGTTTTATTTGATGCGTTCAAAGAACATCAAAATCCCAGCTGGATTCAGCAGAGGGGGCTGCCAAGTGCCTCTTTGGAGAAAGACAAAACTTAACTGGATGAGATTGGAGCTCGCCTTACCTGACTAGAATGTTGCCCTGTTTTAGCAGTCTCAGCCTCAAAAGAGTTCCAGAGGTTTTTCAACTCCATTGCAGCTCCATGTCTCTGTGACACCGTGTTTCAAGGCAAAATCTCGCCTTTTTACATTGTCTCACTCTTGATGCCTGAAAGCAGACGAATAGAAATGTGTGTAGGCTCACGTAGACTACAGAGAGAAAGACAGAAGATGTTCAAATGCAGTGTTCTTATTGGGTGGAATTGTCTCTAAATATAATAATTTTTAAAACGTAAAAACAAGTAGTACTCTTAAAGCTTAACAATACTGTAACTGTTAATAACAGAAAAGAACCCCACAACATTCTTTTTAGTCCAAGAGGTGTCGTTATTGATTCCAGATGTGTTTTTTTTTAAAATACTTAACACTTAAAACATTTATTGTGCAAATAACACTTGACAGTCCATGCTTGGCTATAAAATGTCCAAAACCAGTCCATGCTTGGCTATAAAATGTCCAAAAAACCCTGTAAATTCTAGTAGTAATTCTTCAGTGTTTACAAACAATGAAATTTTGAACACATAATATTTTAATGTTTATTCTTTTACCCCTAGTGCCTATAGTTTATGCGCTTTTTCAGGAAACACCTGGTTTGCTTGGAAGTTCTAAAGCAGAAGATATAAATTAAACTACTTTAAAACAGTAACTTCTTTATAAAGTATTGTATTTGTTTTAACTTCATGTCTATTTAGATGTGTCTTACCTTTTATCTGGACAGTTCATCTGCCAAATGGCAAGATAACCTGTAATTAGATGTGAATCACATAGGTAATTCCTTTAGAATTTATTTTCTACTTGTAATTGCAATATAACTTCTATTAGCTTTACGTTCCTTGTGTCTAGCCTTTCACTTCGGCTTCTGTGTTGTGGTAGTTTTATACATTTGTAGTTTTGCCAGTGTTCCATTTCTATTTTAATGACTATAGCAGAGTGAGAGTGTTCCAGAGACAGTAGATGGATTCTATTAAATAGAGTATGAGCTGTAATAATGGTTCTCTGTGACTATCCACATGTAAATGTATTACAAAATGCATGAGGGTATTGTAGAGAATATTTGTAAAGTGTATGCATGATCTCCAATTTAGTATTGTTCAAGAATATATATTTGACAATTCTTAGGTCAATTAAAATATTTTAGTGAAAAACATGTATCATATATGAAATATAGTCACAGAATCACAGAATCACTCTGGTTAGAAAATACCCCTGGGATCATCAAGTCTAACCATCTACCCCACCTTACAAGTTCACCCCTAAATGGCATCTCTCAAAACCTCATTCAAGAGATCTTTAAACACATACAGGGATGGCGACTCAGCTACCTCCCGGGGAAGCCCATTCCAGTGCTTGACCACCCTTTGTGTGAAAAAATTCTGCCTAATATCAAGTCTAAACCTACCCTGTTGTAACTTGAACCCCTTCTCTCTTGTTCTATCACTAATAGCTTGTGAGAAGAGACCAGCACCAACCACTTCACAAGGTCCTTTCAGGTAGTTGTAGAGAGTGATGAGGTCTCCTCTCAGCCTCCTCTTCTTAAAACTAAAGAGCCCCAGCTCTTTCAGTCTTTC
>JAOXOE010000784.1:2606944-2647743 GCA_028565055.1 Phoeniculus purpureus | reverse complement strand
ATCCTGCTGTGGCAGGGGGATTAGACTAGATGATCTTTTGAGGTCCCTTCCAATCCCTAATGTTCTGTGATTCTGTGGCAACTCAGTAGTACCCTCACGAGTTCCAAGCCAGTTGCTCAGATTGCACATCCTGGAAGTTAGCCTGGGTTTATTTGGTCTTTTCAGGTGAAAAATGGGCAAGAGAGAAATCATTTACGGACAGCAGGCTCTTTAAAATAAGTCAGATAACTTCTTCTTGGTGCACTTTCACTTCTATCACGTTTAACCAGTGTCACTGTGTTAGGTGATTAATAACTCTGCAATTGCTTGCTCTTTCATCTCTCCAGAGGCAGCACTATGTACACACTGGAGTGTGTATTTTGGAAGTGTTTTCTGCTCTGTTTGTAGTGCTTAAGTATAAATACAGTGCTACAAAGAGAAGGTTACAAAAGAAGGGTGATGAAGTCTTGCTTAATATCTAAATCTGCATAACAGCATCAGGCTAGTCCTGAGGCTAGTACTGTGCTCTGTGCAGAACAGACTTACCCTTCCACGAAAACCTAAGGCTGAGAACAAAGTGCAAACCTTACCACTAAAGCTTCATCTTTTCCTTCTGTCTTCGTGATGTCTTCACCTACATTGATTGTAAATCAGAAACTACTACTGGAGTCAGTGAAGTAACCCCACAGCCCTCTAACTTTACTGCTCCAAGAAAGAAATGAGAAGCCTAAATTTGTTTTGTGTAACTGTGTGGATTTACTCTCCCTAAGCAGGTTTTCTCTGATCGTGACTTGTATGAGAAGTTCGGCAGGGTTCTCTCACTGTTTCGTTTATGTCTAAAAGCCTGAGATATGAAACTTCAAACTCAATCCATGCAAGAAAATATGAGGTGACACCCTAGTTAGGAGAGTCAGCAGAAGGGGGGGGGCCACTCCTCACTAGCCTCTCAATTTCTCTGCCTTGTGGCTACAAGCCTGGCTGCACATGTCTCATGTGAATGGCATGTGGTCAGAGTTGGGATGTTGGATTTCATCCCAAGAGAGATGCTGTTTCCTCCTATCTGCACTGCTAACCTCACTGTATGAGCATCCTGATGGCTTCCCATGCTTTGGTTAATTTAAGACTGAAGAGGATGGTTCTCATTTCCTGAAGTCCAGTCTCCTGCTAGATTCAGCCTCCCTGTGACTAAGGACTCCAGCAGTAACCAAACCCGTTGCATTGTTCTTGTGTCAAGTACAAGCAACTATAGAGAAGAAAATTATTTGCTGAAGCTGGTCCCTCTGTAAGCCCAGCTCAGATAATGAATTACCCTAAAAGAGGGGCAAAGAAGGTGAAGTGCTTCAGGAAATGTGCAGCTCTCCATGAGCCTTTTCAACAGAGATGCACACTGCTGGTTATGGTGTCTCACAATTAATCTGAGCATCTCCTAACTGAGGCTCATGGGGGGGTTATTTACCAGCTGGAACTCGCAAATGGTTCACTCTTGCCTAGCCTTGGGCATGGGGCTCTGTTGCAGAAGAGTGTCAACCAGATGAAAACAATCCACCTCTTGCAGCTGCCCCTTCACATTGTAAATGTCTTGTATTTTGTGGGAGCAGCGAGGCTTTGTCTCTGCTTTGGACAAACTAGTGGACAGTAACTTATCCACGGCACAGCAATGGGCCTTTGTGACCAAGAAGACCAGATGCATCAAGTGTCCAGCAAGTGTCGGGACGTTCTCCTTCCCTTATACTTTACCCTGGTGAGGCCACACTTAGAGGTACTGTGTTCATTTTTGGGCTCTCCAGTTCAAGAGAGAGTCCAACAGAGAGCTATGATGATGAGGAAGGAACTCAAACATCTTTCCTGTGAAGAAAGATTGAGAGAGCTTGACCTGTTTAGTTTGGAGAAGAGAAGGCAGAGATCAGTCTCATTAATATCTATAAATATCTGAGGGGTGGATGTCAAGAGTAAGAGGCCAGTCTCTTTTTAGTGGTGCCCAATAATAGGACAAGGAGAAACAGGGTTAAGCTGGAACATAAGAAGTTCTACTTCAACATGAAGAGAAATGTCTTTCCTGTGAGGGTGACAGAAGCCTGGTGTAGGCTGCCCAGAGAAGTTGTGGAGTCTCCAGCTCTGGACTTTCAAACCCACCTGAACATTCCTGTGTGGCCTGATCTAGATGATCCTGCTCTGGCAGGGGGTTGGACTAGATGATCTCTAGAGATCACTTCCAAACTCTCACATTCTATGATTCTATGAAGTTCAGTTGGTCTGATCACAGCATCCCACCACACCATAACACCTGCACGTTGTGGTGACATGGTGGGAGGAGAGGTAGGAAGGCAGAATAAGGGAAAACTATATTCAGAGAACATCAGCTTCATTTCAGAGGAGGAAACACTCCTGTAACGTGCAAATGCAATGAGTTCTAATAGCTTGTAATATGTTTTTAAACACTTCCATCATCCCTCTGTTTTCAGACACAGCTTGGCAATAAATCAAAGCAAAAGCAAGCACACAACCCTACTAGCCATTAGGCTGAACCAGAAATTAAACACTGAAGGCAGGGGACAAAAAAAACCCATAGAGTTTACATCAGTGAGGTTAAGGAACAGGCAGACAAAACATTCAGCAGCAGGGAAATACATCCTGCTTTCATTCTGGCCTGATCTCAAGCCAGCACTAGGAATGAAAACCCTTTTGCAGTAGCCAGCTCCAGGCCAGTGAGCTGCAGTTTGTCTGTGTTGCTTCATGGGTGAGAAACGGACTGGGAAAGCAGTGGTGCTTAGACTAGGCTTTTAGTGTCAGCCTTCTCAAAGCTGCTGCAGAGGCCACTTGCTGACCTGGGGTTTACCTCCACCCCTCATCTGGTGGAGGGAGAATCAGCACGTTTCTCCTTTGCCATTTCTGCCTATCACATTGTTAGACCTCAACTGATGCTAATTGGAGCTGTGGAGATGTTATCCCTTTTGCATTGCTTTAGAGGAGAAGCTTAGGTCTGCACTTGTACCCTGTTTTAGCTTGATGTAGAAGACTGGTTTTATGTGGCCCTTTAAGATAAGCTGAGAGACAGAAACTTTGAAATCCTCTGTTCCAAGGCTCATTCAGGAGGTTGAAATGTCCCTCACCATTAACTTTCTGTGCACTGTCCTTGTGCTGAAAGCCTAATTCTACCTGGATGGTCGTATTAAACTCAGCCCATCCTCATCATTTCAGTCAATAACTTCTAGGTGCTCAGGAGCCTAATGGTCCTTTCTGTTCTTAGCTCTTCTGACTGATTCGTGCCTCAATTGGGCTCACTTTGTCTTGCTTAGAAGAGTTGATAGGAGGTAGTGAAGAACAGTCAAATCATTTATACTTTTATCATTTTCAGCTGTCTTGCCAGCCCCATGTGGTAGTCTCTACTTTTAGAAGCATTTTGAGAAGTCTAATGAGACAGTCTTGGTCACTAAGTACTTATGGCCTAGACAGGACAGGCAGGATGTACAAGGAACTTTGGTGACCTAATAAAAGCAATTCTGGCCAAAGCCAGGTCGTCAGCTCCTGTGCAGTGTGGCTCTTAGTATTACAAGCTGTTAGTCTGAGAGTCTGTCCTTGCAGCACTGGCTGCTTGAGCTCTAGCAGGTTCATACATTTTGCTTTACTGGTGCTTTCTCTACCCATCCTTTAGCCTGAGGAGATCTCTTGTCTTTCAAGGGCAGTTGAATTGGGATGCCTTTGCCCTTGTTGTCACAGTTAACCAGCATCTTGATGCAAAACTCTCCTCAGCAGGGTTAAATCCCTTTGGATTCCATCCTGCTGACAAAGCTGTGGATCTCTTTAAAGTTTTCATCCATTGGGTCTGTGTTAAAACTTTACTGCTGAGCAGCACCTGAGGCATCAGTGGTAACATCAAGAGAAAGGAGCTCCCTTGTTTTATTAGAACTGGGGTCTCAGGCTGATGAAAGCTTTTATTTCCTAGCCTGGAATAAAAGAAAACTCATGGGGTTTTTGGCCACAGCCTGCGCTATATTTAGAAAGGCTTAAGTCACTCCAAGCTCTAGGTTTGAAGGGGTTGTTATGGAGTGTATGTATTTGTATGTGTGTTTGCTTGTTTTTTATTGTAGAACACTAGTCAACAGAGATTTTGTGGTTGTGTTTGACAATGACAAAATGATTCAAGTGCATTTTGAGGAAATGGTGGGGAAAGAGATGAGAGCCAAGAGAGGAAGAAATGGAAGAGGTTAGGGAGCTATTGAGAATCACTTACTAATCTTTCTTCCCTTACTGCTCTTGCAAACCTCAGTCTTTACCTCACAAAGGTGGAAGGCTGCCAAGCGAAAGAGAATCATCAAGGTTACACCAAACCCTGCAGTCCTTACTGAAATGCATTAAGAGGCAGAAGATTACCCAGACCGCCCTGGAAGCCTTGAAGCATGTTCTATAGTGACTCACCCAGGAAGATTCCCCAATTGTCCCATATTTTCCAGCCTTCCAGACAAGTAAGCACACCAGTGTGTGTACCTAGGTGTGTATATATCAGTGCCATGGCAACAGGCTTCATGATGCTTTAAGGGTTTCCACGTCAAGCATCTAGATTAAGTGCAGAGCCTCGTAGCAACAAAGAAATAGCAGAGATACTCACAGCACTGTCAGCTCTCAATATTCAGTTTTAAGTTCCACGCTTTTGGAAACTTGATTTCCTTTTCTAAAGTCTTGAAATTTGGCTTCATGTAATTAGGTGTGATGGTGAGAATTGTTCTTTCTAGTCTTAGGGTTTTTGGGCCAGGTTCCTCCTTTCAGGAATCAGCTTCTCCTTTTGCTAATTCCAGATATCTGAGGGTTTGCAATTCCAAACGAGCATGTGTTTGTATTTGTGTGTGTATTTACAGTGTGTTTGATCACTTGTCCAGAGGCAAACGCACTGCTAGCACACATCCGTAAGCAGCCATGCAGTGTCCCTTGTAAGCCCTGCCAAGGGAGAGTGGAACACTGGGTCACTAAGGAAGAACACGTGCTGCTATGGAGACCTGCAGTTACTGGACAAGTGGAGCTGCACGTAGGTGTTTGGGAAAATAGCAGTTTCCAGCAATAGGGAGGGTTGTGGGAAAACCAAGCAGAGTTCAAAATTTGGTTTGGATCTGACTGACAAAAGGCACGCTGCAGGTCATAGGAATGGAGGAACCTTGTGCAAAGCTGTTAAAAGCCACTCACGTTACCACCAGGGAGCTGATTTGCTTTCTGCTGCCGGTCCAGGACAGCCAGTTGTGCACACCTCTGCAGCACACTAGCAATAAGGACACTTCATGCATTGCTGTGGGTGAAGGCGTTCTGCAGAGAATTTGCAGGCTGCTCCCTGTGCAACACAAGCTTCGAGCACGCTGCAGTAAATGGGACTGAGGAGAAGAACTTAACGTACCATGACAAGCAAGCTCCTCTTGGATGCATTGTAGGCGAAACCTGTGTCTAAATATTAGCTTCAGTTTTTCAATCTTTGTCCTCTTACGTGCAGGTTCTGCTGTAATACGCCAAATATTTCATACGAGTTGCTGCTGAGCTTGGCTTCTTGCATGGAAAACTGTGACAGACGCTTGCCTCAGACACACATAGTTAGACAATTAGTAGAAAGAAGGAGGGAGGGGAAGGTGGAGAAAGAAATAGGTGTGCTGAGCCCTGAAGCTCTCCCGTGCTGCATTTATAATGTCTCCTTTCCTTAGCAACAGGAGAATGTACATACAGCCTTCTGAAACCTCCTTGTGTTGGTTGAGGTCTCACCTCTGTCAAAAGGTTGGTTTTTAATTAATAATTTGCTATTTTTCTGTTTGTTCTCTGCGTGCCAAGGGCCTGAGTCAGAGCTGAGCAGTCAGGTTCCCCTCAACTGGTTCTGATTAGAGGGTGAGTGATGGAACGGAGTGTCTGGAATGGCTCCAACTGGATTCCACGGTGTCTCGACTTTAATGTAGTTAAAAATCCCAGACCCGGTGGTGCAGTTTATTGCAACAGACTTTCACCTTAGCCTTGGAGCTGTAGGAAGCACTGCTTTCTACATGCTTCAGCTACTATTTCTTTAAAGTAAAATTAATTACCTTGATTATTTTCAGAGCTAATTGTGTTATGTATCAGGAATACTGCTGCAAGTTACAGTAGCACTGCAGACTTCTCCTGTTCATAAAATCAGCATTTGTATTGATTCACCACTGGGCACTATCAACCCTTTCATCTTCAAGATTACCCTCCCTCTAAGATTATTTGTTTTGCATTAGATGTTACCACAGTTCCCGACAATAAAATAACCTGTTCTGATAAGTCTATGTGTTGAACAAACTGGCTCTCCATCATTTCTCCCCTAAAATCAAGTTTTGTTCTTGTGACTCTGCTTTTTATGCGACTCATCAGCTGCTTTGTGAGGTGGCTGCAGAGTGAAGCTTTTAGAACTGTGAAAATGAGTAAAAAAATCTCCTCTGCATTTATTCTATCTGCAAGGTTATATCCCCCCAGTTTGTACGTTTAAGCTGTATTTAATTTGAGTAGACTCAGGAATGTCCCAAAAAGGCTTTTTAACACAGGGGTTCATTTGTGTAAATAAACTCTTAAGATTCAGGTAAGCTCCCCAAATCATGAAACCTACAGCTGTCTCAGTGGCAGAGGTAAACCAGATGCTGTGTTTAAAAAGAAAAAATAAAAGCTGTGAAGCAGATTATGATAATTTGATATCATGGGTTTTTTCCTGCTACTGTTAACCAGTTAAATGTTTTGATTTTGTTTTTCAGCCAGTCCCAGTCAACGTTATTTGGTTGCTGTCAAGTAACACACTCCTGCGCACTGCCAGCTTTCAGCTTTTCAGATGAGTTCCTTATGTCCTTCAGTTAGACCCATGTTTTCTAAAAGTGGTAAGTAGTCTTCTTTGGAGATGTTCAAAACCTGCCTGGGACACATTCCTGTGTGACTTGATCTAGGTGGTCCTGCTCTGGCAGGGGTATTGGACACGATGATCCTTCGAGGTCCCATCCAATCCCTAATGTTCTGTGATTCTGTAATGAATTTAGGACTCTAATTGCTAATTCTGTATTTCCATACAAAACAGAAATGAGGAGTTGTATGCTGGCTTCAAGAGTTAGCTTGAAGGACGGAATGGGATCAGTGTTAATGCACGTGCTGATGCTTCGAAAGAATTAGCACAGGATCAGAGGCACTGTGTGGATGTGCCAGTTGTGAATCTCATATAGAGTGAGGCCATTTGTCTGAAAGTCCTGGATATCTGATAACATTTGCTGTTGTAAGTCTCAAAGTTTAGAATTCTGTCCAAAGGTTTAAGTTGGTAAAATTCAAGTATTTACTTCACCTGACTTCAACTCCCTTGAAGAGAATCACTGAAGGTCTCATCATTTGGAGTTCTTCAGCTGAAGAGAAGACTCTGGGGGACCTTCCAATCCCTGAAAGGGATTCCCCTGTCAGAAGGCTGGGGAAGGCTGTTCACAAGAGCAGGGAACAATAGAACAAGGAGCCATGGTTTGAAGCTAGAAAAGGAGGTATTTAGGTTGGACATGAGGAAAAAGTTCTTGAATCTCACGGTGGGGGATCCTTGGAACAGCTGCCCAGAGAGGTGGTGGAGGGCCCATGCCTGGAGCCATTCAAAGTCAGGCTGGATGGGGATCTGAGCAACTCAGTCTAGTGAGTGATGGCCTTGCTTGTTGTAGGAAGGATTGGACTAGCTGACCTTTGGAGATCCCTTCCAACTCTATTTGTTTTGGCTAATGAAGTGCATGGCCTTTTAAAGCCAAGACACACATGTTTGTGAAGCTAAGCAGGACACTGATTTCTATGTCAGCCTCTGTATTTAAACACCTCAACATCTTTGCTTTATAACAGAGTGCCATGGCAAAATGAGTTCAAATCCTGCTTCATAGGTGCATTGAGACACTTGCCAGCACTGACCAGAAGACAATGGTCTCACAGTATTAAAGACATTTAAAATCCCATAGGTGGGTAGCTCATGGTGTTTACGTGTGCTGCCAGTGTCTGTGCTGTGTGTCTGAATGGTTGTGTTGATAAATGTCTGGGCAATGTACAGGTGGACTTAGAACCAGTACATTTAGTGACCTTTTGTATTTTCCTTGAGAGAACTTTCAGTACTCAGACACTGGTAATCCACTTTGGCCTGGGTTTGCAGAGAAAGAAATCACTTCTTTGTATTTTATTTCTTGGCACACAACATTGATTTGAGAGGCTTTTTAATGCAGGAAATCGCACGAGATGTTTCAGTGACATCTGTGGAGGAGCCATCCTTCTGTTTTTTAAGCAGTGCTTTTTATGTTTTCATATTTCTCTCAATAGCCTCTGTTTTGTCCAACTATAGGATTTTTTGTCTGGTATGTGGCCAAAAGCCTCTTGAAGTTGATGGAAAGACTCTTGCTGATTTAAATAGACTTTGGGTAATCCCCATCCTTAAAGAGAGCTTTCTTGTACTAATTGTCCTCTTATTTCTCACTGCATAAATTCCAAGGTCATTTAGAGTGTCTGTTTTGTTGGAGGATGTGCTTAACATATGGAACTCCATTCAGCCAGGTCACACACTCTCTTTTCCTTGCTAAAATATTTTAAAGAAGCAGTATTGTCTACTGAATGTTGCTGTGGGACCCAGTGGTTGATGTCTGATTTCTTTGGGTTTAAAAGTTACCCAGACTTTGCAGTGACGACTCCTATCCATTTCTATACAGGCAGGAGTGGAGGAGCGGTGTACAATAGCTTTATTAATCTCTTAAGACTCCAAGGGAGTCTCTCCCCTATAGAGTGAGTGAGTGACATTGAATTACGTTGAATTAATTATATAGAAATCTTTCATGTGTCTGTAAGATGTTGAGATTAAAAGGATGAAATTCTGTTCAGCTGAATTCAGAATAGTTCCTTGTGACTTTGGGGTAGCATTTCACCTTGAACATAGGCACATTTCTGCAATTGCTTTATGCTTTGTCTCAACAGTCACAGTACATTGTGATAAGCCAAGTGATGACCCTGTTGGCTGTCGTCATAGACATATCCTGCTCCAACCAGTGAATCACTGCAGAGATGCAATCCAGTAAGGGTACATCTAAGGATTTCAGTGTTTAAGAAGTCAGATGCATCCGTTTTCTTGCTTGCTGCTGGTTTAGAGCCTGCTTTTCATCAAAATCTGTGTGGAAAGTAGACATTCCACTCTAGAAAAGGAAGAGTACAGATATCCAACCTTCTGTTTAGTAATATAGATGTCCTGTTTTCAAGGGGAGTCGTGACAGTGAAAGATCTTAGTCTAGAGTTAGATGCTGAGAGGTCTTGCCTTAGATACAGCAAAGGTGTTTTTTCAAGGAAAAAAAAAACAAGATAAAAAGCAATACCATCTCTTACCCACCTCCATCTCTCCCTTCCCCCAGAAAATCCAAAAACCTAAAAAAACCCCCAAACCAACACAGGAATTGCTCTTTGTAGCTTTTTCTACCAACATGTGTTTGATACAACCATCTTTTGAGATATCCATAAGCTTCAAAGGCTAGTGAAAAGCAAGTGATATCCAGATGGTCGTAAGTTAAGGAGTTTTTTTACAGGTAAGTATATAAATTTTGACTATTTCTTAGCCATTTGGCTACTGCAGGTCCTGCCAAGCAGCACAAATGCTGGCTGAGTTAGGAGTTACGCTGAGGACACTAATATAAAGGAAGCAAGAAGAACTTTGTATGTGTGAGGTCTTAGAGAGTTTGTGGATATGACCACAAATGCTATCTTTTAAAGGATTAATTTTCTCAGTCAAAACTGACTTGGAATAAAGTACAATGAGCTATTTGCAGTAGAAGAGATAAAGTCCCATAGAACTCCTCACTTCTGGGTGAGAAGCTGCTGATGCTTATCAGAAAATAACTGCTTTGGTTTCCAGCTGTTATCTTTCCTGTGGAAAACAACTATTATTGTTGGCTTTCCAGCTTCTTTCTTGCTGTGGGGTAGCACGCCCAGGGTATGGTCTAGGAATTTGTTTGCCAGATAATCTACTGAGTAATTAAAGTATTATGGAAAAGTAAACCAATAGGAGGATAAAGGGTTTGATAATTTGTAGGAATCAAGTAAATCTGTATTTAGGGACAGGGGTAATGCCTGCAAAGTGTTGAAAAGCCTAATTAAAAAAATAGGGTACAGAAACTATTTAGTTGATGGAGAGGGAGGAAGCTACTACTAGTGTAACGAAGGAAAGTAAAGATATGGGTGAGGGGGGGAAGTATATGATTTCTTTGTGTGATAGACTTATGAGGATAATCCTGGAAATCCTACTTATGGCAATGCAGAGAAGCAGGCTCAGCCAGCAACAGCAAGTGCTGCTAGGGACTGAGAGAGGGCAAAGTGCTGGTTTGAACATGTGTACAAGGTCTGAATTCTTCCTCAAGCAAATCTTTTGGGCACAGCTGCATGTGCTGCTGAAGATGATCTAAAATAACTTCAGCAAGCTGCTGTCAGTGTGGTTAATCATGTTCAGCCTGTTATGGTGCCTTACATGTGGTCAAATGAGAGTTAAAAATGTGCAGCCAGTTACAATAATTCCAGACTATAGCAAAACCTGTAGGTCTTCAGATTCTTTCCTTAATAAAATACCTCAGTTCTGCTTTACAGATGAGATACTGAAGCACAGAGTTGAAAGGATTTGATATAAAAATGTCACAGAACCATTTTGATTGGAAGACATCTTTAAGATCAAGTCCAACCATTAACCCAGCACTACCAGATCATTACTAATCCATTTCTCTCAGCACATCTTCCCATCTTTTCCATCCCTCCAAGGATGCAGACTCCCTCGCTGCCCTGTGCAGCCTGAGCTATGGCTTGACCACCTTTTTGGGGAATAAATCTTTCCTCATGTCCAACCTAAACCTCCCCAGGTGCAACTTCAGGCCATTTCCTCTCATCCTGAGAGGTCAAGTCAGTTGTTCACCATGATAAAATTAATCCTGTTGACCCAGTACACCTCTCCATCTTCAGTGGGGTTTTGTTACTTCACAGCATCTACAGTTCTGAATTCCCAGCCTTGAACAGCAATTATTGTCTCACTCTATGCACAGCTCTCTGTATCCTTTGCTGTGAGAATTCTCAACCATTTGAAGTGTACAGCGTTCTCTGGGGTCTAGTGGGCTTATTTTACCTTTATGAAGAGCTGTCATCCTCATCCCTGGAACACTGATTTTTATTCCTAAGGTTCACCTAAAATAATGATCTACTTATTTGTAAGTGTGCCACATCAGTGGCATGTCAGACACACGTTGTGATCTCTCGCCACTTACCCTTCCTCGTCTGTCCATCTGCCTTTGCTTTTCGAAGTGGTGTATTCTTGGAGAGGGAGGAGGGTCTGTTTCAGTGGCATTTCACAAAGAGTTTTTGATTCCTTGTAGCCCTTCTGGCAAGCCATGTATGATGCTGGGGAATTTGGTCGTTGCCCTTTTTTCATGATGTTACAAGGTTTAATTCTGTGGAGACAGGTGTACTGTAATGAGAAGGGAAAATTGCTGGAGAAAGAATTTAATAAAAGCAGGTGTGAATGTAGACTAGCAGATAACAGATGTCTTCATCACAGCACTTAGCATGTGATTACCACAGCAGGAGAGCAAGGTCTCCTCTCTTTGGAGAGGGAAAAGTAAAATACCTGCTCTGTTTTCTCAGCAATTCCAATTTCAGCAGCTTCAGTCCCTTGAGGAGTTGCTGTCTTTCAAGATCTACATATTGCATTACAGCTTCTGGAAGCGGTGCCAAAGATCCATGAAGAGCAGGAAAAAAAGACAAAGGGATCCTGATCTGTTAACTGAACTGTGTTATGTCATGGTTAAAGCAGAAGATCCCACAAGCAAAAGAAAACCCACCAGCAGTGTGCACAGGCCTGTATATATATATATATATATGTACTCAGCTGGAGAAGTTAAATCATTGAAAACAGACTCTTGGTACTTGTGATATAAGAACACATACCATCCAGCTTAAAGGCAGAGTTCAGAGAAGTTATTTGAACTGTGGAGGGTTTGGCTGGCAAACAGAAGAAGAATTAAGAACAAACTGTTTCTTCTTGCCTCTTCTATTTTTATTACTGTTAGCAGATGTAAATTTTCCACGAGCAGTTTTAGAAAACCTTTTTCTTAAACTACAGTTATTGCAGTTATTAATGCTGGGTCAGCTTCTCAGTGTTGTAGGGACGATAAGTACTCTTCAAAGCCACACAGTGTATCTGATCGATCTGATTGTCTCAATCCTACATTTTTGGGTTGTGCTCAAGCTTAGTCCAACAGAAATTACAACTCTAGAGCAAAACTCAAATAATTGTCCCAACCTGGAAAGAGAACTCTTTGGGTTTTAGGCCAGCTAGTAAAACTGCTCACGTTCAGTTAGCTCTAGATACTTGTGTTAAGTAAGATTAAGGACTTTGGTAAATTGGGTAGCAAATCCTTAATTTCTCCTGCAAATGTTACAGTATGAAGCTCAGTGGGTCTTGTCTCAGCAGCATCCTCGTTGGAAAAGTACATGCTTGGACTACAGCTATTTTTAAGATGTGATGGGAAACTGTTGCAGATGAATTGGGGGGAGCCAGGACACAGTCAGGGGATTATCCATAACTCCTGAGGGTGAGCCAGCAGTGTGCTATGGTAGCCAAGAAGACTATTAGCATCCTCGCTTGTGTTTGCAGTACTGTAACGAGCAGAGCAGTTGTTGTCCCCCTGGCCACACCTTGAATACTGGTTCAGTTTTGGGCCTTTTATTCCAAGAAGGACTTTGAGATGTTGGAACATGTCCAGAGAATGGCAATGAAGCTGGTGAAGGGTCTAGAGCACAAGACCTATTTGGATTGTCTGAGGAAACTGTGCAGGATTTAGGTGGGGGGGAAAGGAAACTCAGGGCAGGTCTTCTTGCTCATTCCAGTGCCCTGAAAGGAGGTTGGACCAAGGTGGAGATTGGTCTTATTTCTCACATTACAAACAATAGGACAAGCAGAAACAACTTCAAGATGTGCCAGGAGAACTTTAGGTTGGACATAAGAAATAATTTCTTTCCCAGAATGGTTATCAAGGCCTGATGCAGCCTGCCCAGGGTGGTGGTGGTGTCCTCTTCCCTGGAAGCTGTGGAGATTTTAAGAAGAACTGTTTTATGTTGGTGGTGAAACACTGAAACAGATTGCGCAGGGAGTTGGTGGAAGCCCCATCCCTGGACACATTCAAGATCAGGCTGGATGAGTCTCTGGACAACCTGCTCTAGTAGTAGGTGTCCCTGCTCACTGTTGGGGTGTTGGACTGGATGACCTTTCAGGGTCCCTTCCAACACAAGGCATTCCCTGATTCTATAAGACGTGGTGTGAGGAACATAGTTTAGCGGTGACTCAGTGCCTGGCTAACAGTTCGACTCGACTATCTGAAATCTTGCCAACTAAAACCACTCGGTATCTCCCCGAAGGGTTGATCTCTGCGGCACCGGCGCTGTCCGCCCCATACTGCTTTGTTTCAGCACCACGAGGAGGGGACAGCGCCCGCTCCGGAGACTTCGCGGCCGCTGCCGGGGTCCGGGCAGAGGCCGACCCAGCACGGAGCGTTGCCATGGCTGAGGGAACCTGCATTCTAGTGAGGGAGAAGGAACAGGGATATGTAAAACTGTTTTGGTTGCGGGATGTGAGCTTGTGCTTAAGATAATGGCTTGCAGTGTTCTGTGGTGTGAGTTCTGTGCTCAGTGGCCCTGTAGGAAGTGTGACTGCCTGGGTTGAAATGCACGTGTGTTGAGGGCTTGAGGAAGCTGAAGAGTATCTTCTACAGAACAAGGTGTATCTCCACAATCACCTGGAGCTTGCCATAATCCTGTTGTTAATTACACTAATTACACATTACACTGGGAAGCACATGAGAGAAGGCATTCTTGGCCTGGTGAGACAAAAAAGATCATTTATTGCTTCATTCTGGAGTTTGCCAGGCCCAGCTGCAGAGGCAGCTCTGTGTTCAGCACTTTAGTCTCTATGAAAATTTCCAGCCCTCCTCCATGTCTCACCCTTCCTACAGCACTGCAGTCCCAGCTTTTCTGTGATTGCTTCATGTGTGGCCTCTTCTGCACAACAACTTTAAAAAAAGGCGGTAAATTCATTTTAGGTATCATCCACGTCCTTTTTTTTTTTTTTTGTTCTGAGACTTTTGGCTTCAGCTTCTTTCATTAAATCTGTCTCTTGTTTTTGTCATCTTTGGCAGAAAATGGAGAATAATTTCTGTGAAAATGGATCTTGGTTTTTTTTTTAAATTAGGTCTAAATTTTCTCTTGCATTCCAGGACACTCTGTTCCACGAGTATGAGGTTTTGGCTCTTTCATTAGTGCTAACTCCCAACACAAGTCACTTTCTTCATAAAATTACACTAAAACATTGGAGTGTGCTTCTTTTCACATTCAATAGGGGAAAAAACCTAAACTGTTAGCTCCTGTCTTCAGTAAGTTGTCAGTTGAGACTATAGATCTATTGACTGTTCCCTGTTCCTGTAGCATCTTCAAACCTTTTAATGCTTTGATGGATAAGCTAATCAAGCACAGCTCCAAACCTGTAAGGGAATAGCGTATTACTGTGTAGCTGTGACTGAGAGATGTTTTCTGAACACTCCCTTTGGTGTCCCTCCTCATGTTCAGATTCCGAAGCTTTAGAAGAGAGATTGTTGCCTCTTCCCCTGCTTATCATCTAAACTATACTTTGGTTGTTAATACAAAGCCCCACTGACAGGATACACTAGGAGCCCTGAGGATACCATAACCAGTCAAACAGGAGGGTTATGCAGAACTGGGACCTGCCAGAACAAGAACCATCACAAATTCCGTTCCAAGACTGGGTGCAGCACTTCTGCACAGATGCAGGTAAAGCTGAAGCGTGTGTAGAAATATGAAGCGGCAAACTGAGGCATTGATGTCGAACTTCAGCAGCAGCCAATGGATGATGTTCTGAATATGGGTTTGTAGTTTTGATTAACTCATGTATGGATTGTTTTTTTTCTTAAACTTCTGAAGGGAAGTGTCTGGGTTCTTGTTCTTACTGCGCTGCTGTTGGTGGTGCTTCTACACGTTGAGGATGGCAAATACAGCCTCACTGGTTTTGTCTGCTTTGGTTCAGTTTCAGCAGCAACCATCCTTCCCACCCTCTCTAGTTTGACACGTTTGTGCTTCATGTCCACAGTTCTTGGCATTACAGGCCAAAGAATGAGCCCAGCACTAACACAGAGCAGCCATAGAAGGGAAGCATTAAATAATGAGCCTGAACCAAAAATTCTTTGCTCCTGGAGGCTGGCAAGTCGGAAGGCAAATGAAATTTAGCCTGAGTTCCATGTGGTTTCTTGTTTTTCATATATGAAGACCACTGAACAGTGCATTGGCACAGGGATTTGCTGCCAGGTGAGAAGACCTTTGTGTAGCTGCAGGCCAAGGAAATCATCTGTGTTTCATTTGGCCACAGCAACTGAAAACAGACGGTGCTTGAGGCAGAAAAAGGCTGACGAAACATCTTTTGGTGTGTACACTGATGGAAATCACTGGCATTAGGCACAGGATAAGCTTGAGGCAAACTTAGAATATGTGAATTATTTGAGCTAGAACTTTTTGAACACTGAGCAAATGTTACTGTGTCAGCCCAAACCCTCTGATGGCAGGGAGGTATTATTTACAGTCTTCATTTCACTGACTGGAAAATTGAAATTTCAAGGGTTTCAACCTCTGTAATCTTGATAGAAACTGGAACTAATTCTGGTTTTTGTGGTGTTACTCCTTGTTGGTGCTGATGTAGGTGAAATTTGAAAGCAGCTTTTCCTCTTTGCCAGAGAGAACTGGGACAGCTTACACAAGCAGACGGATCTCCAGGAAACAATGGGGTGGTACCTGTTGATGTTAGCAAATGTGCTCGAGTTTCACTGGAAATACGGAGTCTTAATCATTGTTGCTGTGCTTGTTCTGCTGATGCAACCTCTGCCTGGGTGTGATTACCGTTTGCTGGCTTCAAAAGTTAGCAGGTCTACAAAAGCATCTGTCAGCAAATAAAAAGCTGGGCTCTCAAAGTTTTAAACTACATCTGAATCCTGCTGGAATTTGCATTAGGTTCTTTTTAGTTGCATCAGCTGGGACTACATTGTGACTGCTTGACACTTACGGCTTACTAATGCTGGCTGGAATACTAATTGGGAGAGGTTTTAATCGAGATGTCAGCTACTCAAAGGGCAGGGTTTGACAAATGCTGGCAAGTATTTTTACAACAATTGTTTTAGATGAAGCTTTTTACATAGACAAATCCCAAGGTGCTTTATATTAATCTTCTGGGAGGAAGGAGAAAGAGTTGTGATTTGGTTTTGCCTTTAATCACTTGAAACCCTCTGACTATCTGTCTGTCATGATGAAAGTCCACCTATGAGGTTTGTCAGGGAAAGAAAAGCCTATCTATGTGCAGGGTACTATGGAGCAAACACTTATTCCATAATGCAGCCAGCGATTTCTTGTTGAGTTCTTTTGCCTCTCTCATTGATTCTTGTTGAGTTCTTTTGCCTCTCTCATTGATTCATGTGTTCTGTTTGTATTTCAAATTAACAGTGGATAGGGAGGGGGTATCCTAGTACCTTTTGGTAGATGCTACATGAAATGACATCTAAGATACAACACATTTTGTCCTGCTTACATATAGAGTATATCAAACACTAAATTCAGTTTAATGAACAGCTAATTGCAAAAGGCTATGCAAATAAACCAGGAAACCACCCAACATCATCCTCCACCCCCAGAAATTCACATGTCACTCCTAACGAGAAACATACTTTGAGCCTTGTAAGTCTACACTATTCAAGAACAACAAATTAGCAGGTTTTTCTATATATAGCTGTAACTTGACCTGTCAAAACCTCTAGTTTAACCCAGAGGGAGTAGTGATCTTGTTGAATAAGATGCTGCTGAGTGCCTCTCTGAATGTAAGTCCAGGGCCCTGGAGGTATTTAGAGGCTTAACATGCAACTTTGAATGGCAGAAATGTGCCTAAACTCTTTCAGCTTTGGTTGCTTCTTTGAAGGAAAGTTTAACAGCATAATGTTGATGAAGAAGGACCTCAAGGGATCAGATGCAGTCAGAGAGGGGAAATACTCAACTAGCTTTTTACTAGCTTGTTCTAATCCTTCTAGCTGCTCTGGCACATAACTGATGTGCTTCTTGCCATACTTCCCATAAATCTATCAGAGGACTTCAGAAGCAGTAGATTCCCACAGAGACAATAGAATATTACTTTCTGTGTTTTGAAGAAAATAAAACATTAATTTTCTTGAGTTTTATATCAGCAGGAAGCTGCCTGTTCCTATGCCTCTCCTGTAGGGAAAGGAAGGGTTAATGCATTGATCCTCAGGGGGTTTGTAACTTTAATTGTTACGCTAAGCTAAGCTTTATTTTGTAAGCTGCTGTTTATCCAACATGCTCTAAGACATCAAATCATGCCAGTTCTTGGAGGTAATTACAGTAAGCAACTCCTCCCCTCTGTGGTGAACCTCCCTTTCCTGTAGTGATAATCCAAGGCTTTTCCAGCAGAGCTGAATAGCTACTCAGCATCTGCTGTGTCTTGCCAGATGAATGTCTTAATGTCAGTCTTAATTTGTCCCAATTTTAGGATAAGACTCTTTTTTTTTCCTTAGGGGTACCAAGGTAGTTTTCAAGATTAGTTCCTAAAATCTGCATTTTGTATTTTAAATTAGGATTACAATGCTTATAATTAAAGGATTTATTTTGTAGTCGGTGGATTTACAGCCACTTCAGGCCAATGGCATCCTGGGGTGGATCAGAAGGGGGGTGGTTAGCAGATCGAGAGTGGAGGGGGAGGAGAACCTCTCTGCCCTGAGACCGCATCTAAAATATCGTGTCTAGTTTTGGGCCCCTCAGTTCACAGAAGTGCTGGAGAGATGTAGTGGAGCACCTCCCTTATGAGGAAAGGCTGAGAAAGCTGGGTCTCTTTAGCTAGGAGAAATGGAGACTGAGGGCTGACCTCATTCATGTTCACAAATATGTGGAAGGTAGGTTACAGGAGGATGGAACCAGGCTCTGCTTGGTGTCACCTAGTGATAGGACAAGGGGCAATAGGTGTAAGCTGGAACAGAGGAGGTTCCCCATCAATATGAGAAGGAACGGGCTGCCCAGGGTGGTTGTGGAGTCTCCTTCTCTGGAGACACTTAAAACCCACCTGGACATGTTCCTGTGTGACTGGATCTAGGTGATTCTGCTCTGGCAAGGGGGTTGGACTAGATGATCTTTCAAGGTCCCTTCCAATCCCTAATGTTCTGTGATTCTGTGACGTAATGTTTCAGCAAACCCAATTCTCCCACCATGTTCAGATCTAGTACTGCAAAACCAGTGTAACTGATGGGATGATCCAAGATTAGCTGAGATAGTCTAGCTGATGCTTTATGAAGGAATGTGATCAATGAGAGCAGTTGGAGGTCTCATACAATAAATTACTAGAAAACTGTTGCCTTATTTTTTTTAATTGCTGAGCACCACATCTCATTCTGGATTGGAACCTACACTGAGGAGTTAGATAAAAAACTCCTGCCCACAAACTCATGAAGCTGATGACTGCTGCCCTCAACACCACAAAAAGACAATGGGAGAAATCCCCTATTACAATTAACTTAAAATGAAGCACAATTAAAACAGTAGAAGAGACACTGTAGAGCTGTAACCTCTGTTGGCAGGTGCAGAAGGTCAAGCAAATCTTCAGGCATTAACTTTTGATCCTATAACCATTCAAATGTCAGCCCTCCTGGGAGGGAAGCTGCACTACCTTCTGAAATAGTGTCTGTCTAGCATTTTACCATCTAGATTTTCACTACTGCTGCACAGCAACTTGATGTTTTTATGTCTCTCAGATTGAATTGACTTTCTGTAAGATAAATAAAAACTCATCTGACATATCCCAAACATCTTATAACAGCATGACAAAATAAACCCTAACTGAGTATCAGTGGTTTTAAACTGTGGTGTTTTTCCCAGTAATGACTCCAGTGTCGTTCATTTCCATCACTCTTTTCATCTCCAGAATGACTTAAGTGAGCGGGGAAATGTGTTTTCTGATCATCTCTCCTCATTTCAGTGCTGAGTTGTTGTAATGAGCACAGAACCTTCTTTTCTGGTTGGTTGTTCAGATGGGGAGAGCCAAAGACATCCCTGTAAATTCTGTTTTAGAAAATATTTGTTACTTCCAGTACAACATTTTGAGAGTTCATTTTATGATACTGTTTTAGATATAACCTACATGGTCTGAAAAGGAAGACAATTACGAGGTGCTGCTGAAATGAAGTCTTTGATGTTAAATGAAGTATCGTGCTCTAACAGTCTGTGCTGTCTTACTGCTGGGCTCAAAACTCTATCCTCAGGAGTGCTAAGAAGACTTTATCTGCTTTTTTTCTCACCCCAAAAGTTCAGAGGATCAATTAAAATTTACTGAAGTCCATTTCTCAGGAAGTTGATGGGCATTTTATTTGTTCAACTTCGAGTTCTTTAGCAATTGTTGCTTTTTAAAGTTTTATTTTTCTGTCTCTTTGGAAGTGTGGGGGTGTAGCTGTGCTGAAATAGCACCACGATACAATAAAAGTTGTCTTTGACATCCGTCTTCACATGGCCTTTGCTGCCTTTCCTGATGGCCATATTTGGCCTGGAAGAACACAATCACTTTCTGTTTTGCTGACTTGGGAGTTTTCTTGGATGTCATGTCTGACCTTGTTTACTCAGAAAGAGGAAGAAATCCTCAGTAACTCTCCTCTCCTCATTTCTGATGGACAATAGCTTCTGTGTGTCAGGAATTCCAGCTGAGGAGGACGGGCTGCATTACTGACCTTCATACACTGTGGTAATTTTCTGAATTGCTGCCTCTACAGTGTTGGAGCAACAGGGCTTTTCTTATTCCATTGTTTGAATTTGGGAATGGAGGACTTAAAGTCTTTTATGCTTCTGCAGAAGAGTTTCCAACCAATTAAACATTCTCGGTGAGTTGGGATATAAAATAAGAAGCAAAACTAAGACCAAACTGGTTTTAAAAGAACACAGATGGATGCACTAAGGGAAGCAGGGAAGGAAGCCTTGCTGCTGAGGGGTTCAAGGACTCAGCTATGGAAAAAACTAGGAATTTATTGATGGTCAAAATGTTAAAACTATC
Source organism: Phoeniculus purpureus (assembly GCA_028565055.1). Taxonomy (NCBI): domain Eukaryota; kingdom Metazoa; phylum Chordata; class Aves; order Bucerotiformes; family Phoeniculidae; genus Phoeniculus; species Phoeniculus purpureus. Next base: position 2,627,630 of record JAOXOE010000784.1, on the reverse strand, counting down.
AGGAACATGTGTCATCAGAAATGAAGGAGAGAGATAAAGGAAACCTGTATCAGAAATGCAGAATGAAACTGGCAATGGCAGAGCTATCTCCAATGCCATGGGGGCAGAGCACACAAGAAATACAGAAAAGCTCCTGTAGAGATGTGTTACAGGAAAAGAACAAGTGTGAAAAAGTGAATCTTTAAGCAGATTTGAAAGGAACGAGGGAACAAAAAACCCCAAAGCAAAATCTGAGAACAAAGTCTGGTAACTGTGCAATGAAGGCTAATTACATGACCTGAAAACGTGAACTTAATTAACATGGAGAACTAGAAGCAAATTGTTGCTAAGGCATCATGAATAGTTACTACTAGGAGGAAACCACAAGTGCTTTGTAGTTGCTGAGGAAAAGAAACAAAGACTTCAAATAGATCATGTTTCTTGCAATACTCATTCCCATTCAAGTTGGGGAATCTCCTTAGTCCTGATTTGTCACTTGTCAGCAGAGCTGCTGCTCTGCAAGTGCACTAATAATGGAGCTGTATTTAAAAGTATCTCAATCACAAGAGCATCCTACTGTTGCTTATGCCGTCAGGATGTCCAACTACTTCACAAATATAGGGATTTCCATTCTCTTAATTGATGGGCTGGGATGCAGAAGCGAAGGGCAATAGCCATTACAAAATGGTTACTGCTTGAATGTCTTCAGATTAAATGCTGATAATTAAGGCGAGTTTTCAAATTCAGGCATTTCTCCTGAAGATACTTGGCCAAGTAAATAGCCTGAAACTACTTCAGGCAGTGGGAGTTGAAGGGAGTGGAGTGCAGCTCCATGGTGCTATTACAGACTGTACTGCTTTAAATGCTTCTCAGACTTTTATGGTCCTCAAGAAATACTAGTCTGTCTCCAGCGCTTGGCACGCCTGGGGTATCTGACTGATGGAAGTGTCATATTTAGCAAGAAGTCTGGTGTTTGTTTCTGATGCTATTCAGCTCATTTCCTTTCACTCTTTCACTTATTTTCTTCACTGCTTTCCAACTGCTCCACTTAATTAGGAGGATTAGTACCTCTTGGTGATAGAGCCTTCCATTCCTTTGGGCCATGTGCAATTAAATACACTGTCAAGGGTAGTCTTTATTGTTTAGGCAGTGGGATTAGGTATGTGAAGCACAAGGCATCGTGTGACAAGTAACTTAGTCCCTTTGCTCCCCATCTATGAATTCTGGATCGTTACTCTCCTTTCCACCCCTTTCTTTGCCTGCGTGGACTTTGATTTCCTGGGAAGAGATTGTCACTTCCAAAGTGTTTAAAAGCTCTTGAGAGGGACCTTTCATTTAATCAGTGCTGGCTACTGCTCATGCAGGAAATACTGAAAGCCACTAGCCCTCTGGTTTTTGTCTGTATTTTCTTTAATTTCTCTTGGCTTTCCTTAAAGTATGGAGGCAAAAGGAAGATCTTTACCCCCACCCCGCTGCCTGTTGCACCAGGCAGATACCGAGTACTTCCAGCATGCCGTAAGCCATTTCTCCAAGGTGGTTTTCCTCAGCTTTGCTGCTTTCAGGAATTAACCAATTCTTTTTGGAGTGTTTTCATCATAGGAAAACTGCCTTTCCCACTGTGATCGACAGCTTCCTGTTTTTCCTTTTATAACAACTTTTACCAACAGATTAAGATGATAGTTTTTGAGGTGGCACTGGCTGGTGTCTGTTGTTCACATCTATCTGCAGCTTTTAAATGCTCGTTCTAACGTATCTAGACTGAGATTCCAAGCCAAGCTTATGCCTTTGGGGTTTTTTTGTCAGTAGCTTTATCAAAACAGTCATGATTGGATTATCAAGATTCAATTGCTCCGTCACAAATGGAGACAAAAGTTCTTTGCATGTCTTCTGCTCTGAAGTTTGACTTGGCTGGAAGCTGTTCAGCTTTTTGATGGTAAAAAGCATCAAGCTGAGCAGGCTTTCATGTGCATCTGACATACAAAAATACAGAGCCATTGTACCGAAAAGGTTACCCAGTACTGTCAGTATTTCACAGTATTTGTGATGGGGGACTGCACTGAAATGCTTAAAGCACAGACTCTCCTGCAGTCTGTAAAATGTCTTTGAGGAGCTGTGGAGGTCCCTTTTCCATTATAGCCTAGACGTGGAGGGAATAGATTATACAAGTCCTCTAATTACCTTTCCTTTAAGCTTCAGAAAGACCTGTAACACTGCCCTGTGGCAAAAAGCTTTCTCTTTCTCACACTCAATGGGTTATTGTGCTCTTTCCCTCCAGCTGCTTGTCATTCTGGAGAAGTGCTGACTGGAGCTGGCGGGTTTGCATTTGATAACTGACACTTACTGCTTGAGACGGACAAGGGTGTAAATTCTCTCTCCCTTGGGAAAGGTGATGTTTGTGAAAAAACACAGGCCAGGCTCCTGTCTGTCACTGAAAGATGAGCTAATCTTTTCCCTTGACATCGTGTGAAGCTGCAGACTGTGGCACAACACCCTCGTTCACTTGCCACCCAAAGTCAGAAGGGAACAACTGCAAAGACTGGCAACTGGCCTCCCATCACTCCCACTGATCTGCTGGTTCTTGGAGTGCTGGGAGCTAGTTCCTGAGGCTGTGCTCTGTTTCAGTCTGGTCTCACGATACTGAGCTGATGGGAGAAACTAGGGCAAAGGAATGCTCTCCACTCAACTCTGGGCTGCTGGAAATGAGTTGAAATCAGTGCTTAACTTCATGTTAAGCTGACTGGCCTCTGGTTCCCACAGCTCTGAAGCAAAGTAGTTGAGTGAAGTTTTTAACAAACAAAACCAAACTCCACCCAGGTTCCTGCTGCTGTTTCTGCCTTATTTCATGTTCAAAATGAACCAATCCTTATTTATCAGTGTGTACCTCTAACAAACTTAATAATGAGATGCGATGGGTAGAGAGCTTGTGCATGGGTAGACAACAACGAAACCTACCAATAAAGGCACAAAGGTCTTCAGAGCCACTTTTTCTGGGCATCATCAGCACAGCTACACATGCTCCTGTTAGACCTCCTGACCTGTCTAAAGAAGACAGACTTTGCCGTGGGGTTTTTGAACACGTGCTGCTACTGCACCTCTGACAACCACTTTTTTCCTAGGCAGAAGCAAGATCATAAAGTGCTGTGGATGGCAGTTGTGGCATTTTCCCAGTGACAGATTTTGTAATTATTGGCAGTAGGCAGAGACTTCTTTTTCCAGCAAATCTTTTTTCCCTCAAATATTAGAAAACCGTAGGAAATACTTTTCTAGGCAGACCCATGCATTCTGAAGTAAAACTTAAAGAATCTCAGCTGGAACTTTTCAGCCAGGATTCAGCTTTCCTGAGGAAAGCAGATACCTTTTCCTTAGTGAAGACTATGAACATCTTGTGCTCTGGAGTTGGGTTAATCATGATTAAATTCATGATAAAACCAGTTCCCAAAAACCAGTTCCCAGCTCCACTTGGGGTCATCTTGCTAAATTAGTCCTTGCTCTACCGAATAACATTTTGGGAGCAGAGGTTTTCTAACCTGGGTCAGCAAAACAAAGCAGAAGAATTGCAAAGAGCAGTGGTATGGATTTATGCTCTGGTATGTCTACTGGGTTAGGGAACTGCAGATCACAGACCTAGTTTAAAGTGATGTCTAAGGAAGAATTACATTGCCCCAGCTGAAAGCAAAATACCCAACCCAATAAACCTTTCTCCAGGACATGAAAAGCAGTTTATTGAGGAGAAAAGGGGATAATCTCAAACTGACTTTGCCATGAAGAAATTGAGTGAAGAGCTGCTCACAAGGACTTTCTTCTGCTGATGAAAAGAAGATGGCTCATGAATAAACTTTCTTTGAATAAAATTAGGTGTAAGGACTATTTGGTTCTGATGTGATGGTGCTGTGCCGGAGTAGAGACATCACAGAATGTTTCCTGCTGGGAGAATTTTAGAAGTCTGTTTTAGTTCCCAGTGGGGGAAGTAATGACCCAGGAGAAAATGTAGTCCATGTGGGTCTCATACTGAGATTTATTTTTACAAAACGGAAGAACTGGCTCGTGCAATGTTGTTTTTCTCTATTTCACAGCAAACTTGGAATTAAAAAGTTGTTTTCAGGCCAGAGCTTGTTTTCTTGTAAAATATGGGGCACATTTTTAGAAAGTACTCCTGTCCCATTAGTAGCGTCCTGGTGTGGCACCTCTGGGGTGTAGCTCTCGAGGTTTGTGCTCTTTGCAAAGCAGACATGGAGCCACCCACAGGCCCTCTGATGTTTTTGTTTCCCTTCAGCAGGCTGCTGGGAAGCTGGAACTGTAGGGCAAGGAGTTTATACTTCTAGGTGACATTCAGAACATAGTGGGAATAATTAGCTATTAATAATCAGCCCCACTAACTTCTTGGGAATTACCTTGACTTTAGTTATGCAGGAAGGTGCGAGTGATTCCTGCTTTTGGATTCAAAATGCTCCATTGCATTCCCAAGGTAGAGCTGCAGAAGGAATGTCCATCCTCGTGTCACCTACAGCCAGTGTTCAACCTGGCTGGTTAAAATCTTTCAGTTACATGTACCCCACTTGTTGGTAACTTTTGGAGTTTATGCCCCAAAACCTTCTAGAGCAGTATGAGCCTCTTTTTCTGGCTGCAGTGACTAGGGCTACAAAGAATAAGCTGGTTTATTCAGCACATGGATTAGGCCAGCTTGAAGATCTAATTACAAAGGAAAGGAAACAGCTTTTGCTGTTCCCAGAGCACAGTGTTGTCTTTCCAACTGCCACATGTTCAAGCAGACATCAGTCCCCATAAAATAATACTGCAATGTCTAGTGAAATGGGAGGTTTCTGCTGCTTAAAGTCTGCATTGCTTCGGGGAAGCCAGGAGGTCAAGGTTTTGCATCAGCCCAGTAGGTCCATGAGGTTTCTCTGGGTTGGTAACAGAACAGCAAGTTTCATCAGAGGGTGGGAGGCAGTTGCAGCCCAGCACTGCCAGCTGCAACGGGCTGGCCCAGCTCCCTGCAGAGGAAGCTGAAAGAATGACAGGAAATCAGGAGGCAACTGGCAGAAGGGTATGGAGGAAGAAATCATGTTGGAAGTGGATGAAAAAATACCCCAAGACACTTTAATCAGGAACAGGGTGGATTAAATAGATGGATTGTCTGAGCAGTTTTTTGCCTGTTTACTCGTGGCCTGGACTGAGGCATCTAGTTGAATCAAATTATATTTCAAATATTTCTCATTTGTCTGTGACAACCCCTTAAAAATAAAAAAAATAGGTACTGACCTCTTTGTTGTAGTTGCAGCTCCAACAAAACATAGACTTCGGAGTCTATAAAGAGGAGAGTCAGAGAGGTGGGTCTTGCCTTTTCTCTAGGCAGGTAATAGGTTGGGGCATTCAGGCAGTTGAAGGGTTCATTTCTGTTGTCTCTTCTTCCTGAAGAGTTTCTAGCCTGTGTCTCCTGCATCCAATCATGTTCTGTAATTCACAGAATCATCATGGCTGGAAAGGACCTCCAGGGTCATCGAGTCCAACCTTTATCCTATTATCTAGCTGCTAGACCTAAATCTACATCCTATTTAGGTGGGAGAAAACAGCTTCTTCCTGCTGGAACATGGAAGATTTCCAAGTGGAAGGTCTGTTGAGGGTGTGAGGATAGGAGCATTCCTGGCTGGTTGTGATGACCGCCTTAAACACAGTCATTGGAACGTGCACACAGAAGGGTGTTGAACCTGGATCTCCTGCCTTGAGTGTTCACTTTCCCTAGGCAGGCTGTGTAGGAATGCAAAATAGGAACAGGTACTATGAGGTCCATGGAGGTATTTGTGGGTTTTCTTTTAACTCCCCAACTGGTACTGTGTGGGAAAGCTGCCTAAGTCTTGGGATGGACAAACTGGGGTTTTCAGCAGCTCTGGCATTCATAGGATCCCCATCCTCAGATTCAAGAGCTTGTTCCTCCTGTCCAGCCTCTGGAATCTGCCCTTTTCCAGCTTTGAATCATGACCCTTGTCCTATTGTTCCCTGCCCTTGTGAACAGTCTTCCTCAGCCTTCTTAGAGACCACTTTCAGGTGCTGGAAGGTCACTGTAAAGTCCCTGCGAAGCCTTCTCCTCTTTAGACTGAACAACCTCAACCCTTTCACCCTGTTCCCAGAGCAGAGGTGCTTCAGCCCTCTCAGCATTTATGTGGCCACCTCTGGACCCGCTCCAACAGCTCCACATTTCTGAATCCAAAGTCCAGATCTTTAAGCAGCTACCGTGTGGGAGGACGCAAAGAACCATTTGGAACTGTTGCCATTATCTAAACTCAGAGGTAAGTGCCAGAAGCACAAGACCTGACAAAGAGCTGAGTAAGCAGACAAAGTGCTTTGCAGGTCATCACAGCTTATATGGCTGGTGCTTGTTCTCTGCTGGTGTTTGGAGAGAGAGTAGTTTCAAATCAGAGAAATTTTGGTAGGTGTGACACTTGTGGTGATATTCTGCTGCAGCTCCTTCTGTTCTTATTTCTAGGAGGGACTGACCGATGTCCTGTGATTTAGAAAAACGTGTTTTAAGAAAGTTGTCGGTGGCGGCGTATCGGTGAAGCAAGGGATGGGTGTGGAAACTACGCAGCTATCGCCAGTGTTTCCACATTTCCTTCTTTCGCTTGTTCTGAATGTTTTTCTTTATTTTTGAGGTGTTAGTTTGGGAGAAGGCATCAGAGAATGTAGGTGTCCCAAAGGGAGCAATAAACTCAGAGCTTAGCTGTTACTGTCAAAACATCTGATGGAATTTATCAAGGATGAAGATAATGGGATCTGAACAGCTGCAAAACCTAGACGCAGTTAAGGAGGTTGTTGAACAAACTCCCAGCAGCCTGTAGCAGGATTATCCATTTCTATCAAATTCCCCCTACAGGTGAACACATCTAATGGAGCCCTTATGCCTCTGTTATTCTCCAGTTTCACTGAAATAAAAGCTGGAAAGAAATGAGAAGAATTGAACCAGTGTAGAAGTTCAGTTTTGTTTGGGGGAACTGGTCTCTCAGAAGCTAGAAAACATCAAGCATTTTCTTTGCAGAGGTGAGAAGGAGGATTTACCTACAAACAGCCTTTCTTGAGAGAGATGACAGCAGATCAGGAAGTAAATGGAATTCAGCTCCCTGCCTGGCACAGGGCTGAGCCTGTCAGCCTGAGAAGATGGACAGGGCAGTGCGTTATCCAGACCTATTCACAGCTACAGCTGGAATAGAAACACTGTGAGTTCCTAAAACAAAAAGTTATCTAGCCTTGAATGTAAATCCCCAATTGCAGCTTTCCAAGCCCTCAGATCTCTGGTGCACGTCTTTGCCACTGCAGCCCATGGGGAAATCTACTCTGCTGGATTTCCCTTCTGTCTCTCAGCCCTCTCAAATGTTTCTGCCCTCTGTCTCCCTTCCAGCCTCCGCAAGCAGCCTGGAGAAGAATAGGAGACTATTAAAGAAACCACTACAAAGAGCTCACTGTGCAAACCTCCTCCAGCAGCATCCCATTACAAAACATCCCAGCATCTACACAGCAAAAATTGCTGCATCTGCTCTGCAGAGCCCCATCAGCTCTCTTCTTCCCCAGCACTTTCTGCATTGCTAGCTCTTCCTTCTGTCACTGTCATCCAACACCTTTTCTTCCACATCCCTTACCACATGCCATAAAATTATCCTGCATCTAGTTCTCATGCATTCATCTTCCTCTGGGGAATGTGTTTCCCCATGGATTCTCTGGAATCTACAAAGGAGCTTTGCTGTCTTGAAAGGACTCTATTTTTCCCCCTTTTCTCCTCTCAGTGCCCATTGAAAAGACAGAGAACTCCCTCTATTCCAGCTGTTTAAGTGGCTCAGTTTTGGTTTCACTTAATCCAGAATTTATTAAATCATTCACTGGACCCTTTGTTTCTTGTAAACTGCTTCTGCATAGAAAACAGGCGAAGTAAAAAAAAAAGAAGGGGTAGAGGAGGGGATCGGAAGTGAGACAATAAAGTTCTCTCTCTTGTAGCTGTTAGGACTCAGTTGGGATGTTAGCTGGTCCTTGCAGAGGCTTTCCAGTACCCCTGAGCCCAGTGACCAGATCACAGCTGTGACTCAGGCTGTAACAGGAAGATCTGGGGTGGGCAGGGAACAGGCAAGAAGACCATGATCGAGCAGCAGTTAAGAGAAGACATCTCAGAGTTCTCCTGCATTTCTCACAATAACGTTGACCTTGGCTTTGAAACTCCCCGTACATTTGCCTGGTTTGCATTTAATCTCTTCACTTTGAATCCTTTGGTATAATCAGTCTTATGGTTTTCCTTAAAGCTATTGTACAGGGTCAGATAAGGTCAGTGAAAATCAAGTAAAGTGTATTTAACTGTTCTTCAGACAGCAAACAGGAACTGTGTTTGTTTCGGCAGCAGGGACAGCTCTTAAATGAGCATCCTTGGCCAGAAACCCGTAAAGAAGAACATTTGTCCACATAGGAATGATCTGTTTTCTGCTTCTCCTCAAGCGTTTAAGGATTACTTTTCACAAGCTGTAGTAAAGCTCTGCTTGGTGTAGCTAATGCAGCCCATTCAGGCTAGCAGAGCGGCTGAGGGATGGGGTGGCTGTCAGAGTGTCTGGCTTTTCCTAATCCCCCCAGTTAAAGTCTAGATGTCACTCAGCAGGTGTTACCTTTAACTTACTCAGAAAGTTCAAGTTCAGTTATCCCCATGTTTGCTCTTCCTCAGCTGCAATAAGGCAGAGTTTGGTGTGTTGACGTAATTCAGCATGACAGTGCAGTAGGAGATGTGTAGATGTAGGGACAAGACTGGAACAGTGGGGTAAACGGGAATAGTGTTGTAGGGGTGGAGTTGAAACACAGTTGAGTTATTTATGCAGCTAGTGGCCTCTGTTAGTCACTCTTGTCCACTGTACCAAAACATTTAGCAAATAAATGTCTTTGCCATGTCTGGATATTTAGAGCTTCCCTCGGGTATTTATGTCCCTGAGGGAGGACAAGCCTTGAACAGTCAGATGGAAATTACAGTAAGCTGCAAGTGGAGGGGGGGAAAATAGTGTTTCAGATTGAACTTTCTGACATGCCCATATTTCATCATTGACAGAGACCCCATAAAACTGTTCTTCAGTCCTAGTTCACCCAGTGGTGAGGGGAAACTCCTTTCTTTACAAATATTTTGGTGGTACTTTAACTACTGAAGATGGAACAAACTTCAGATCTTGTTTCAGATATGACTGTGTGTTTGTGTGTTGTATCTCTAGGCTGAAAATAAAATTCAAACAAGTCTGGAATTTAATCAGTTATGGAGTTTATAACCAAAATCATGTGCTTGAGGCCAGCTAAAAGGCAGCCAAGTGGCAGCTTCTATCTTTATCCAAACTGGATATATTCTTCCTCATGGTTTGGGGAGCAGCAGGGCAACATCTTTCTGAAGAATGAAAGCTCTACTTTGGATCTGACATGTCATTACACCTGGTTTTTAACACCTCTCTACAATCCTGGTAGATACAACAGTGTGAAGATGGATCATTGCTTATGCGCTGCCTCATCACCAACAGCAACTACCAACCAAATGTGTGAGCGCTCTGCTCCCCTCTGATGGTGATGTCTTCTCTAACCTGTCTCAACTGAGACTGCAAAGCACAGAGCCAAGTTTTCCTCTTATAGTACCTCAAAGTACCTTCTTCAAAGTACCTCAGCTGTACTTTGACACCCTCCCTAAGAATCACATCCTCAGGAGTGTATCTGCTGTTGAGTGCGTTTTGTGGCATCTACCGCATCAGAGGGACCAATGGACCATTGGAGGGAAAGCCCAGCTGCAGTGCAGGTGGATTGACTCATAGAGAGGTATTGATCATTTTGAGTTGATCATGGATTGGTAGATACATGGATGTTTCTGATATGTGACCTTCCAAATGCAACAATGGAAATTTCTTTTAGAGGTTGTCAAATGGGACATTTTTTCCCCATTTTTTTCTACTGCCTTTAGCCATGAGTCCCACCATACGGATTTAGCCATGAATTCCACCATGCTGCCTCTAGCCTTGAATCCCACCAAACTGGCTTTGCTGTCCCTGTTCTGAGTTCTGTCCGTGCATGGACTCATGCCCACTTGTTAAATCTTTAAATGACTTTTGCTGAACTCCCTGGTGGCCTCTCCTGATCTGCAGCAATTTACTGATGCTGAGCGCAACCATGGATGGTTGCAGTGCAGCTCTGTGGGATATTTGGGAGGTTTTCTGTGCATATTATGGCTTAATTCACAGTGGATGTCTTAGGGAAGATTTTAAAGCTGAATAGGAGATGCCTTAGAATTCTTCCAAAGCCTTTCACTATGTTAGAAACCCTTCAGCTTCAATATGATGTTTAGCTCCTGCTGTTAACACTGAGCAGTATTTTGATTTTGTTTACATCTGACTACTGATTGCAAGCTGAGGGAGCATGTGCAGCTGTGGAATTCAGCTGTGTCTGCTGCATCCTCTGAAATGTGGGATTAGGTAGCCTTTCATGAGAAAAAAATTCAGGAGCCTTTATATGGGCTATCTTCTTCCCTCATCCTTGGTGAGATTTTTGAAACCAAGGACTAGATGTATCTGGGGAAATCCAGATCCTGGCTCTATGCTTTGCTGCAGCTATTCAAGTGTCTGCTTAAGCCTCCTGCACCAACAGTGTGTGCTTGCTGCCCAAAACCCTGGGCTGCATCAACAGAAGTATGGCCAGCAGATGGAGGGAAGTGATCCTCCATCTCTCCTCAGCTTTTGTGAGGCCCCACCTGGAGTTCTGCATCCAGTTCTGGAGCCCCCAACACATGAAGGACATTAAATTTTTGGGGCAGGTTTGGAGGAGGCTGTTAAGATGATCAGAGGGCTGGAGCACCTCTGCTCTGGGGACAGGCTGAGGGAGTTGGAGCTGTTCAGCCTGGAGAAGAGGAGGCTGTGATGAGACCCTATAGCAGGTTCCAGTACCTGAACAGGGCCAGTAAGAAAGCTGAGGAAGGGCTTTTTTACAAGAGTTTGTAGTGACAGGATGAAAGAAAATGGCTCTGAGCTAGAAGAGGAGAGATTTAGATTAGATCTTCGGAGGAAATTCCTCCCTGTGAGGGTGCTGAGGCCCTGGAACAGGTTGCCCAGGGAGGTTGTGAATGCCCCATCCCTGGAAGCGTTCAAAGCCAGGTTGGATGGAGCCCTGGGCAACCTGGACTGGTGAGAGGTGGTGCTGCGCATGGCAGGAGGTTAGTACTGGATTATCTTTAAGGTCCCTTCCAACACAAACTGTTCTATGGCTCTGTGAACTGGCCTCTGTCTAGAGGCTGTGCAGTCATGCTGGTGTAGCAACAGCCCTAAGGTTTGCAGAGGGGATATAAAAAAGCTTCTGTATGACTATTAGCCTGAAGTAGGACCTTAGCTAGCCAGCCTCAGAAAGGGTCAGGAGCATGTGGCTCACTGCTGACAGTGTTTAGATGAAGTCTTCAGTGAATGCAGACAGAGATGGTGACCACTGGTCCTGTAATATGAGGTGAGAGTCTCAGTGCCACTCAATGCCTTGGCTGGGCTGGGATTTACCAGCTAGTGAGAAGTGGGACTCAAATATCTGCCAAAGATGCGCTAAAGGAAATCCTTTGTCAGTGCTTTGGTTGCCACTACTGGGACTAGAAGAAGAAAGGAAGCGGTGGATCCCAGGATTCAGCTCTTTGTTGGTGAGGAGATGTCACGACCTTGGTGTGGGCTTCTAGCTCGACTTTTCACTGCACGTGTTTTCAGCTCTGGGAGCTGTGGGTTTGCTGTCTGGAGAATTGATTTGGATGGTGTTTTTAAAGCAGCTGGTTGTGGGGAACTAACTCCTCTGCGAAGGTGAAAACACCAACACGGCAAACGTCCAATACCAGAACCTGCTGCAACAACAGTGGGGTGTCAGTGTTTACCCCTGTTCCTCCACACACAGCCCTGTAAGGAAAGGTCGCAGGATCCCATATTAAAAGCTCAGGCAGAAATACCTCAGAGTAATTGACAACTAGTGTCCAGATGATAAAAGTCCTTAAACATAATCCCACATGGCAAAGGTTATAAACGACGGGCTCGTATTTTGGTTCCAGCGTAGAGGGGGAACACAAGGGGAGTTGTTTTCATTCCACGTCTCTTCTTTGCTTTTAACCTCAAAAACAGTTGGCATAGAAAAAGTGTTCTCTAAAGACTCTGAAAATAGGAAATCTGAATAAGCAGGATATTTTGCAAGTGAGATAGCGCAAGCACATGCAGTATCGCAGCAGTTAGCCCTCAGAGAAGAGGAACACCGGCAGTCACCTCCAAGGAATGAGGGCATTAATCTCAGGAGCCGGATACAAAGAGGAAACGTTGGAGTAGACACCTAAATGTGACTCATTGCACCGTTTGTCTCAATTAACAGACTGAGACAAGGGACTGATTATCTCAGCAACTTTGGGTTGTGTTGTACCCAACAGCATGTGCAGAGGAGGAATTAGCCCCTCATCATGAAGCAGTATATAATGCCCTCCTCAGACAGGAGCTGAGTCATCACTCATGAAAGAGCAAATAAATCCTGAAGAGGCAGAGTGGTGAATTGATTAGAGCAAAGGGGCCAGAGCTCAGGGGCTCCTGGTCTGATCTCTGGCTTTGGAATGACTCACTGAAGCCCTGGGCCAGATGTCTAACCTCTGTGTGCCTCTGTTTCCACAAAATGACATAAATTGCCTCCATCGCCTGAGAAGGGGCTGCATTTTGACTCTTATTACTGAACACAGTGTCTCATAGTTGTTCCTGGATGTGTATCTCCTCATTCCTGTGAGGATCCAAAATTTCTGGCTTAAAGCTGCAAAACTGACTGGGGAGTTGAACTCCCTAAGGTGCAAAGAAGGGAGGTGCAAACAGGATGCAAGTGACATGAACAAGGCAGCGGAGACTGGAATACTGAAAACAGGGAGGTAATGAGAGTTAGAACATTAGGGGCCTTTTTCCTTTGCTTCAGAGACAGATACAGAGGACGTTAAACACCTGCACGAGAACAAATACATCTTTTAATCAATGGGCCATTGATGTTGCAATACAATAATTTATGTTGCTGACTTGTGTGATTTATAGGAAACTTTTTCATTTCCAATTCCTGCTCTGTCTCCTGGGAACTGTGGGGGCAGGGATTTATGAGCTTTACACGGTTTCTCTTTAGCAGAGATTGATTTTTCTTGATGGAGGAGGTTGAAAAAGGAACTTGTCCTTACTTTTCGAGCTGAGAAGCAAGACAACACTTCTCCAGGTTGCTCTAATTCTGTACTGCTGCTGTGGTGATGTTAGGTCCTGGGCTGGGCTGCATAAGCTCAGAGGGTCTTTCCAGCCTCAATAATTCTATGACTCCATAAAATTAAACAAGCAAACAACAACAACAAAAGTGTTTAACACAGTATCCTGCTTCACATTGCTCTGCTTTTTCTCTTTGAGCCTTTTCCACATGTAAATTGCCTAAGAAAACAGCCAAGAATTGCTGTTGCCTTTTATCATCTTGAATCATTTTACTTCTGCCTTTCAGTGAGCAGCGGTGACTCTGCTGCACTTATTGATGTCTGCTTAGAACAGCTCAGTTCCTACTTCTGAATTTCTCCTCTTTTCCTCTTCCCTAAAAGACTCTCCAGAATCTCTCTTTCTGCTTGGTTACCTGAGCCTTTGCCAGCTGTTCCCTCAAGATACCAACTATTAAGATACCACCAGTGTAAGGGTGACAGGACACTTGCATTTTCCATTTCTGAGGCAGAAAATTCTTAGAGAAAAATTCTGAGTGACCTGCTGACTTATTTCTGACAAAAATGGTAAAGCTTGGTGTGGAACGAAAGTATGTCTGACAAAATAATTTGTCCTTACACATCTGGAGCACCTCTGCTCTGGGGACAGGCTGAGAGAGTTGAGGTTGTTCAGCCTGAAGAGGACAAGGCTCCAGGCTAGCCTTCTACATACCTTCCAGTCCCTGAAAGGGGCTGTCAGAAGGCTGGGGAAGACTGTTCACAAGGACAAGGAACAATAGGACAAGGGGTAATGGTTTGAAGCTGGACAAGGGCAGATTGAAGCTGGACAAGAGGAAAAAGTTGTTGAATCTGAGGGTGGAGGATCCCTGGAACAGGATGCTCAGAGAGGTGCTGGAGGCCCCATCGCTGGAGCCATTCAAGGTTGGGCTGGATGGGGCTCTGGGTAATCTGGTCTGGTGGGTGATGGCCCTGCTTTTTGTAGAACTAGATGGCCTTTGGAGGTCCCTTCCAACCCAACATATTCTATGGTTCTACGAATACTTATAAAGAGGTTTTGGATCCCCATCTGAAGGCTAATTTAGTTTTTAGACTCTCCTGAATCAACCCTACCCTGTGCTGTGTTGGAACAGACTGTTGGTTACAGACTCTGTACTTTACCACTGCCCTGTCAAAAAGCAATGGTGTGCCTGGAGTGGAAGTGCCGGCAAATACTGGCTGCACAGAGAACGTGGGTGGAACACACTGCTGCGATGCTGCACAGGGCTCACTATGTGCTTGCAGGCTTCCTTTGTGGATCTCAAGGGTCTTTTCCAACGTCAATGATTCTGTGACTCCTTTGGTTAATCTGTAGATACCACTACCGTTTTCTTTTGCTGCTGGAAAGGGAGAGGTTCCATTCCTTACTGCACAAACCCAGGGCAGCTTTCTGACTGAAATGGAGATGTTAGCAGGTAATCCATAGGAATGGGTCCCAAACTGCTCTGACTTCCTATGCAGTAGCCTGAAATGAAGGAGCCCTTTATTCAATGCTATTTTTAAAAGAAACAAGGCAGTGCTGGTGTGTTTGCATTTTGCAGCCTATGCCAGAGGGGGTGTCTCTGTGTGGTCAGTCCATGAATAGGGGACCTCGCCTATCCAAATAGGTAACAATCATCCCAGCTTAGGCAGAATTCCGAGTTTCATTTTTGATAGCCATGTGGCCAAAAAGTATGAGGTAGGTAGTGTACGCATGGGAGGCAAGGATTTCCTGTGAGGCAGTAATGTCTTTACCAGAAAAAATATTTCAAGAGGGAGCAGGATCACTGCAGATAGTTGATAGCTTTTGCAGGGGTTAGTGTCGCTAAAGCAAACACCTCCGAGCGCTCCTTGGAAAAGTAAACTCATGGGTGAAGCTGTGCATTGTGCACAAACTGGTCATGGGTACAATAATGCTGAGCACTTCCAGAAACTCCTGGAAAATTGAGAAACTCCTGGAAAAACGGCTTGACAGCCAGAGGTGACCAAGAGCACGAAAGCCTAAACACATTTTCAGGGGCTGTGTAGCAAAAAGCCAGCATGGCATGGCCAGGAGGAGTTTCAGGCTGCTGCTCAGGAAAGCAGGTGACAGTGAAACTCTGGTCTCCATGGCTGGATTGCTTAGTGGTTCTGAGGTTGTTTTAACCCCAGCACAGAACAAGGCAAATGCAGAGCTGCTGCCTGGCTGCAGCTTTTTTACTAAACACACTTAGCAAACAAACTAAAAAGCAGACAAGTAAAGGGTTTCACCATCTGTCACAAAGAGGTAGAAGGCGCCACAAGGTCCTTTACCTCCTGAGTTTCCTAGGAAAATATCTCTATTTAGCAACACTCAGGTTTTTGTGTTTAGTATGAAAATTGTGGTTTCTTGCCTGGCTGCTCAGAAGGTGAGCTAAGAGTTTTCCTCAAAAGCTGCCCTGGCATGCCTGGCTTGGTTACTGCTTTCTTGGTGTGAGTGATCAGTCAGAGAGGAGTCAGTGCTGAAGACTATGCACCTTCCTGTCTGCTCTCCTAGTCCATCCCCACCCAAACCTGCAGTCAGTCACCACCCTCAGTGTTGCATCAGAGTATGTTCCCTAGGGTCCTTGACTGACTGTAATGGGGAAATAGCTGAGAAATAATCAGGAAAATAACTTGAGTTCTCACCTTTTCTTCACCAGTCTTCAAAAAGTAGCTGCTGTGCTTTGGGGGAAGGTCAGTAAAGCCTTTGGAAAGTCTATGAGTTGGTGCTTTTCCCAGGAGAGGCTCTGTGAGCGTGGTGCACAGTTGGCCAACAACCATTGTGCTTTTGATCGTCACTGCAGACTGCCTCTAAAAGAAGTAGCAGAAAACCAGCAGCACTGGTGATGAGTGAGATGTGGGAGGTGTGAGAGGTGGGAAGAGAGAATGCTCTACCATCTGGCAGGGTATTTCACAACTTGGTGTGCTGAAGCAGTGCATCTTCTGGACAAGTCATCTGTTAAAAGCACCTAGGGTAGGGCTTAGCAGTTCTGGTGGTGGTAAGGGTCAAAGTCTAAACCATGAGCCTTCTCCACTGCCGTCTGTACCTACCAATAGGAAATGACATGAGCATTAAGGGCAGAGCTTAGCTTTGCTGAATCCCTCAGTTCTTGTGTATCTGGTGAAGCCCAAAGGGTGATTATGGATCTGTTTGTATCTTTAGCAGTCTGTTTCTCAGCAGATGCCCATGCACCGAAGCATTCATTTCCTCTGCTGTAGTGCAAACAACTGCAGCCTGAAGTTGTTTGCAAATCACAGTGTTTGGAGAGCACAGTCTCCTGGGGAGACACTCTAAATCTAGCAAGGGGAAAATATTATGATCTCAAGTTTCCCTTTTTAATGGAAAATAAGAAAATGAAACAGATCTAATCCTGTGCTTGTAGTTGGTTTAGACATCCAGATCAATTTTGCTCTTGGGTATAAGATGAAGCTCTGTTTTCCTTCCTGGCTGGTGAAGAAAACTGGTGATCAATGTGAAATGGCAATTTAAGAGCACTACATCCTCAGGGGAAGAGGCTGGCACAAAGGGGTTTTGATTGCCTGTTGATGTCTGGTTTTGTTTTGGTCATTAACTGTTTCCGAAAGGCTCCAATCCATTTGATATATTTATTGCTTGACAAATGAAGCTTGATTCTCTTACAGGCACGAAAACAAAATAAGCCTAAAATCACAATAAAAGCAGCTTGATAGTCATCAGATGTGAAGTTTGTGAGGAGCGTGTTTTGGCCTCCCAGAATAAGATTTTCTACGTGGTGAGGTTTGCTGGACAATCTGCTGTGCGCTGCTGGTGTGAGAGCTGCCCCTTCTGCACCCACCAGAGAGGAAGAAAGGACAGCTGCATTCCAATAGCTGGTTCCTGGTTCTTATAATGTTGTTTTAAAGCCAAACAAATAAGCTTTTCAAACAAACAACAAAAGTAAACTCCTGTGCTCAGTTGCTCATGTAAAAGCGGTGCAGCTCCTGTAGGCAAGACTGAGCTGTCTTGCTGATTAAAAGTTTCCTGAGATGGGACACTCTGACCAGTAGCTTGAACTTCTTCAGCACAATTCCAGCTTTTACATTTTAGTATCTGAATAGAATGAAAATGCTCTGGTTTCATCCTGCTGTGGCATGAAAAAGAATCTCTTTGCAGCTTTATCTTTTCTGTAAAATTGGTTTTGATGTCTTCTTTTTTACCAGCCAGCTTTAGCAATGAGATGGTCTGATGTTGCTGCAAGTTCCACAATGTGAGGTACAGTGAATATGGCATCGGTGCCTGCTTGTCAGCATCTTGGTAACAGCCTGACATTCGCTGTATTGACTGGGACAGACTACCCAGAGGAGCCCCATAGCTCGAAGCATTCTAGATCAGGTTGGAGGGAGCTCTGAGCAACCTGCTCTGATTGGAGATGTCCCTGCTCACTGCAGGGGTTGGACTAGGTAAGCTAGGTTGAGTCTCCTTCAACCCAAACCAGGCTGTGTTTCTGTGATGACTGTAGGGCTAGATCTCGTCACGTTACTCTGGTTTAGTTACTAGAACACAAGACCTTGTGCTCCATTTTCATCTGTGTGTTGGGATGGCTTCATATTATGGGTTTCAAAGTGGATGGCAGACATGAGTCATCCTCCTTCCAACATCCCACTTGCACTTCCAGAGAAGCTGAAATGTCAGTGAGATCCATGTTCAAAGCAGCCCGCTGTCCTGTGCAGAGGCAGCACTGTCCTGTTTTAGCCCTAACGCTGTAACGTGTTAAACATCTTCATGTTGGCTCAACTTTAGAGCTGAGAAATGCGCAGTGACGTGTGTTGCTGTTGCAAATCACTTCTGTGTGCCTCATATGGAAGCAAGGGCCAAAGCTGTGCTCTGTCCTAGAAAAGAGCAGAACATTTCGGAGAATCACATTGGACTGATCTGGTTTTGAGGTTTTTTGCAGAATAATTGTTAAGTGTTGCAACAGTGTTGTTGGGTTTATCACCGTGATTATGAAAGAGGAAAAATTCTCGAGAATCTCATAGAAGTCACAAGGAACTGAAGTTTTCTGCCCGGAGTTTTGCTTCTAGGATACAACACTACCAAAAAAACAGGCAAGCGAATGAGTTAAAAATAGGCTGTGAAGAGAAGAAAACTCAGAAGAGCAGGATGTTTTCAGAAGTCAAAAAAAAATCAGGTCTGATGGATGGTTTGAGGGGAAGGAGTCTCCTTTTGAATGTATGGATCCAATTAAAATCGAGACGAAGTGTGCATTCCATGCTGAAATGTTGCATGGATATTATTGACTAACAATGGAAATGACGGGGGATGATTAAGACAAGAACTGTCTTTGCTTTAATAAACAAGAACATTCCTTTTAGGAAAAGAGGCTGCGGTGCTTGGGAATGCCAGAGCACCCCTGATCTTTGAGTCTTGTGTAAAAGCAGATTTGCAGAAGGATTAGCCACCACATAGGACAGTTTGGGGACAGATGCAGGGAAGTTAACCCTCTTTGAAAACACGTGGATAAAAATCAATCTAATTTGAAAGAGGGTTTTAGGGTTGTTCCCCCATATCAAACCAAGTGCATTGCTTACACTTCCTATCACCATGATCAGTCTATGAGCTCTTGAGTGGTATCAGCAATGAAAGAGAAGACAGATGAGTTCTGCTTTTCTGAGTGCAAATGGAGCCATTGTACTGGCATGAGCCAGCACCAGACAGACCTCAGGCTCTTCAAAAGCTGAGCTGGAAGTCATGGTCAGGGCAGCCTTTGCTCAGTCTTCACAAAAGTGACTTTGATAACAAGCCCTTTCAAAGGAAAACTTTACTGGACGCAATTTTTTCCACTTTTGTGAGAACAGAAATCTGGCTTTCTGTGCAGGCTGCTCTCCCCCTTGGGCTCCAGGTCTAATTTATGAGTGACAGAGATCACTTTGTCTTTCTGCTTCCTGAAATGCATGTTTTCCTACAAGCCTTCACTCCATTCCTTCCAGTAGTGTGTTCTGCCTAATTACACCGAGTGTCACAGCACGAGCAGGTGGTTAAGTGCTGCAGAGAGCTCCACTATCCGTTTTTCCAACCAGAAGCTGCTTGTGGTGTCACTGAGGTTTCTCTAAGTCTTGTTTTGCAACTCGTTCTGTTTTTCAGAGCTAACGTTTTCTCCAGAACTCAGCAGTTTTTCCTTCTGACATCCTTTCAGTTCAACTATAACAGAAGGTTACAAGAAACTGCAGTAGATTTCGGTCTCCCTGAAGACCTTTTGCTGAGCCCTATTACGCGATTTACAGGTCATGTGCTTTACCTTCAAAATTCCTTGCTATAGTGCATCTAACGCTGAAGGCAACTAGTTCTATACACCTCATTATCAATGTTCGGGACAGATCTTGTGTGCATCCTTGAGCAGTCCTCTGTTTCTTCTGCAGCTCAGCCTTGCACCTCTACACATGTTCCTCAACAGGGCAAGCAGCAATGGAGGACAAAACCAGTAGCAGGGCCTGAATAAGGCTACAGCAGCTCAGAGCATAATGCTGTTTCCTCAGTGAAATAAAGAAGGGCTAGTGCCTGACACTGGAGGAAGGGCCTGATCTAGCTTTTGTCTGTGGAAGCAAACAGGTCTGTGCCAGGCTCTGCTTGTGAGTAGGATTTGTGGTTGTTGAGCGTGGAACTGGTTGAAGCAATAGAAGTAGCTCAAAAAGAATCACCTTTTTATAGTCGTCCTGAATTCAATTCAAATGTTGGCTTTTGATTCTTCCAAAGCCCATACTGTGTGTGTTTTATTTGTATGATCTTGGCACTCACTGAAGCAAAACCACTCCCAACCCTTAGACAAAACAACTTTCTTCTAGTTTAAAGAGGATCTTCTCTTCTTGGTATGGAAGCCACTGCAGGTCGTCTGCATTTTATGTTTGAGTGGCATATAAAAGGGGATTGCACAATAAACCATGGTCTTAATTTACGAATGAGTCAACATCTTGTTAGGAAATAAACCTTGTAAAAATCCAGCACATTGATATCCTCCAGCTTTTACTGTTGCTTCTGAGGAGGAAACTGACTGTAAAAGAAATTCACCACCTTTGTCCAACTATAAGGAACAATAGAAAAGGTGAGGCTTCATGGAATCATCAGGGTTGGAGGAGACCTTCAAGATCATCAAGTCCAACCATTTTCCCTGCAACCCCTAACACCCTGTCTACCTGTTTTTAACCTCTTCAGGGACACTGCCTCTACCCTCTCACTGGGCAGCCTGTTCCAAAGCCTTCCCACTCTTTCTGGAAAGAAGTTTTTCCTAAGATCCAACCTGACCCCATTTGCTCTGCTCCTATCACTAGTCCCTAGGGAGAAGAGGCCAACCCCTGCCTCACTGCAACCTCGCTTCAGGTAGTTGTAGACAGCAGTGAGGCTGTCTACAGTGAGGCTGTCTCCCCTCAGGCTTTTCTTTTCCAGGCTGAACAGCCTCAGCTCCCTCAGCCTCTCCCCATCAGACCTGTTCTCCAGACCCCTAATCAGCCCAGCTGCCCTTCTCTGCCCCCTCT
>JAOXOE010000784.1:2593602-2606844 GCA_028565055.1 Phoeniculus purpureus | reverse complement strand
CAAGCCTTCTGGTATCTTAAGTATAATGCTCCTGTGTTTCTGCACTCTGGTGACATGATTTGGATGCCCAGCTGCTCTTCTCTGCCCCCTCTCCAGCACCTCCATGTCCTTGCTGTACTGCAGTGCCCAAACTGCCCCCAGTGCTCAAGGTGCAGCCTCACCAGGGCCCAGTATAGGGGCAGGGTCACCTCCTTGGTCCTGCTGGTCACACTAGTACTGATGCACTCATAAAAGACCATCTCTGTTCCTTTTTCACCTGCTGCCTTGCAGGGCATCAAGGACACACATTCCATTTAGATTCTCATGTGAAATAAGAAGTAAAAATGTCCACTGAAATGGTTGTTTCTTGGAACTGTGGTATGGCTGCAAGTAGGACAGATTATTCCTCTACTTTTACCACACATGTAATCATGGAATCCTGAAGAAGCTGACTTGGCACATCCAAAAGGACTTGATCTTACATTTCCCAGCAGGAGAGGAAGATTAGCAGCCATAGGACCTCCGGTACCCTGCTGTTGCTCTGAGCTTGTAAATCTACTGCATAGTTACTGCAGTTATCCTTTCTGTGAGAGCTGTCAGCTTGCCCTGGCTTATCCCAAACCTCTGAATCGTAGGTTTTGGTCCTAAATTCAACAATGACTAAACTTCCGTTAATTCATGTTCATAATGAAGCTGGCAGCTCTGCCACAGCTAAGCTCTAGCACTTCTCACAACCCGGATGTTTCCTTTTCAGTCTAGTGTGTCTGACTCAGCAGATGGACTTGGAGTGCTGTGACCAGCTGTGACAAAGTGCCAGGTGAAATAGTTCCCTGTTCTACCCAGTACCTCTGTGGTAAACTCTTCTGCCTGGCTTAAAGAGCTGGACATAATCTTCTCGAGCAGCTCGGCCAGGGTGAGCTGCTCTCCCATTTCAAACGCTCCACTTGATATGGAACATGATACAAATATGGGAACAGCATCGTGCTCTTGCTCCAAGAAATATTTAGCTAATGACACAAAGCAGAGCAAGTTTGTGAAGAGAAGCTGAGAGGCTGCCAGACAGTAATTAGTGATTGCTGTGGGAGCTTTGACTCAGGGGTTGCCATCCTTGCACTAAACCCAACAAACCTGGGTCTTGGTCCTAAGTCTCCTTCACCCTAAATGGATTTGGCTGTTGATTTTGAGCTGATGGAGGACACACAGCACTACATTTCCTCATCTCAATTTTGTGTGAAGTGGGATTCACCTGCACAGGTGGTCTCTCAGGAGACTGTTCTAGAAATAAGCATCTCCTTGCAGTCCCAAACAAAACACTGGATTTTCTTCAGGTTCCACATGTCTCTCTCTCCCCCTCTCCCCCTACTAGTCATTTTTAGTGTCTTGGTGATCGGCTGTTTGATATACTGGCTCCTTCCTACAAAACCATCTGACAGACCTCCTTTGTAACTGTGATAATTAATGAAGTGTTTGTATTTCTCAGTAATCCCTAGTGGCTGGGCATAAGATCAAGAACCTGTCCTTACTTACCTCCTTCTTTGAAGATGTTTGTTCTAAATGTGAAGATTCTCACCTCAGCTGCAGCTAGAGACATGAATGGATTAGGGGTAAATTAAGTGTTGACATGGATCCAATTGGAAAAATATAAATGGGACAGAAGTGGAATTTTGAAGTGATATAACTCAGCTTGCTAGGAGTTTGCCTGCTTCTCTTGCTCTGAAGTCAGGGTATAAATCCTATGGGGTTTCATATGAAAGCAGCACCTCCTAATCTTGAAAGCATTTTGCTTTGTGACACCCTTCTAAGGTAGGATTGATGTCGGGGTTTTCCACGTAAGGAAGAGTGGCACTGAAGAACTGCGCCGGACCTGAACTCACAGGGGATTTCTGGTGGGTGAGCAAATGCTGAATACACGTCTCCAGCTCGCATCTTCATCTCTAACCCCTTCATTTCTGGAGTGAAGTCTCCATATATGGGAATAATAAATGGAGGTTGAGCAAAGATAAATCCTGTGCTGTTAACATCTCTCTCGGCTGAAGTTTTCCACCATTTGTACAGTCAACTTTCAGCATCGTGGGGGGGGTTGTGGGGGTTTTTTGTACCGAACTGATGGCAAACACAAAGTGTTCTCAGCAAAGAAGACAAAGCCCAGGCTGATATCAAAATTCTCTCTATTTCTACCCTTATTAAAGAAGAGTGAGAAACGTCTCCCTACATCTTCAAATGTGCTCCACTGCAGTGAAGGGAAGTAGCCACACCTGACCTTGAGGGAGGGCAGGACTGCTCAGAGGTGCTCTGTGATTTCTGGAGGCACAAGAGATTGCCTGCTCTGAAAAACATGTGCCACAGACTTCTGACCGGATGCACAGTCACACAAAAACAATTGTTTAATGCTGAAGGAAACCTCGTAACAGGGCCTAAAGCTCCCCATTTATGGTCTGACTGGAGCCCCAGCTGCGTTTGTGATTCCCCTGGCTTCATGGTCCAGAAAGTGAAGTTCCAGCTGTGTTTCTGGGGGAAGGGTGTCCCGCATTGCCCCAGGAGCATGGTGTGGAGGTGGCAGAGGAGGAGGAAGCCACCCCAGCCTGGAGCACCAGGGATGTGTGGAGGAAGTGAGTGCATACCAGCTGAAAGGATAACTTCAGTGGAGGAGTTGGCTAAAGCCCCGTGAATATGATTTGGCCTAGGGCCATGCAGAAGCTACGAATGACCTTAAATAGTAGTGTAACTTGTGTTAGCATGTGCTGCCTGAGCAGCAGCTGGGGACGTCCCTGGCTGCTGACTCACTGGCTGCTCAGATGAGAGCTGGCAACGCGGCCGCTTGCTCAACGTGGAGATGAACGCTGCGTTATTCATCGCTGTTCAGGGTGGGATGTCGTAAGGTGTCCATGGACTCCTGCAGGAATGAACATGTCCTAATTTCCTCTGTGTCAGAGCAGGTGCTCGGTGTTTGTGTGGAACAGAGGCTCCTGCCTACAAACTTTGGCAAAAGCCAGATTCAGCTGCGATCTAGATCGGGCTCCGCATGGGCAGCTCAGGCGTGGATGTTGTCCTACCTTCGTGATGGAGAAGCTTTGTGGGCACTTCCAATCACACAGAAGAGCTGTGTCAGCTGTTAAAAAAGTAACACTTCCCATCTTTAACAAAGAAAAAATAACACTTCCCATCTTTAATAAAGGTTGCAGAAGCATGTCTGGCTGGAGAGGCTGAAGGGGGCTGCACAGATCCAGTTCCAGTCACCGCACAGTGAGGCTGCAGACTGCACTGGTGCTGCCTCTGTGAAAATCACATTTTTGAAATGAAACAAAACACCCCATAGACAGTGAGGATGAAGAAAACATCACAAGGAAGCAGCCCTGGGAGCAGGCAGGTCCATGAAACAGGTAAGGAGCAGGGACTTCCCTGCTGTTTAGAGGAGGCTCCCCATGGCAGCCCTGAGCACCCACAGTGGAACAGGGAAAACAGAGGAGTCAAGAGTGACGCTGAGCCTGTGAAGAAGGGGTTGGGAGAAAGGTGTTTTCGGTTGTCCCTCACTTTCCAAATCTATTTCAGTTGGCAGTATGTTAAATTACTTTCCAAAGAAGTCTGCTTTGCCTGTGGCTGTAGTTGGTAAGTGATGGCCCCATCTGTCTCAGCCCACAAGTTTTTGATCTTGTTTTCTTCTCCTGCCCCACTGGGGAGGGGGAATTTTCTTAGTCTCCTAACATTTATCCAAAATCTCTGTAGAAAGAACTAATGCCTCAGCATCTCCATCAGATCACCCACCACTGCTCACAGCCTTGGCAGCTCCTGCACCTCCCTGGGAGTCTGGGAGGTCTGCAAGAAGGGCAGGAGCTGCAGCTGGAGGCTTGGTAAGCACAATTTACAAACACTTACTAATTCTAGATGGAAATATAATGTTACCTGGGGCTAATAACTTTAAAATAAATCATCTGAATCAGATACCTGCCTAGGTGATCTCCATAGCAATTTCAAAACAAACAGTAGTAACCTTAAAATAATCAAGGGGTGCAAAGGAGGATGAGGACCTAGGCTGCAGTTTTGCAGGATATTTAAGATTTTTCCTACCCAGTCTTTTTGCAGACAAACATGAACTTTTCTACCACATGCAATGAACTGACCAATGTGACCATGAGCTAGTAGATGCCACACCTCTGCAGACTTGGGCGAAATATGTACCTGTAAAAGCTCTGCCCAGCAGGGTTCAAAGGGGCTTGTGGCTGTCTGGACCAGAACACAGGTAAAACAAACTCCTGCCTGTCTGTTGGATATCATGTCAACATATCATAGAATCATTCAGGTTGGAAAAGACCAAGTCAAACTATTAGTCCTACTAGACAAGGTCTCTAAGTACCACATCTAAACAATCTTTAAACAAGCTTAGTCCAGGGATGGCAACTCAACCCCCTACCCGGGCAGCCTGTTCCGATGTCTGACTAGCACCCCCAGGTTCCTTTCTGCCAGACAACTTTCCATCCACATTTCCCCAAGCCTGAAGCACTGCAGGAGATTGTTGTGGCCCAAGTGCAGGACCCAACACTTATCCTTGTTATACCCAAAGAGGAAGAAGAGTTGAAGCTGTTGACCTGTCAGTGGATCATGAGTCTCTGAGCCACCCTCACATCCTTTTTCACTGCTCAGTGGATGTTCAGCCCTCAAGCTGGCCAGGGAACATCTTCCTAACTGTGTGTATGCATATGATTCCCTCAAAGTCCTGTATGCAGCTGACTGAGCAGCTTGAAATCGTCATTTGAATTAAAGAGAGAAGTGGTAAACGTGACTAAATGGACATTAAAAGGAGTCTGAAGGAAGGAAAAGGGCACAGGCACCCTGTATCTCACTCTGGGGTATCTGCCTCAATAAAAAAGCAGCTGGTGGGATAGTTAGCAGAGAGCTTAAAGTGATGATGTCTTTACATGAAAATGTGCAGTTAGCATCCTGCTGTGGTAGTATCAGCAGCTGCTTCTAGCTTCAGCCATTCTCTGGAGTCCAGGCTCCACATGCAAACCAGCTGAACTCTGTCTGTCCACATCGAGGGGGGAATACTCGGCGCCTGGACTGGCTTCCCTACTCTAATCTGGAAGAATCAGCGAGTTCACGGTTCAGGAATGCTCCTGCGAAACCACAACAAGGGAAAATGAGCCACTACAGACATGGAAAGTCTGTGCGCTACAGACCCAACGTCCCTGCAGAGAAAGGGGAAAAGGAGATGGAGGTGGGGATGACCCAAAGGAGGAAAAACTGTGGGGTTTGTGACTCATCTTCCTTGAGGGATCTTAAAGCAGCACATGGTGTTGCCTCATGTGGAGAAGGTGGGAGTTTCTGGTGGCACCTGTAGTAAGTTGGGGCTCCCAGACAGCTGCTGATCTTCAGCTACACAAGGCAGAAAGGATTATGTGTCACAGACCTGAAATTTCACAAAGAACCAGATCTTCAGTATGTGGTTTATTTAAGAAAGACCCCAAAACAACAGAGAAAAGAAAAGATCCCCATGATTGGAGCTGCTGGATGCTGGTATAACCTGTTCTTAACGGTATCTCTCCTCCATCCATCTTACCAAGCAGCCGGGTGTTATTTTGCATGTGAGGAGATAGGAGCTATAAAAGGCAATTACCAGAGGAATGAAGCAGCTCTATAAAAGAGTTTAAGAGGGTTTGGGGTTTTTTTTTAATGTCTCTTAACCTCACTTAGTTTGGGGTTGTTTTTCCAGTTAGATGTCACTGATGGAAAATTACAACGTAGCATCGAAGAACTGAGAGTTAATGAACGGGAACGGTGATTCTGATGCGACAAACACACACTTAGAATTAATGATCATTATTAACTACCACAAAAATGGTCATGGAAGTACTTTCTGCTCTTTTCAGCATAAAATGTAAGTACCTGAGGAGTACAGAATCTTTCAGCTGGGTTATGGAGTAGAATTCTCACCTGGGACCAATTACCACGTCAGGTTGTAAACCAGAAAAATCTCATTTCATGGGCTGTTTCGTTTGCACTGTAGCTTCGACAAGGGCTGTCCCAGCTTCGACAAGGGCTGTCCCAGCTTCGACAAGGGCTGTCCCAGCTTCGACAAGGGATGTCCCAGCTTTGACCATATTCTTTCCATACCTCAGCACACCAAACAGCCCTGTGCACTTCCCAGAGCAGCTCTGTGTCTGCAAAGCTTCTTGGAGACCGATAACCCTGCTGACTTCTTGTCTACAAAAGAAAACATGCAGGCAGTTGTTGCTCCCACTGAAGAAGTCCTGTTGTGTAGCTGTACAGTTTCACATGGCTCTGTATCTCGACACCGATGCCCTAAAAGCCAGATTCTTGTGAAGAAATGCATTCTGCTCATACTTGATTGTCTGACTCATAATACTGGTGCCAGCACTTTTAATTTCTATTTATTCACCATGGGAAACCTAAAGTACAAATACACTGGATGAAAGTCTGGCTCAAGGGAAGTCAAGGACAACGTTCTCATTGATTTCTATAAGCAGGGGACGTCACTTCTGTGCTGCTTCAGTTGTACTCGCCTGTTCCTGGCTTAGGGTGAAAGCAACGTTTGAAAAGGCTCTGTTACCCGTAACGGTGATGAATTCCAGTGGCACTTCCAAACACAGCCCATGCATACAAGAAGCATCTGTTTCCATCCTGAAGAGCTTGCAGCTTTTGAAGTAAGTCAGATTCAGAGAGCACAGAAATGTCTGCTTGGAAGTCAGAATGACAGACTGGCTCAGGTTGCAAGGGACCTCAGAGCACATCCACCCCAGCCCCCCTGCCAGGGGCATTGAAGCCTCTCAACCAGACTGGGTTGCTCAAGGTCTCATCCAACCTGGCCTTGAACACCGCCAGGGTGGGGGCAGCTGCAGCCTCTCCAGGAAATCGATTCCAGAGTCTCTCCACCCTTGCACTGAAGAACTTCTTCCTCAGATCTAGTCTGAACCTCCTCTCCTTCAGTTTCAAACCATTTCCCCTTGTCTTATTGCTAGATCCCCTTGGGAAAATTCCCTCTCTAGTCTTCCTGGAGATTCCTCTCAGGTACTGGAAGGCAGCTCTAAGGTCTCCCTGGAGTCTTCTCTTCCCTAGGCTGAACAACCCCAGCTCCCTCAGACTGTCCTCATAGTGGAAGTGCTTCAGCACTTGGATCATCTTTGTGACCTCCTCTGGACTCGCTCCAACTGTTCTATGTCCTTCTCATGTTAGGGACATCAGAACAGGATTTGAGGTGGAGTCTCACAAGAGCAGAGTAAAGGGGGAGAATCCCCTCTCTTATTCTAGGTCATAGTGGGGAGAAAAATGGTAAATGCAGTTGACCTAGGTGTTGTTAAGTTTGGGAATGAGCAGTTTTCATGCAACGAAATTGTGCCCACCTGTTCCCAGAAGGAGAGGTCATGTCCTGTCTGCCAGATCTTCCAGTGCTACAGCAGCCCCTCAGTGGGTTGAGCTGCCCAGTGTGTGTTGCCCCTCCACTACTGCCCCTCAAATCTGTGCTGTGGTTCCTAGTTTTGCTTCTTCACTGCAGAAGTGGAGAGAATTAATTCTGATTATTCTGTAATTAGGGAGCTGCTCTTGGCTGTAGCTTTCTTATTAACACATTGCAAAGGCTCCCTGTCTTTTCATGCACTTTCTGAAGTACAAATATTGATAAAGAAAAAATAAACCAGAAAAAACCCAACCAAACTCAAATGGCAAACCACATGCTCAGGAACATACAATTTCAAGAAAAATCCCCCAAATACATTAAAGTGCTGTGCATCTGAGTTGAGAAAAGTCCATTGGTTAACCAAAATAGCACTGACAGCCCCCCAGTGCCCAATTAATCATTTGCTTTTCACAACAGAGACTCAGAGGCAGACACAAACGTGGAACAGGAAAGCAGGAGAAATGAAATGGTCCTTTGTCTCAGGGCTGAACTTGTTGCCCTTGCTGGGACACCAGCAGTCTATCTGGGCAGAGAAACCCACTGGCCCACTTGGCATCCTGCAGCTCCTGGCATGTGTTATACTGGTCAGTAGGTGGTCTGGCACAGACCTCTTAGATGTGGTTTCTCACAAGGTTCCTTGCTATGGGGGGGGAAAACCAGTTCAACAGGAAGATCTTTTCCATAGGGTTCATAAATTGTTTCATGGTGCTTCAAGGACTGTATTAAACACGGATCTAAACTTGAGAACTGCAGATCAAGTCTGTAAGGCTGGATGGGTATCCCAGCGCTACCCCATCTAATTTCTGTGGAAATTAATTTTGTCTGGATGATCTGTGCAAACATTTTAGTAGAGAAATTGTAAAGAAACCAAAATTTGTGCATTCAGAAATTGTTGAACTTATCAGGTGAAATGATCTTGCTGAAACTTTCAGGTAATCTAATTTAGAGGGACAGTGCTGCTTCTCTGCCTCCCTCTCTGCCAGTGTGTTTTGGCTGAGAAGGCAGTGACACATTTCACTTAGTGCAAATCCACTAGGGAGTTCATCGTGTTCATAGTTCAAGTGTTTTTTATTTCTTTATTATTTTATTATTGTATTTTTATTACAGGACTCTTTATATAAAGTCTATTAATCTTTAATTAATCTTTATATAAGGTGTACCTGATTTACACTAAAATCTTGGAAGAGTTTTAAGGTTTTAAGTGGGGAGTCAGATGAGAAAAGGAGGAAGGATGTAAAAAGTCAATGTGCAGTGAGAGAAAGCTGGGCAGGGAGAAATTTAATGAACTATAACGAGTGCAGTGTGGAGTCTGGCATCTGGGCAAGAACAACCCCAGGTACCTGTATAGGTTGGGGACTGAGCTGTTGGAGAGCAGTGTAGGAGGAAGGGTCCTGGGGGTCCTGGTGGACAGCGGGATGACCATGAGCCAGCAATGATCCCTTGTGGCCAAGAAAGTCACTTACTGTTTTAGCCTAAAGCACGTATGCTAGGGGCACCCTTGCTCTTCAGCTTGGTGACTGGTTTTTTCTATGATTTGGCTATAGATGGCTTGTTCCCCAGCAGTGGAAAGGTGGCAACATGGCCTATGGGTAAGAAGAGCCCTAACATGTATATGAGCTAAGAAACAGGCCTTTAGATGTCACCAAATCACAGACCATCTAGTCTCATGCCTTGCCATGTGCAGCGACACTTCTCACCAGACCAAGTTGACCAGAGCCCCATCCAACCTGACCTTGAACACTGCCAGAGACGGAGCAGCCACAGCTTGTCTGGGCAACCTGTTCCAGGACCTCAGCACCCTCACAAGCAGGAGTTTCCTCCGAAGATCTATTCTAAATCTCCCCTCTTCTAGCTTAAAGCCATTTTCCCTTATCCTGCCACTGAAAACTCTTGGAAAAAACCTTCCCCGACTTTCTCCATAGAGGAGAAAATTGTTAATAACGTAAAATTGTCCATAAGGACAAAGTTAAGGAGGCATTTAAAGCTATTTGAGGTACCCAAACTTCTAGTAGAAAATATGTAGACCTTAGTTTTACTGTGTCTCACATCTCTAGTGAAGGCAGCAAGTTGCCTTGTTTCACGAGGAACATTGTGGGTCTGTGCTCTTGGAAGCTGCCAGGCAAGTGGGTAGTGCAGGGAAGGGATTCCTAAAATACACATCGACAGCTTTTAGCTCAGTCTGTTCTGTCTCCTAAATCAAGAACTGATTGTGCTATACAGTAATCTGAAAAACCTAAATTAGATACTCTGAGGGGCTGCAGAGAATCAGCTTTGTGTCCTCTTTTCAAGCACAGTCAGCTCCGTGTAATCTGGAGGCCCAGCTGGTGTCCTGACCACTGAAGATTTCATGAGTTCCACGAGCAAATACGAAGTCAAGTCAGCAGAATACTTTTGGGAGGTGTTCCCACTTCCTTTCCAGCCAAATGCACCCACTTTGTTGATCTGGATTTGCCTCCTGAATCACAAAATGTTTGTGTCTGCTTCCCATTACTGCCTCCTCCCTCGCTGTGGATTCAGTAGCATCAGCGACAACTCTGCCTGCCTGTTCTCTGTCCCAGTAGATAAGTCACTCTAGTCCTTACGAATCTGTTCCGAGGGAGACAAAAAAAAAGGATCTCTCTCTTCCAAACAATTGTCAAGAGCTCCTAAGCCTTCTGGAGCATCACACAAAAGCAACTTAATCCTACTCTCTGCAAATGTCACGTTGCCTTGATCTCTCATAACAGGAATTTGTGAAGCTGTTGCTATAGCACTTCCAACAATCACTCCCCGTGTCAGCGCCGCGCGCCACAGAGTGCACGCAGAGAGCTGTCGGGAGCAGCAGTAATGTAGCGATGATGAAATGGCTTAAGTCCTGTGCAGATACACGCTGCCATAATTCCAGGTCGTTCATTGGTTTTCCACCCTGCTTCCACTGGATTCTTTGAGACTGAATTAGGTCATGGATCTGCAGGGGGGTGGAATTTGCTGTGTAGAGGGAAAAAAAAAGTAAAAAACATATCAAAGTTTAGTGTAGCTGGGGCTTTTTGCCTTCAGAAGGATTTAGTGAAAGTCGTTTTACGGTGTGACCTTTGTCTAGAGCTGCAGAACCAGCACAGGGAAAAGGGAATGAGCTACTGGGGCAGAGCAGAGAACAAACCAGCTCAGGACTTGCCTATAAGGAGATAACTCCTGCCATTAAAGTTCATCCTCTCAGAATGTGTTGCAGTAAATCCTTCTGTGGACGTTCTTCTGAGTGCCTTCATGCAGTGTGAGCTCATCTGCTTCCCTACTGGATCAAGGTGAGTCTTGCAGTGGCTACACAGACAGGGTGGACAGTCACACGCTCGTATGGCCTGAGCTGTATGTAAGCTGGCGGATGAGCCTCAGCTCTGCTGATGGAACTCTGTATCTGTGATAAACGGCTTTGAAATTCAGGGTGGTGCTGAGAAGGATCTGTTAGCTTGGGTTTAGTGTTGTGGATTGTGATCTGCCAGCATGGGTCGTAGGTGAAGGAGACGTGCAGTTTGCTTGTGTGTGCTCTTGCACACGAACAGCTCGTACAGCACAGGAATTTCTGTGGGAGAGGAAAAACCGATTTAAGTAGTTCACTGCAGTTTTTGTGAACTCTCAATGGCAGAGGCCCCATCTCTTCCTTTGCTCAAAACAGGCAGTAACTTGCACAGAAATTCTCTGCAGCAGAGCTCCCCTTCCCCGTCTGTGCACTACCAGTTAGAAAGAGGAGTAGTTCAGCAACCATTTCTCTCCCTGGAACTCCTGTGTCACTGTGGTGATAAGAGTGACCTTTCTTGCAGACCCAGCTGAGCAGCTTTGAATAGAGGGGTTTTCTGAAGGTTCAGGTAGCATTCAAGAGATTAAAGGTGGTTTTACTGGAGCTGTATCACACTGCCCAGTTATTTACCTTCCCATGGCAGTTCTGGGTTAATGCCTCGTTTTGTATAAAGCTTAAAATCCTGTTATTAGGCAAAGACTAAGGTAGTACAGCTTGATTTAACCCTGAATGAGATCGGCTGTGCTGAAAATAAGCAAAAGATAAAGATTACATTCTGCCCTGACTTTTTTATGGACTATCTTTAGCATGTTTTCCTACAGAAATGAGGTTTATACAACCTACATGTTCATGGACTTAAGCATCCAACCTGCCTGTTGGCACGTCTCTCCCCCTGTGCTCCACATGTGCCTTTAACTTAAACTTATCATCAGACTCTGATCAGATGTTCGAGGGATGAAAGCCTCTATGTTAGTAACAGTGCACACATCCATGAACCCAGCATGATGCAGAGCAGGAGAGCCCAATTTTTGTGCCCACTGCAGGAGAAGAAGCTTTAAGCTGTGAGTTTCACTTGTCTCCAGGGCATGTAAGTCTAGTGGGCATTAGAACAACTCAGAATCTTCTCATCATTTTGTTCTGTGCTGCTTAGTCTCTTCCACTGCAAGGAAAGAGGTTTGTTTTTATAACACCAGTATATTTTTAACTGCAAAAATAGTCAGAGGAACCCAATGTTCATCTTTATAAGATGTTAGGGAATTCACAGGCACTGGATGATGATAAGAAAGAGTGACTTTCACACTCAGTCATGAGAAAACCTTTGCTCATGCAGTTTTGACAAATATTTGTGCTTTGTCACTGACAATTTCAAACAATTTATAATTAGGGGTTACACTTGCAGATCTGCTGAACTACATGGTATAAGGCCAGATTCAGCAACATTCTTAAGTGCATGATGAACTTGAAAATGCATTTGATATCCAAGAACTTGAAGAGTTTAGATTGCAGTGGGTTTATGAGTAAGGGTAAATACAGGCACAAACCTCAGGTTCAATATGTTGTATAGGCAGGGTTTGGGGTATCAGAGGCATCTCACAGACTCACAGAACATTAGGGTTTGGAAGGGACCTTGAAAGATCATCCAGTCCCATCCCCCTGCCACCGCAGGATCCCCTAGATCCAGTCACACAGGAGCATGTCCAGGTGGGTTTTAAACGTCTCCACAGAAAGAGACTCCACAACCCCCCCAGGCAGCCTGTTCCAGTGCTCCATCAACCTCACCATGAAGAATTTCCTTCTCATATTGACATGGAACTTCCCATGTTTCAGCTTACACCCCTTTGTCCTATCATGAGATGACACTAAGAAAAGCCTGGATCCATCCTCCTGACAGTCACCATTCACATATTTATAAACATTAATGAAGTCACCACCTGTAACTTATCAGCTCTCCAAATCTCTTTGCATCATCATTTTGAGGTGAGGTTCTTTATTGTCTCTTACAAGTCACTGACTCTCCTCATCAGTTCAATGAATTCTATGATGCATGATGGGGAGGGATTTTTCCCTTAGCAGACGCTCTAAATATTCCTTTTGACTGCAAGTGTACTGGGTTTGGGTTCTTACCCAGATATACATTTTCTGGTACCAGTCTGTTTTTTTGTGGGCAGGGTAGGTTTGAGTTGATGGTTGTGGTGGGTTCAAGACCACAACTAAAGATAAGGAAAAAAAAACCCCACAAAGCAGTTAGTTCTCGATGAGATCTCGGATAAGTTTGCCAGACAGTAGATAGCTTAGAGAAATTCGACAAGGTTTATTAACTCTATAACTGTATCTAGAAAAGAAGAAAAGGTTAGGCAAGTTAGTGCACACAAACTAGAAACTGTGAGACAACTGCCATCACATATTCTGACAAAAATACAATGGGAGATCACTATCGTAGTGGTCCCTGGGTCTTTCTTCACATCACTGATCTGGGGGAAAAAGAGCACGTCAGTCATGTAGAGTCAAGTACCACCACCCTCTGTATTATTCATGCATCAGCCCTGTCTGTGGTACAGCGGCACCCTGGCTGGTTGCAGACTGG
>JAOXOE010000784.1:2577739-2593502 GCA_028565055.1 Phoeniculus purpureus | reverse complement strand
GTCTGTGGTACAGTGGCACCCAGGCTGTTTGCAGACTGGTGAATTCTTCAATTCTTCAGCATAGCTTCTCCAGCTCAGCGCTCTCGGGACAGCCTGACTCCTCAGCACCTGAACTGCATCCCTCGGTGCAGGAGACCTGCTTTCAAACAAATATCCCAGGCTCTGCCTTTCATGCCCAAGGTTTAAGGATTCTAAAGTCCTTCTGCTTTTTTCTTCAGCTAAGCACGGAGGAATTCTCCCCAACACCAAGCACTCCCCAGTCTTTCTCAGCGGCAGAAGTGACCAACAGTCTCTCTTCCTGCTGATCAGGGCTCTCTAAAAATGGTGGCGGCAGCCACAGGGCCCTGGCCACGTGCGGGACCCAAGATGGAGACCGACTGCATGGCTGCGTCAGCAGGGCCGCCCCCCCCCACTCTGTGGCCGAGAGGCTTTTCCAGGACCCTTTCCTCCTGTCTCAGCTCCAAGAGGAAGAAAGAGGAGTTCCTTCGCTCACCGTGAGGCTGAAGGTCTGTTCTGTGGGGGAGTGGTGGTGGCAGATCTTTACCAAAGTCCTGCTTCTCCGGTCCGTTGCATCAGGTCCAGGCCGGGGCCTGGGCTGTCCCTTCTGCGCCAGGCCGGGGCTGGCCCTGCCGCTCCCTGCTGCTTGAAGGGAGCCGCTGGAAGCCGTCTTCCCCCCACCCCTTCTGCTTCAGTTAGAGAAGGAAATCCTCTGGAACTACCTTTCCAAACTGTTTTAATTTCCTTTGTCATCACCAGTAGTAAAATGGGACGTCACAGCTTTGAGGTGGAAAGGACAGACACCAGAAGCAGGGCCTCTGCTTAGGCGGTAAGCGTCAAAATCCTTTATTTTCTCTAACCTTAAAGCCTGACAAAGGTAATTAAGTGAAATAATAGGATAAACAGCTTACCCCAGTCCTCAACAGAACTTTCTCACATGTATTCTCCTACAGAGAGATCTTACTGAATACACAAACCTCCCCCCACAGCTTTTTCTTAGGAAAGTGTTTTTCACTGTGAGTACCATTTACTTATCACAGTGACTGTGACAGCAGCTGTGTGACAATGGCCTTGGGGCAGCTGAGTTAATGCTTGAACTTGATGATCTTGAAGGTCTTTTCCAACTTGAACAATTTCATGATTTCTAATTCCATTAATACGAGCCCTGTGGAAGGGACGGCTGGCAATGGATGTAGAAGGAAGTGCTGCAGTTAGGTAGGCAAGTGGGTCCTGTCCTCACACAGTTCCAGATCATTAGCTGTCACTCAGGGAGTTTATTTTCGTGGTCTTCAGTTTGCCAGTGAAAAATACACAAAGGGTGGGAGAAGAGCCTTGATCTCCATGTCCTGATGAAAACACTCTTTGCTCCTGGAAGGGAAAGCAGGAAAGAAAACGTTTGTTTCGTTGTGTTGCTAGGCAGAAACAGGAGGAAGTCCAGTTCTTCTAACAGGGCTTTTTGTCAAAGTGATTGCTATGTCCACCCTGGCCAGTGAGGACCTCTGGGATTTGCAGAGGCCCTGAGTCTTCAGCCAGAGGGGTCTGGACTTCTGCAGAGAATTAAATACACTACCAATATCCAGATATTCCTACTGGGTGCAGTGGTCCC
The DNA here is from genome assembly GCA_028565055.1 of Phoeniculus purpureus. Lineage (NCBI taxonomy): Eukaryota > Metazoa > Chordata > Aves > Bucerotiformes > Phoeniculidae > Phoeniculus > Phoeniculus purpureus. The sequence goes on along the minus strand of JAOXOE010000784.1, from coordinate 2,591,899 downwards.
CCATCAATGGGCAAAGAAAAATCATTTCTAGACAGGATTAAAGGAAAGCAGCTTCTCCTCTCTCTTATCAAGTAGCTACTAAGCAAGACACTAAAGAGAGCTTTGCAGAGAGGGAATTCCCCATCTGGAGGAAAGCTGTGGTGTGTGGATTCGGGTTTTCTCTTTCGATAACAACACTCTACAGTCTTCTGGCTGATTTTTGTAGCCGAATCACTGAGCCACACTGTTTTGAGCTAGAGCTGGGTGAAGGGAAAGCTGATCAAGAGTGGTGCATAACGTCCTTACAGATTTTTCTTAAGGGCTTTCAATTGGAGAATAGTGTGTCATCGCAGAGAAAGGCAGCCTGCAGGTCATCTCTGGCATGGGAAGCACCAAGTAGGTCTTTTAAAACAGGAAGGGCAAATCAAAATGATGAACTAATGAGAGAAGGCCAACTTGTTACTCAGCGTGACCTCACCAGAATCAGCTGTGCTGCATCAGAGCGGAGCTCTGGCCCCAGACACAAATGCACTTGCAGTGTACTTGGCCTGTGGGATTGCATAACCTTATAAAGTATAAATCCCAGCAGATATTTTTCCTGTAGACCTTCCTCATAGAAAGAGCCTAGAAACACCTGACTTGTCAAATCGGGTTGTTCACGTGAGTAGAGATTAAAATCTGCCCCACAATTTCACGTCTCTCTGTGCAATTCACAGCAGGGCTATGAGACGTAAAAAGAGTAAGTGGCAGCGTGTTTGGAGGCTGGAGTGGCTGTGGTTGAGACAGCAGCAGATGTTTCTGTGTGGGCACCCGCACAGCTTGGGAGAATCGTGTGTCCACTCCATTTGTCTCTGCTCCATGTACATTCTCGGGCTGTGACAGTAAAGAAATGATTCCTTCATTCCCCACGAAGCCAGAATATGTGTCTAGCCAACAGCACTGGGTTAGCAGCATCTGGCATCCAGGGTGGGTGATGTTTCAAGAAAAGCAGGACAGAAGGACACTTTAAAGCAAACAAAAGGTTGGATCAGTCTGGCTCCAGGCAGCTAGAAGAAGAAGGGCTTGGGTTGGGGGTGTGGGAACAAAGCCAACACATGCCGTAACCCCGGACTGTGTCTCAGCTCTGTAAAACAAGAACTCTTTCACACTTCAGTCCCCCCACAGCTATGGGGTGCTGTGCTGGGCTAAGTGTTACCTCACTTTGATGATCTCCAGACAGTCCCTATATTTGCTCATGTTTACACATTTTGACAGGGAAGGAGCAGCTCTGCTTACTGTCCTCTGGGTTCCCTTGCAGCAGTTTAAACACTGCAGTGCAAATAACAAACTCAGCAGGTCCTAGGATGATGCAGTTCCTACCAGGCGGGTTTGTCTGGAGGGGCAGTGGGTGAGAGCACAGATTGCTGACATGGGTTTCAGACCTACAGCCTCTCCTGCATGCAGATACTGGAAAGCTCCCATTCCCTCCAAATAGGGATAGGAAAGTGATGGAGAAGCTGTAACAGGCCAATCAGTCAGCTCCCTCCTCCTCCTCTCCTTTTTAATCCATCTCAGCATGTTTCAGAAATATTTCTCTCAGTAGCTGGACACTTAGGAGCTGGTCCAACATACCAGCTGTGGGGACGTACTGCAGTTCCACGTTCAGGCAGCAGTATCCTGCCTCTAAGATAAGTGAATCTGCCTCTACATCCCAGGTTTGTGGAAAATGTGGGTTTATGCAGCTGATGGTTTCTTTTTGACACTCAACTTTATTCAGATTCAAGCCTTTATTTGTAATAACTGGGGTGGGACTAACGTACTGGACACCTGTGGTCATACTTGGTCTTCACTTGCAATGGTTTTACTCAGTGTCTGTCTTACTATAGGCTCTGTTCAATCTGTTCTTTTGTATGCAAAGGACCTGGAAACTAAAGTAATTCCTGCCCTGAAAAGTTGGAAGGAATAAAGGATTATTCACAGTACAAGAAGGACAGAGAACTGCCTGAGAGGGTCCAGCGGAGAGCCACAAAGATGATGAAGGGAGAGGAACATCTCCCTGATGAGGAAAGGCTGAGGGAGCTGGGTCTCTTTAGCTTGGACAAAAGGGCACTGAGGGGTGACCTCATTGGTGTTTATAAATATGGAAAGGGTGAGTGTCAGGAGGACACAGCCAGGCTCTGCTCAGTGGCACCCAATGATAGGACAAGGGGCAATGGGTGTGAGCTGGAACATAGGAGGTTCCACATCAATATGAAAAGGAACTTCTTCACAGTGAAGGTGACAGAGCACTGGAAGGGGCTGCCCAGGGGAGTTGTGGAGTCTCCTTCTCTGGAAATATTTAAAACCCACCTGGCCACATTCGTGTGCGACTTGATCTAGGTGATACTGCTGTGGCAGTCCAATCCAGACTAGATGGTCTTTCAAGGTCACTTCCAATCCCTAATGTTCTGTAATTCTGTGATTTGTAGGTAACACTGGGTTTCCAACGAGGAAACTCAAGCATGAAGAATCTTAAATGGTTTGTCTGTGTCTTGGGGTTGATCAGGGTGTTTATTGCACGACTGTCTTTCCTTATCCTTCTGAACTTTAATCATCTTTAAAAACCTTCTTTTCTGATGTTTTCTCCTCTTGAGTTGACAAGGAGAAATAACAAAGAAGCTGAAACTAAAAGTGAAACGTATTAGATCTGTCTGCTGCAGATAGAGGATGCCTTCCTCTGAAGGACCTTGCATCTAAAGGCTAGGAAGCTGCATTCTCACTGCAGGGAACAACAAAGAATTAGTGTTATCTGAAAGACAAGATAAGGCAGGCAGGAAGGCAAGGAGTACACACACAAAAATGAGCAGCCTGTGTGGAGGTGAAGGTTTTCTCTTTGCAAACAAACAGTATTTTAATTTTTTTTTTTAAATGTGCTTTCATTAAGGTTAGAAAGGACCACTGAGATCATCAAGTCCAACCTTCAACCCAAATGCCTCCTATTTGGTTCAGTGAATCCCAGCACTGACTGGTCTTCTCTTGATCTTTTTAAGAACTACTTTGGCTTTTCTGGATTTCTTTCTCTCTTTTTCCACCCCCCTCCCTCTCTGAATATTGTGAAATAGAACATTGTGTCAAGCTTTGCAATCCAACAAGCTAAATCTTTCCTTACATTTAGGATCAAGGAGGTTAAATGCAACAAGCCAAAACCTTCATTAACAGGCAGTTGCAGTGTCCAATGTGCAGGAATGCGAAGTAGCAGCTAGGGATACTTAATATGCTGCTGAAATGACGCAAGTCTGTTAATATCTGATAGCTGCATTCAAGAAAAGACAATCCAGTCTTACTAGAAATCCAACACACAGGACAAAACCAAGAAGGAGAGAACCTCTTTGTCTCTAAACACATATTGCAACAAAACAAGCTGGTCTGCTGCTACTGTGGTAGAATCAGAGTTTGGCTCTAGAGCCTGTTTTTTTGCTGCAAGGAAGATTTTAGCCTTCCTCATCACCTCTCAAAGTTCCCTTCAGTCTGTAAATTGTGGAAAAATACAGAGCCATGAGCCAAACAGCCAAAGCCAGTGTTTGTGGCATTCTGTACTTGAACTGTGCCTTTGGAGAGAGCACCGACCCACTTAGTTCATGTGAAGATAATGGATGCAGAGCTGTCAGATGGTTGAAACTCATTACAGTTCATAACCAGGGCTGAATTCAACTGAACTGGGAAAGAATAGACTGAGTAACCATCCTCGTTCTTACTTATGAGATCAGACAATCACTATCAATGCAGAAACTAACCTGCTTCCCTGAAGTCTTTTGTGGAGCTGCATGGGGAGGCTGTGTAAGGCTGTGTGATGCTTCTGAAGTTCAGGAAGGACTTCTCAACCAAATCGTGAGAAACTGTAGCAACCAGAGGAGACAGCACAGGTACTCTGGATTTCTCATGGATTATCAAGGGAATAAGTGATGTTGTGAGGTACTAATCACAGAACATTAGGGATTGGAAGGGACCTCAAAAAATCATCAAGTCCAATCCTCCTGCCACAGGAGGATCACCTAACCATAAACTTTATGCAAAACTAGATCTGCAGCTGATGAAAACTGGCTGAAGTCTAGTTGAGCAAAGTTGAACTGCATTGCTTTGTATTTCATGAGTTTCTCTGTGTCTGGCAGTGCAGGAGTCGAGTGTAGATGGATGGATGGAACAAAGTCTGATTTCATTCAGTCACTTGTAAATATTTATGACCACAGGCATCACTGGTAGGGAATGCACAGTTACTCAGCGTTAATAACAAAGAAAAGGGCAAACACCACAGAGACTCTCGAGGGCACAACTGAAGCCGGTGAAATTTATATAAGTCTCTGTTCTTTGGCAGACTTTAGACACCCTTCAGAGGCTCCAGACAGGAAAGTAAATAGCTCTGCAGAGGTGTAGATGCCCGTTTCAAGCTATAGGTTGTTCCTGTGTTGGTATCAGCGTCCTGAAACACCAGAGGAAGTAGAGGCAGTTCTGTTGAGAGCTGAAGTTTGGTTTCAGCAACATTTGTCCCCTGCTGGCTTTAATAAAACATAAGCTTCATTCACTGTGCTTGGGATCCCAGTAAGCCAGAACGACACTCATGAAACAGATTTCATGATGTGGATTGTAGTCAGTCAGTCAGAACGTGTGAATGTCTGCAAGCTCAGGGTCTGACAGAGATCATGAGTCATTAGGAAAAATCATCCTTTAATTTAAAGGTTGAGAAAGAGTTGTTGGTTTTTTTGAGAAGCTGAAATAGTTTTTTCCCAGATATGTCCATTCCAAAGAAACTCTTCTTCCAGTCCTGCCTTGCCCAGGAGCCACACATTCCATTTCAGACTTGCAAAGCGATGAAGGGTTCGGTTTGGCTGAGGCATCCTCCTGAGTGCAAGGAGATCTGGCTGCTTCTGGCTCTGTCAGAGACACTGTGCAGCCTCACCTATGTCACTTGGTCTTTGTTTTCTGCTGTAGCTATAGCAGTGCACCTTGGCTTTTAAGCTGAAGAGATTTTGGAAAACCAAAGGATAGTGCTAATGCACAAGTGCTGTTTTCCAGGTTCAACTTTCAAGTGTAGGATTTTACTGTGGGTTGTTATACTGGGAAGAACAAGATCTGTATCATGGAACATTAACTCTTTCACCTTGATAAGACTATCTGTACAAGTGTTTCCATCCTTCACTGCACTTCTCTAATACTTTTAATATCTTACTGAAGGAAAACATTGCCACTAAAATCTGAAGGTAGATAAAGCTCAAAGCAAACATCTTCACTCACGCAATTCCAGCCTGACACCTTAGAAACTGGTTTTGTAGGCACAGATCCTTTTGTCGGATTCTTCTGGCTAGCACCTCTGCAAAACCAGATGAGTTCAGGTCTTTGGCTTGCTGTCCTCTGGCTTCCAAACTTGATGCTTGGAGTGAGAGTCAGGAAAGAAGCCATCCCCCTCCCCCCTTCCCCTACAGTAATCTTCCAGCTTGCCTTGCCGGCACCTTCCTTAGCAGCATGTGGTTCCTGGAAGTCTCTACTCATTGGTTATGTTTCGCGATGACAGACCAGATCCTGGCCTGTGACACCCACGGGTAAACATTCTCACGAAAGTCTTACTGTCTGTCACAATAATTTGCTAATCTGTTTATAGCTGGGATTCTTATGAAGTGAAATCAGTCCCCCACATCTCCTTTTCATCCAAATATCTCCAAGAAACAGCCTTTGATGACATCACTCTACTTGGTGCTGTTTCACTCCATGTCATTGAGCAATACACCTCCAGGATTTTTCCTACTTCGGAGCTCACAAGGTCTAAGAACAACTAAAAGGGGCTGGTTTTGCACCCCACTTCCTTATTGCAATGGAACCCTGTATGGTTCAAGATCGTCTGCTGGAAACTGGTTTCTGGTAAATGTTGGCCAGACAGTGTGAATGGGGGCCAAGGCCTTGCTTGTCAAGTACATCTGGAACTTCAGTGAGTTAGTCATTAAAGGGTGACCGTGTAAATGGTTCCTGACATCCTGTGTTACGAGTTTGTGAAGGCTCAGGAGCTACAGGGCTTAAGGATAGCATTTATTCCATGACTTGGGGGCTCTTCCAGTTGCTTTGCAGAGAACCCACACTGAACTCTTCCACCTGTCCTTTCCATCCTTGAATTGCCAGGGAAACCAAGAGCCAGTTGTACTATAGATGGGCATGACTTCAACCTGGGTGGCATGAATAGTAAGAACTATTAAAGTACATGAGAGAGTTTAGTACTGAAGAGATGCCTCATTACATAGCTGCAGTCTGCAGCTGACTTCAGTTTCAGCCCAATCCCCCATTGCCACATCCATATTTCAGTCACCAACTGTCTCACTGAGGTGCAAGCAACAGAGCAAATCACATCTACATCTTGCTGTGCAGATGCATCCCAAAAATCCATTAGTGTGTGTGAACAGTTGCCTTTCAGCAGAGATCATACAGGTCTGAGGCCATAAATCTTATTCTAGGGCAGGGCTGACCAAATAGTCTCTATGAACAAGCTGATGTTATCAATCTCAGAAGAGTTCAGTATCATGGAATCACCAAGGTTGGAAGAGACCTTCAAGATCATCAAGTCCAACTGTCTGCCCTACAACCCTCAGCCACTAACCTATCTCCTGAAACACCCTGTCTGCCCATTGGTTGAACTTCTCCAGGGATGGTGTCTCCACCCTGTCCCTGGACAGCCTGTTCCAAGGCCTCCTCACTCTTGCAGGGAAGAAGTTTCTCCTGAGATCCAACCTGAACCTCCCCTGGCCCCATTTCCTCTGGTCCTGTCACTACTCCCTAGGGAGAAGAGGCCAACCCCTACCTCACTGCAACCTCCCTTCAGGTAGTTGTAGAGAGCAGAGTCTCTGTCTGAGGGTCTGTCAATGTAGAGTTTGCCAGTCTTTGCTGTGGAAACATTTGCAGAAGTTCTTAGCAAAATCAAGCTACTCTGTTATTTACACTCTTCTCTCAACTGATAAAAAAAGGGTGAGTTCTGCAAAGCTATCCTCAATCCAGCATTTGTGCTCCTTTGTGCTTAAGGTGCATTTGAAAGCACTCAGTAACTTGGGGAAGTCACAGAGCCAGTCAGGGATGACCATGGAAAACCCCCAGTCATCCTGCTGAGAGAACTCAGATGAGGCTGTGTGTGATTAGAGCTCTTCTGTGTGACCCTCACAGAGCTGAACCCCTGGGAAAATGTGAAAGCACAGGTCAAAATCCACTCCAGAAAAGAATTAATTTTCTAGGAGTTTCTGTTATTTGGTAACTCTCTTTATCTTTTTAATTTCTCTGAAAGAGCCAGACACCTGTCTGGAGCATTTGCGGATGTCTGTTCTGCAACTCAGTTGAACCTTGGCTCAACTATCTGTGTATCAACTCTCTGGTTGTGGTAAGAGGGTGGGAGTGGTGCTCAGAGGGCTTCAGAACTTACCTGGAACTCTGAAATATTCTGAAATACTTTCAGTGACATCTATGTTGTGAGGCAACCCGTTATCAGATAGTCTGTATGGGAATTGATTTTCCTCTGCCTTCCTGTTCACTGCCATCTCCTCTAGAGCTATTCAGCGCAAGGGCTTCAAACTGCAGCCCATCTTGGTGTAAAACCCTGTTAGATGTTTTTAAAGGAGTCATTCAAGAGGCTGCAGCTGTTTGCACCAGCTGGATGTGATACAGGGATGGTGCATGAAGCAAGACAAAACATCTCTACGAGCTCTTCCCCTGGAGCCTGAACTCAGGTTGAATGAGGAGACAGATGGCTTCACAGTGTCTGGCCAGTGGAACAGAAGGTGCCAAGCATCTGCTTCTCTACCTGTCGCTTCCACTGCAGGTGTGAGAAACGAGATGATTCTGACTATGCAAAAAGGTGAAATGAATGAATTAGAGAGTTTTTCCAAAGAGATTTGGCAGGTCTGTAATGTCAGGTGTATGTGCTGGACAGGCTTATCCTGAGCATATGGTTCCAGGGGCTGCTGTGGGTCCTGAAGATGAGAGAAACACTAAGTTGATTTCTTAGTGTTTCTAAGGTAGAATGGAGGGCCTCCTGCCCTCCTTGATATTGCCATTTTGAATGGAGGCCCTGCTCTGAGTAAGCACTGGTCCTGTAGTCAGCATCCCTGTCGTGATCTGGTGAGAGGGACAGCCACTTAAGTGGCTGTGTGATACTTCATGATTAGCCAGGACTTGAAATTCAGGAAGCGCCTTTCGAGTGTGTGGTTGCACCTGGTCTCAGACATCCGTGGCCTGAGTGGTGCCATTTAACATCCTCTGACCACCTTGAAAGGAGAATGGCAGTCGTTTGGTTTGCCCAGTTGCTAGAACCAACATCAGGATGAGTACGTGATCAGGAACTTCCATCAGTGAACTGCTTGGAAAACTAAACAAGTTATAGCCATTTTCACTAAGTCCTGAGAACCTCCTGTGCCACTTGCACTTAGCCAGCAAAAGAAACCATGAAATTCATGCCTAGCCAGCCCCTGGGCTCTCTGAGGAGAGCTGGCTGCCATGATGTGCTCAGCCTAGTTTCCAAGCTGGATTGATGGGGGCATTTGGAGAAAGCTTTGTGGGAGCATCCAGATTGTTGGTGTTTTCTCCAAATCGACCTCTTAACCTGTGAAGGAATTTCAGATTTATACGCCCTGAGTGCTGAGGGTCCCTAAGCCACCTTTTCAACGATCACATTGTTCATATTCTCCAAGTAGAAAAATATTCCACTGCCGTGTTACGTCTCGCCGTGCGTTTCCTGATACTATACAGGGGGCTGCACCTCTGTGTTCCTGATGTCAGATTTGACCGCATTGAGAAACTTTCCTTCTCCAGGTGGAATAGAATCTATTGACACAGTTGGCTTTTTACGGTGCACTGAAACATTAACCACTTCCTCCCCTCCGGTCTAGAACATCAAACTTTCAACCTATCCTTTAGGAGGAAAGCTCATTTACAGTAATCAAAGCCTGAAGTAAAGTCATTTTTTTTTCAGGGAAGCTATTTTAGATTTACATCCCTTTAAGAGCAGAATTTGCTCCTCAGTGCTCTCCTTCCTCCCAACCTCTTCCTGCCTACTTAAAGCATCGATGTTTTTGTAGGGTCCCCCATTAAATCCACAGCAGCCTGGAGGTCAGGCAGTCCTTCACTACTGTGGTAAATATATCAACTTGCACTGAAACAGATTTGCCTTTCATCAGATTCTTCTTTAATGAGGTAAGAGGTTTAATTTCATGGTTAAAAAGTATAAAATGAAATAAAAGATATGTGATACATGAGCAATTCCATGAGAGTCTGCAGGAAAATGGGACTTGCCAGACTAGGTCTAGACAGCAGTCCAGGCAGCTCAGTAAGTTGTCTATGAAATGGTTAACTATGGAACAAATAGCTCATTTTCAGTGCTGCCTTGAGAGAAGGTCTGGCTGCCAGATAGTCCAGAACCTGGAGAGAAAATTCCCTTTATGATGAGTGCATCTCATACATTCCTGTCTTGGCCAGGTGCGTTGCCCTTAGACAAAATATAGGGTCTAGAAACAAAAAGAGAGAGGAAAAAGCAGATGTCTCCACGCACAATAAGCAGAGGAAGGTTAGGCTGGATGTTAGGAAGCCCCTCCTCACAGAAAGAATGATCAGACACTGGAATGGACTGCCCAGGACAGTGGTGGAGTCCCCATCCCTGGAGGTGTTGAAGGACGGATTGGCTGTGGTCCTTTGTGCCTTGGTCTGGCTGATGTAGTGATGTTAGGTCACAGGTTGGACTTGATATGCTCAGAGGTCTTTTCCAGCCTCAGCAATTCTGTGATCTCTGTGTGTGGATGCCTGAACCAGCAGTGTCCTGCGCTGAACCTTGTGGCCAGCCCGCAGGCAATGGCCAGGCCAGTCATTGGTTGGTGCTGGGAGAAGGGAACAGAGTGCAGTGTGGCTCCCACTGGCTACCTGGCTTTGGAGTGGCTGGATTTGACCCCAAGAAACATTGTACCACATGTTTTCAGGCCTCTGCCAGCAGATCCCATAGCTTACAGTCTCTGAGTCTGTTAAGCATCAAAGTTTTCATTGGGATTTGCTTTGGTGTTTTATGCTCAGTATGATAAGTATGAAACCTCTGGACTGCTTTCAGAAGGGAAAACCTGAAAGGCATCTGTTGTTCCCCTCAGTGCAGTTCTTATACCAACAGTGTCCTTTGCAGTCAGCTCCTGGAAAGGAAACAAGTTCAGTTAGAGAATTCAGAACATTTTGTCTGTTTCTTGCCCTCGTTGCTGGGCTGTTGGCTTTTGTCAGTAGATGTAAAAAATGCAATATAATTTTTTCCCTTTTTACCAAAGGGTTGGTTTATTCATCTGTACCCTTGGGCTGGAGCAGGCACAGGTGCCAGGAGTCACGTCCAAGATTAAATCTTAATAACTTCCTCCAATGTCCATTAGCCCGCAGATGCAAACTGTTTTACTGCTGCGTTGCTTGTTTTTCTTTCTGTACATTTTTTTCCGCTTTTTCCTGGATCTGGGACCCCCTGTATCTGGTCTCTGCTGTCTGAGCCAGTTGCTGAAAGGAGGAAAATCTATTGCACTATCCTTCCTGAAATGTAATGTGTCTGTAAACGCATGCAGCTCATAACAGAGAGCCCCATAGGAAGAAAAGGACCTTTCTCCCTACTTCTCTTGCCATCATTGTCTGGCTCCCTGCACAGAAGCTTCGCACTTTGCTGCTGTCCAGTATTGTAGGGCTGTGACACCCCCACTAAGTAGGGCATTGGCTTGTTCACACCTGCTCAACTCTTAACTGGCTAGAAATGCCTGTGAAGCCACCTGAATGCGAGCGAGTCACAGAATCACAGAAAGTTAGGGGTTGTAAGGGACCTTGAAAGATCACCTAGTCCAAGATCTTCTAGATCCTGCCAGAGTAGGATCCCCTACAGCAGGTCACACAGGGCTGCATTCAAGCAGATTTTAGATGTCTGCAGAGCAGGAGACTCCAAAACCTCTCTGGGCAGCCTGTCCAGTGCTATGTTGCATTCACACTGTCAGCACAGGGCTCTGCACCAGTAGCAGAGTTAATTGAGCCCTGTCTTGAGTGCTTGAAAGCTGGAAGCCTGGGTTTGGAGGTGGCAAAACCAGGAGAGATGTTTTCTTGCTCCATGGAGTCTTTCTGTGCTGTCTCACCTAAAGGAAGAGCAGCCAGTGTTTTAACAGGAGCTCATGTCGTGGTAGTTTCTCAGTGGGGGCTGAGCATCTCTGACTACAGAGGACTCATGTTGTAGCTGTCCACAAATTGCTGAGACGCTCCAGCTCCCTTCCCCAGCTACCTTACAGGCTACACTGAATGCAAAGGAAGTTAGATGACAGCTTGTTCAAGGAGACAGTATCACTGTTATTGCCAAACACTTTCCTCCTGGCTTGCCTAGGGGCGGGTGGGCAGCTAATGAGAAACAGGTATCTGTCTGCGGGTACCTCTGCCAGACAGAAGCCGTGATGCATCTCCCGCAGTCCACACAGTCCGCAGCATCCCAACGAGCCCTGTGGGGAGAGAGATGAATTTTTCACACCTGTTTCTCTGAATTTAATAATAGTAAAAAATTCCATGCAAGCTCAAGAAGGCAACATTCCAGTAACATTTTGCTTTTACTGACACAAATTTCCCGTAAGATGGGCCTCTGGCTATAGAATGGAAAGTCTGTCCTCACTCACTTCCCCATCAGGACTGGGCGGACATATAGAGTCTGGTTGCTTTTTTATTCTTGCCAGAGCTGCTGCAGTAGCTCTGTAGTTGTTAGTCCCAGGTGCCATGAAGTCAGAGCCACGAGTCTCCCCGATGCAGTAGGTGGTGGGGGTTGGTGTTTTGTTCCAGGGGACGTTCCTAAGCCCTGTGTCACTTCATTACGCAGCAAATTGGGAACAGACATGAGTAACGTAGACAGAAGGAGAAAAAAAAAAGACTAGAACAAGAGGAGTCCTAACGTTATCTGAGAAATATGTGTGAAGCCCGTAAGTGCTGCTGCACGCTGGGCAAAAGCCAAGCTGAAATCCAAGAGGCTTGATGTGCTGAGGTCTGAGTTTTTCCCCACACCGCTCTTTTTCAATTGATTGCATTTTTATTTAGCAACAGATAATGAGATACAAACTTTTCTGTGTCGCAGTTACCACGTTGAGGTTGTGGAAAAGTACAGTAGAGGGACGTGGGCTGGATTTGGCTATAATTGACTGGAATTCATGACACGGAAGATCTTTCGCTGGCTTCACAAAATGGAATCACTTCCTAACTGTAATGAGCAGTCTTCAGCAGGATGGGTTTGGGATAGCAAAGCTCTGGCTGTTGTATGAGCATTTCTAATCCTCGTTGTACACTGGGTCTGTAAAAAGCTTCTAAAGAATGAAATATTTGCAGCTTGAAGCCTCTCTGTGTTCTGAGTCCTCTCCATTCTCTAGGCACTGGGTATAGAATTCAGCCTTGTAGGAGGCACTGCCTTGGCCAGAATAAATGCAGTTTAAAACAAAAACAATGGGAGAAAAAACTCTCATGATGCAAATATTAGCCCTAAAATTTGCTTTAGAGGAGAGAAGTCTAAGTGCAAGCTAACAATATCAGGGCTGCTCTGGAGATGACAGATGAAAGCAGAGAGTACAGCAGGAACTCTCTCTTTTCTTGGTTGGATCCTCGCTCTGGTTGGGTGTTTCTGCACGTTCCCTATTACAGTCAGCAACTTGTGGTTTCTTTGGGATCATCAAAAAGTTGAATTTACTCCTGTACACAGCAATAAAACTTTTCTACTCTGTCTTAATTATGTTGAAACCGTGGGTATTATTAAATTTTTGATACCGATAGTGAAAGAAAATGAAGTGTCTGCTCTTTGTCTGTCAAACTTGTGCATTAAATTAACTTCCATTCTGGAAACGAACCTTTGAAGGAGCATTTGCACGATGCTGTCATACAGCTTGTGCTTTGAAAGTCTAGGATAAAATAAGTGCATTCAGAAGAAAGCAGCAAGCGTGATTTCTACTGTCGTCCTGTCATAGGCACCTTGTTTTAAGGCAGAATGGGTTGGACTGTTCTGTTGTGGAAGGTTTGCCTTGTTTGGTAGCTCTGAAATGGAGATGATCTTCAATCTGAGCTAAGAAAAGTGGTTATGAGTAAGGAAAAAAATGCTTGAATGCTGTTTGTTATTCTGCTCTGTTATCTGATGGACTCAAGTCTTGATCTAGGCTGGACTACTTTGCCCTATTAAAGGTGTGAAGAAATGAGCGATGATTGTTCAGGGCTCAAACTTCTTAGAGCCGTGTCTTTGATGCTTCTGAAAAATTCACTCTTTTTGTAATTTCTCAAAATGATGGTTAACCCCAGATTTCTGAAGCTACAGAAACATGGTAAGGAGTGAGCTAACCCCATCTGAAGAGGTCTGGGATGACAGCTGGATTTAATAAAGTCTGAGTTAGCTATAGAGAATGTAAGTTAAATCCCATCTGCTTTGAGGTTTCCCTTTGCTCCCAGAAGAAGGCAAGTGCAGGATATGAGGAGAGGTGAACGGGCTGCTGGCGGAAATGCTGGGAAAGGCAAGGAAAAAGGGCCTCCCTCTGCTCCTTCGGTCTGATTTCATGGTGTGACCTCACCAGCAACACCGTGCAGGGTGCTGAGCAGCACACAAGGGGAGAGCAGAAAGGGATTGTGTTCCCCCTCACTGCCATGTGAATGGGATCAGAGCTCTGCAAAAGACCAGGACCACCTCTCCCTTTGCTGTGTCCATAGATACCTTGGGTGAAGTGGCGTGAGCTGGGCTGGTAGCACTCTGCTCCTGTCACTTCACTGGGTGCAAACTAGAGGTGAGCACTTAGAGGAGGCAGGATGTTTCTGAGGACTCTTGTGAGCAATGCAGGGTTAATCATGCAGCTGGTCTTTGCCAGTCTTTCATACGATGTCCCAGCTGGTCAGGGGGCACAACAGAACAACATGCAGAGATGGCACTTACTTTTTACTGAAAACTGGCCCAGCTGGAGCTGGAGAGTCAACTAGCAATTCTCCCAAGTTTGCTTTTCCTTGACCATGTTTCTTGTTACTTTACAGAGTGAGGCAGTAATGAGGCAAATGTGCTGTAAAACTCTCTTTGGTACTACTTGAGGAAGCCAGAATTATGTTTCAAGGATACAGAATCACAGAATCATAGAATCATTAGGGATTAGAAGGGACCTTGAAAGATCATCTAGTCCAATCCCCCTGCCACAGCAGGATCACCTAGACCAA
>JAOXOE010000784.1:2464676-2577639 GCA_028565055.1 Phoeniculus purpureus | reverse complement strand
GAGCCTGGAATGGGTTGCCCAGGGAGGTGGTTGAGGCCCCGTCCCTGGAGGTGTTTAAGACCAGGCTGGATGAGGCTTTGGCCAGGCTGATCTAGGGTGGGATGTCCCTGCCTATGGCAGGGGGATTGGACTAGATGATCTTTCGAGGTCCCTTCCAATCCCTAATGTTTCTATGATTCATATTCATGTGGAACCTCCTCTGTTCCAGTTCACACCTATTGCTGTTTGTCCTATCATTGGATGACACTGAGCAGAGCCTGGCTCCATCCTCCTCACACCCACCCTTCACAAAATCACCCACTGCTGAGAGAAAATCATGTTTTCTTGGCAGGAAATAACTTGGAAATAATTTTGAAAATCCCTGTCAGTATAAGAAGTTGATGTAATATTAGTGTTTTGATGCTTTAAGTGTTACCTTCATATAGTTCCATTTTTGTATTCACAGATGTGTCTTCATTTGTAAACTGGAATACCCTCGGAGATGAAGAGCAGGTGGATTCCTTTCAGTCACAGCAGTCTGCAGCTCTAAAATCAGAGTCCAGAATGACTGTAAGTTAGGAGCTTGTGAGGGGTTTGCTTCTTTTTTCTCTGCTGCTTTTACTTCGAGGTGTTGTAGCAGTAGCAAATTACACTTTGTATTTACCACTCGCTCTTTCTAACAGTGTTTCTGGAATTAGTCTTAGCCAGTTACTAGCTGTAATCCATGCAGTAAGTTGCGACACCCAAGTTCCTAGTTACCTTGATTGAAATCCTCAAATATATGCCGTCTTTTTTGTGCTGAATAATAGCTTTTCTCTTTTTCGTTATAGTTAAGATCAAAAAAGAATGTTGTTGCTAAAGTACAGCCAGAGACCTTATCAGTTGGGCAGCTCTTACTAAATCTAAAAGTAAGTAAAATATCTTAAAGGAGTGTTTTATATACTCTCAGAATATTCTAGTTGTGTCTTAAGCTGTAGTCTTTTCCCATGTTCCTTTGGAACCTATCAAGTTGACAAAACTGCCTTAAACAGGGGATCTGGAGGATATTGTTACTGCGAGAGAGTAGTGTTTGGATGTGATGGAATTAAGGTTTTTATCATAGCAGTGTGTCCTCGAACTGTACAGTACAGGGTTTGTGATAGCTGAGCTCTGAAAACTTGCAGAAATGTGACAATTTTTAAGAAAATCTTCTCTTGCAGTAAATAAGGTGGGAGGATGTTTTACCTGAGCTCTACTTTTTAGGTTCTTATTTATGGTTTTAATTTTGTTGAAGACACTTTGGATCTAGACTATTATAGGAAATCCACTGCAAATACAGCAATAAGCTGTTTGGTACCTTTTTAAAACCAAACCTGTGCCTAGTACTTCTGAGTTGCACAGTGTTTCTCATTTTCAGGATGCTTCTACGTCTACATTTGAAGATGAATTGAAACAATTGATGTCAAAAACCCACACGGCAGATTTCCAAGCCACCATTGGATGTGTAGTAACTGCTCTGATAAACAGATGTAAAGCAAATCCCAAGTACTACCCTCGAAATCTCCTGCTACAGATAGTCCAAACCCGAGACTTGTCTTACAGGTGATGATTCTAAACTTTTAAAAATAATAATAAAGTAAATACACAAACATAATCAGGTATAAATTCAGTTCTTTATAGATCACTCTTGAACTATCACAGTTTGCTTTTGAAGATGCTTTTCTGATGAAGCTGACACTTTCCAGACAGATTTTCTGTAAAACAAGATTAGTACTTCTGCATTAGCTGCCAGTTTAGTTTTCAGTGGGTGTGAATGACACAGCCTATTCTTTTCATGTTCTTACAGTTTATGTCCAGATTTAATGGCTGTTGCTTTGGAGAAAAAAGATGTCTGTCTCTTACAAACCTGCTTACACCGGTTTCCAGATATTCCTGAAGAAATTACTTATGCTTGCTTGAAAGTATTTTTAAGGTAAGTTGGAATCACTCATTTATTTGTTTCTTCACCAAACCAAGCCACTTCATCACCAGATGTATGTTGCCAAGAATGACTTCAATTGTATAGATAAGCAATTAACTTATGGGTATAACCCTCAAATCAGCCTGTGACAGAAGGTCTAATAGTACAGTAGCTGACCTTGTGGGATAAAAGAGTAGTATGTGCATTGATCAGGGTTAATAATTACAAAGCATTGACTGCTCTTGTGGATGTTATTCGTTCTGCAAGGGTGTGTTTTAGTATTGTAGTACTTGGAGTATATTAGCATGTTTTTACCTTTGTAGTAAACTTCAGGGAGTTCATAGTGTGTACCACTCTTGTTTTGATGGCATTGCTGATGTTAAAGCTAATAATTAAAAGGATTAAATGTTTGAAATTTTCTTCTACAGTATCAGTGAAGCTCATCTCCAAAGAATAGATGTGAATCTAGAATCTGTCATCAGTTACATTGATGTTGAATTCAACAATAAAGGAGTAAAGACTGAAATTGTAGAAAATGGTTTCAGTGCAGAGATGGAACAAGACATTTGGGATAGTAAAACCACAGCCAAAACCCATCTGAAGACTGACGGTGAATTCTGCCCTGTTGGGCCACAGAAAGCAGCATTACTGTATCCTCTCTGTTTGCTTGAAGGACAGGTAGTGCACTGTATGGGATGTGAATGTTTATACTTGGTCTTACTTCTGTTACTATTGAAAAGTTCTGGTGAAAGAAGCTCCTACTCAGTAGAAAAATTTCAAAAATATAAATAGAAAATTGCAGTTAGCTTTTAGAAAGCATCTACAGTAATTTCAACTTCTGTTATTGTAAGAGTGTAAGAAGAGGAGACTCAGGGAGGACCTTATTACTCCTTGTAATTTCCTGAAGGGAGGGTGTAGTCAGGTGGGGATCGGGCTCTGCCAGGCAACTGTCAACAGGATGAGAGGGCAAGGCCTGAAGCTGCCAGGGGAAGGTTAGGTTGGATGTTAGGAAGCCCTTCCTCATGGAAAGAGTGATCAGACACTGGAATGCTCTGCCCAGGGCAGTGGTGGAGTCCCCATCCCTTGAAATGTTGAAGGACAGACTGGATGTGGCCCTTAGTGCCTTGGTCTGGGTGATTGTGGTGATGTTAGTTTCTGGGCTGGGCTGGATGATTTTGGAGCCTTTTCCAGCCTCAATAATTCTGTGATTCTAAGTGTAGTAAAAGTTTATTCAAGAGAAAATAGTAATTTTGCTGTTGGCCTGTTGAAACTCATTAGCCAACGACATACTTGTAATGAGCAGAACAGCTCAGGCTGTGTTGTGAAGTTTCAGTTCCTGTATATGTTTTATGATAGAAGTAAGGGAGATTCAAAAAGCCAAAGCTGGACTTGTCTCAAAGAACCAAGAAATAATTTTGTTAGAATTAATTTTGATTAATAGAGACTGGTATTTTTTCCTGCATTATTTTCCTTAACAGCACTGAAGAAATGCTGTTCTTCATTCAGCTTACAGTGAAACATTTCTTTTGCCTCATTTGAAAAACCTTCCAGCACAGCAAGCTGTTGTAAGTATACTACAAAAGTCTTTAAATCCATAAGTCTATAAATAATTGGAAGGGAGGGAAAGGGAAGTGAGTTATTCAATTGTCTATGAGCTTACTGCTCTTACCAGAGTCTGAATCACAAACTGGTGCATGAAAATTAAAGATGTTGAATTGGATTGGTTAACATTCAGTCTCACATTTTCCCTCGTACATACGGAGCTTGTTTTAATTTTTGTGGTACTTGCTTATGTTAGAAAATGTGAAAAACTGTCTTTATGACCCAATCTACTTGGAAAATGTTGGGAGTTTGTTTGCTAGTACCTGTTCTTGATTTTGGATGCTGTTGGAAGAAAGGAACGAGACATGCTCATGTAGTGAGCTCTGTCAGAAACAGAAGTTTAGAAAATAAGAGAAACAAACTACTCTGTGTAAAATACCAGATGTCACATAAATCAAACTCAAGTGTTCAACCTCCAATCCTCTGTTTACAAAGAATAAACTCACTCCTCTGTCCCTCACAACCTGACATAAAACTTCCAAGAATGACATGTATCGTAGTACCTGAGCTTAGATGTGGCCTTCCAGTGATTCAGAAAAAGCCAGACATTGTAACAAAGCTGGTCTTAGCACTGACACATCTCATTGATGTCTTTTTTTGGCAAGAGAACTTGTGCACAGTGCAAGATGATGGTGACCTGATTCTGACCATTAGCAATTTATTGTTGGCTACTAAAATTGTTAATGTTGATGCAGTTTTGAGTAAATTCTTCGAATTGAATTGCAGTGACACAATTCCTGGAACAGTGATTAACTCTGAGTGTAACTGTATGCTGAATCTTGTTGAGAATTTTCAAACATTTAGCTGTAGATCACGTCGGGCAACCATCAGACCCATTTTTAATGCATGGTTTACGGGCTTCTATGTTGCTTTAAAAAAATCTTTATGTTTTGCTGTGTGTGTGTGTCAAAACTTTTTGGTCTGTTTAATGTTTGTCCTTTAAAAATACTGACTTTTCTACTTCTAGCTGTTTCTCAGGTATTTGTACTACCTGTATGTGAAATGCAGTGAAAAAATCAACAGCAGTCTTCCTGGAACGAGTTCTCCAACTGTAAATCAGGTAAGAAGCTAGTTCTAAGTGTTGTACGTCCTTTAGTTTCAGTGCTGTGTTAGTGTTGTGAATATCTAAAATCAGCATTCATTCTATGATGTATTGCCTGTTAATATAACCTGTGTGAAGTCAGACATAATGCTGCGTGTTTTACTACTGAAAGATGAATAGTGCTGCCTTAAATCAGGGAACCAGGCATTTTGCATTAGAAATTAATGTTTTGGAGTTCAGCTTTTAAAGCAAAATCTGTGGTGTTTGCATATAATGAAGTGTAAGTGTTCCCTGCTTGTTTGTCCTCAGATCATGGACTGGATGTGCCTGTTACTTGATGCTCACTTCACAGTTATGGTGATGCTACCAGAAGCAAAAAAGTTGCTTTCAGAGATTCATAAGTTTGTGAGAGCCCAGGTAAGTTGCATCTACTGGGATAATAATTTAATTTTTAGGATGGGTTTAGAATATAGGGGGAGGCGGACAAGAAATGATACAGGAAATCATAAAAGAGAATAATCATGGCTGGAAAGGATGTCCAGGATCATGAAGTCCAACCTTCATCCCAGCATCTCTCTAACTCCTAGACCATGGACTCAAGTGCTCTAGCTACTCGTTTTTTAAACACCTCCAGGGTTGGGAACTCCACCACCTCCCTGGGCAGCCTGTTCCAGTGCCCAACCACTCTCTCAGGAAAAAACTTATTCCTCAGATCCAATCTAAACCTCCCCTGATGCAACTTCAGGCAATTTCCTCTTGTCCTATCCTTAGTAATTTGGGAGAGGAGAAGACAGTGATGTCAGATAGTGTCTCTTCTGTATGCTTCTTCCTGAGCATGACATGGCAGTTCTACCTCTCATTTTGATTTCTAAAGCTGCCTTGTTTGGTTGGTTGAAATAACTGAAACGGTGTGGAACCATGGTGTGAAAATAATTAAAGTCTATTTTACTGTAAGTATCTGTGTTTTCTTCTTTTTAGGTACGGTTCTATTCTGAACTGAACAAGATTGAAGGAAGTTTGCGAGAATTACAAAGACTTAACCATCAGAAAGAGCCCCAGACATATTCTATTGAAGTGCTGGAAATAATTTGAATTTTAAATGAATTATTAACACGTGTGTTTTTTATTGATTCCTTTCTTGACGAGGATGTATTAGCACTCCATATTGGGGATGTGAAAAGTTGTTTTCTACATAGGAAGCACACAGTTACTCTGTAGCTGCGTGGGGTTTTAAGTTTGAAACTTGTGTATTAAAACTCTTTTTGACTGGATAAGAAGCTGGATGCTGGCTTGTATCATCATGTATGATTTTGATATATTATCCTAAGAACATCCTAAAATACTGTGTGATTCTTGTCGAAGACTCAGCAAGAAATTTGCAGTAAGACTTCGTTCTTATTCAACTTGCTTCTTTTTTAATTAATAGTTGAAGTCTGTGATTAGATTCTTCACTGTTGTATTATCTCCACTCAGGTTATGAACTAGAATTCCTTTCGAGTTGGCTCCTTTGATTTTTGTATTTTTAAGTTGTATTTACTTGGTCCAAAGCTTCCTTTGACATTTATAGTCTCAGGTGTGTAGGTATAGAGTTGTTACCTCAGCTGCACTGCCTTCCCTGTCCTGTGTGTTGTGGATCACAATTTGTCAGTGTACCCTTTCATGTTTCCTTTTCCAGTTCAGGCCCTCTTGAGCTGCTTTAAAACCAAAAAAATAGACAGGAGTGGGTTGTGTGGCAGTTAGTAGTTAAGATCTTGAATGACAGTTACCTAAACCTGCTTTGAGGCATCTCGTATCTGATAAGACCACCTGCATCCAGAAGCTGCAAGGAGAAGCCAGAGCTGTACAGCAGGAACTAGACACTAAAGAAGCTAAGGGCAGTTACTTAATAAAATATCTTGTTGCAGATGACTGTTTTCTCATGCTGAGGCTGCTCCTATGTAGATGTTCTCCTGCACAGACTTGGAGAGTGGAGTTACTGGATGGTGAGCATAATTAGCTGTACTTCAGTACTTCTGCTTTAGAGATTCTGAAGCTTTCTGATGCTGAAAGATCACATCCAAGGTAGTTTCTGCTTTTCAAATACTCATCTCTCAACATCTTGCCTATATAGATAGAGCTGAATACTTAAATTCAATGCCTAATATATGTTATTAAATAATCTGGAGGGGAGGACTGGACAAAAGCATCTCACTAATTTAAGCAAGAGCATATGCTCACTTGTTGTGAATGTCTTGGGTTCTGAAGTTCTTTCCCTTACCCTTGGAGGAAGCAACTCATCCAGACAACAGCTTGGAACAACTAAGCTATTCATCTTCTCCAAAGTGCCTTTTGAAAAGGAGTCTTTCTCCATCTGTCTTGAGTATGGAGGCAGCGCAGGGCCTCCTACCTAAAATTCCTCTTCCTGCTGTATTCACTTATAAATATGGTTATTTAACTCTACCAGTTGCCTCAAAATTAGGAACTTCAGGATCCTAATGGAGAAGCATTTTGTTCTTGGGAATGAATACGCGCAGGTGCATAGGTTAAAGGTTGACTTCTCTGTACTGAGCTAAGCTATGTGTTTGGACAGTCCTGAGTCTCTAACGTACACATCCATCTGTACACAGCCATTTCTCCACCTGTAAAATTAGAATTCTTTATATCCTTTTCCATAAAGCATCTCCACTGATACAGATGAGATTAAGAGTCAAAGTATTCTGCTTCACACCATTCAAAAGCAAGTGGCCGTCTACCACCTTTGATACTACTACAGGTACTAAAAATCAAGAGCAGAGATGGTAATGCTTCTGATGGTACAGGCTGTGTGAATAGCAGGGCAGAAGCTACACCAGGTATCTTTGAATGTGCAGATGGCAGAATTCACAGGTGGGGTTTTTTCAAAATCACAAATGGAGATGGTGAAATAATCCCCCTTAAAGCATATATCTGTGCATTCATGTATTTAAGGAATTGCCATAATCCTTTGCAACCTTGGAAGAGGTCACAAAATTAGTCTGATGTAACCAATTCAGAGGTAACATTGACAGATTCAGAACACAAGTATAAAGTTGTAAATGGGGTAAATGTCTGTATCATTACACTGTGTCTATTCCACACTGTGTCTAGGGTTCTGAGCCTGTGCAGCTGCACCACTGAATATAAAAGAGTGCAACTGAATTTAAGAGCTGCAGATAAAGCTTGATATAAGAATGTAAATTGGGCTAAACCCTGGTGGCACTGATATTAGTGTGTGCTTGACACTGCAGCAGGTTTATGGGTTTAAGGAGGTTGTCATCCTGAGCAACAAATTCACAAACAGAAGATGCTTCAAAAATTACAACAGAAGAATGCAGATTAAATTACACGTTGGCCATGTAACTGCTGTGTTTATGGTATCGCCACAATTGGGTCAAACATTACACAGGAGCATAAGCAAAGGACTGAGAATGAAAAGTAACCACACTTGCTTGATAACGATAAAACTTTGGTCTCTCAGATCCCAAAGCTATGTACATTTAGCAAAGAGGCAGCTGGTGCCAAGGAATTACAGGTGTTTGTGTCTTAGGCTTGTGCTGCTTTTGCTCAGGAACCTGATACCCTGAATTCGGGTGCTGGCACTAGGAACCCCACAGTGCCATTGGCTCCTGTGGCCCTTTAGGGGCTCTGGCAAATGACAGAACAGGATGGAGTACGAACTAGGCGAAGGCCATCTCTGCTTCACAACACACAGAGCAGTTCAGAGAAAATAAATGGGATCAAGATGCAAATGGTGGGGTTGGCTGTGGTCACAGAATCACAGACTCATCATGGCTGGAAAGGACCTCCAGGGTCATCGAGTCCAACCTTTATCCTATTATCTAGCTCCTCAGTAGGTTTTGATTTATCCCGGCCCTGGGTAGGCAAAGGTGAGCTGTAGGAGGGGGTTAATTTCTGTGTGGTGGGCGAAGTTCTGAAACACGGTAGGAGCGTGGCAGTGCTCAGGGGAGTCTGCTAGGGGCAGGGGGGAAACCTCTCCTGAGGGCAGAGCCGGAGACTCCGGTTGTGGCGGGCGGGGGTGAGAGCCCAGAGATGGGGGGCAGAGCCCGTCGCCTGCCTGCGCTCAGCGCTGTCCCCGCAGGGTGCGGCCGGCGGGACCTGCAGCCGCGGGATGGCAGCCTGGGAGGTCCCCTGAGGGCGCGGGTCAGGCTGTGGGAGACCAGACCGGGACCCCCTCACGGCTGCTCCCGTGTCAGGACGCGGTGAGGCTGAAGGGGGCGCTGTGCAGCCTCATCCGCCGGAGGGGCTCAGGGGGCGCTCCGTTATGGTGTCGGGGCAGTGACAGGTGTCGGGTGGTCTATGGCAGCCCCGCGGGATGTCGGTGGCGGGGAAAGTGGCACCGGGAGTCGGCAAAGGGAGGCAGCGCGGAGCCGCCCCAGCTCCAATATGGCTCTGGCGGGCGGTGTCAGCGCCCCCTGGCGGCGGGCGGCGGGCGCGGCCGGTCACGTGAGGCGCTCGGGGCCTGCTGCCGCCGCCGCTTCCCCCAGTCAGAGCGGAGTGAGCCGAGGCAGAGACGAAGAAACAAGATGGCGGCCGGTGGCGATCCGGAGCGGGACGCCGGCAATTCGGATTGAGCCCTCGGCCCTCCCAGCTCGGCGGCGCCCCCTCCCCGGCCCGGATCCCTCGCAAGGGGGGGGAGCTTCACCGTAGCCGCCTGTCCGGACTCCGAGCGCCCTCCCGAGCCTTCCTTTCCCCCTCCCTTCCCCCCGCGGCCAGCGCCCAGCGATGCGGGGCCGGCGAGGCAGGCCGCCCAAGCAGCAGCAGCCGGCGGCGGCCAGCGCTCAGGCGAGCTCCCCGGCTCAGCTCGCCACAGCGGGCCCCATCGGGGGTCTGAGGTCCCGGCAGCGGGGCAGCAGCCGCGGCAGGTGGGCGAGCTCGGCCCAGGCGGAGGCGCCGGGGCCCAAGGCGAAGGGAGCCGGGACTGCCCAGGCCTCTTCCCCCGCCGCCGCCTCCCCCAGGGGGGGCAGCAAGAGGAAGGGAGGCAGCGGCGGCAGCAGCACCCCTGGTGGGGGAGGCAGCAGCGGTAAGGGTAGGGGCAGGGCTGGGGCTGGAGGAGCAGGGGGAGGAGGCGGAGGAGGCAGCTGCAACAGCCAAGGCAGAGCCTCGTCCAGGAGGAGCATCAGCAAAGTGGTGTACGATGATCATGAGAGCGAAGAGGAGGAGGAGGAGGAGAGCATGGTGTCCGAGGAGGAAGAGGAGGCAGACCCCGACGATAACCAGGACTCCGAGGAGGAGGAAGAAGAGGAGCTAATGGAGGAGGAGGACGATGACGACTCGGACTACCCCGAAGAGATGGAGGATGAGGACGATGCCAGTTATTGCACTGAGAGCAGCTTCAGGAGCCACAGCACCTACAGCAGCACACCAGGTAGAGAGTCAGTGGGATGAACTCAAACAAGTGGAGGGCACCCCACATGCTCCCTCTAGGTTTGCAGATACAGTCCACACGCATTCTTCCTCCTGTGCGTGTATGTGAGGGATGCCTGCAAGCACTCACTGGGAAACGGGGATGCACATTAATGCCTGGCAACCCTACGGATGCAGGGAACATCAGCAGATGCTTACAAACACATGCACCGAGAGGAGGGAGGGAGGGCAGTACATGCTGTAACAAGGGGATACTTTGCAAATAAGCATGGAGATTCTGGTGACTGCAGGAATGCAGGATACAGTAGAAACGTGTTGCAAGCGATGTGAAAAGTGCATGGAGCATTCCCTTAATGTTTAAAAACCAAGGGAACGGGATGCATGGCTTGCAAAGAGGTCTTTTCAAATATCTACAGGAATGGGTGGCTTGTGCTTGCAAATGTAACTTGGTGTTAAACGGAGAGGAAGCACATGGAACTTGAAGTGGCCTGAAAAAAACCTAAACTAAGAAAGCTCATAAGTACTGAAAATTTTCAGGTTTTTGAAATCATAGGTATAACTGGGTCCAACATTTACTGGCTTTAAGACAAAACTAGCTTTCCAAAGAGGGAAATGAGGTGCATTGTTCAAAATGGAGATTGCATTGTTATAGTTTGGGGAAAAGTGCACAGGGCCTCATTGCAAGGGTGTAAACCTAATTTTAGTTCAACTCAAAGACTGAAAGGTGGAGGTAGAGTCAAAAGTCTTTATTTCAAAAACTGCATTTATTTTGAGATGTGGCAACCTTCAGTACTGACTTTGGGGTTCAATCGTCAACATTTTTGTGATCTACTGGCAAAATTTGGGCTTAAATTTTTAATACCTGTATTTCTGTTTGACCTTAGTTTAATTAACTCTGGGTTTCAAGCCTTAAAAATTCCTTCCTTCTCTAAACTTAAGCACTTTGAATTTATTTGATTTCATTCCAGAGTGGAATTCAAGCTTAGGAGTTTTAAATTAATTTTTAAAATTCTGAACCAGGAGAGTAGTTAAACTTAGGGAGCACCCAGGAGTGTTTCTGAATTCAGCTACTGCATAACAGGCACTGCTGATATACCAGCATTTGGCCAGTTTGTAAAGGGGGGGAGGAACAGGTTGTTGGTGTAGATGCACTGCATCTTAATGAAAAAGGGAGTGTAGCTTACAGTAGCTAGCTGATGGCTTTTTAAAAGGAGGAAGTAATGGCTGCTAAATGTGTCATTTGTTTTTATTTTGGTGACTTAATGGTATCAGATTATTAAGTGACTTAATAGTCCTTTGAAAAAACTCTGCCTCTCAGTCTCTGTGGAGATATATATGTATTCTCAGGAACCTAAATTAATCAAATAAGTGCATACTTACTAAATGAAGTCAATTTAGCAATAAATTTTTAAGGGGTCAGTTTACCTATTGCAGAAGATACTCTGCAATTCAATCACAATTGTTGCATATTTATTACTTTAAAGATTGAGGTCTGGCTTTGCAGGAGGAAAAAACCCCTCTTTTTTTGCCTTTTAACTTCCTTTTCTGCTTAGTTGTGGTAACTATTTTTGAGCTACTTTTGGGAAGAGGAGGGGTAAAGGCAAAGAGTATTTGTCAGCTAAAGAATATTTTCATGGCTTTAATTGGCTAGGTCAGGAAAATACTTTTTCCATGAGCATCCAGGTTTAAAATGAGCTCTGCAGACTGTGGGTGTATTCAGTTTTTGAAATGTGTTTTAAGTGTTTTGGCAAGCAACAAGATAGCTCCATGTGCATTGTTGTGCAAGCATAGACAGGTTTTATGTGGTATTTCGGTGTATCAGAAACCAGTTTGATAATTTATACGGTTATTTCTCACTCAGGGTAACTTTTTGGAGCTAAGTTTAAGTGTCAGCATTTTCGATCCTTGTATACTTTTTTTGAGTTTTTTTGATAGTTAAAACATCTATGTTGTTATTTTTGCGATTTACGGCAGTTCTCAGGAGTTCAGTACTTGCCTCAAGGTCTCCCGCCCTCCTTCACTCTCTCCCAGATATACTGTTGCACTTCTGTAAAGAAAGTGCGAACTACTTCTTCAATCAGCCCAGTCTGTATCTTGTTCCTGCTGAGCAGATACCCACGTTATGAGCGCTGCTGCATGGCAGCGGCACAAATTGAAATCTTAGTCTTATCCTGCAGGAAGAGATACTTGACTTTAGAACAGTATTAATATGCAGAGAAAAGGCCTGCCTAACCTCAGCATCTCTTCATGTGACAGAATGCCCACTGAATCAGATGAGCAATATAGCAACATGTTGTGTGTGATAGGTCTGCAGCATCCCTTCATGGGCTATCAAGCTCTTTGAGGCAAGTGCATGCTGAGCCAGGACTGGTCTTTAGCCATGTTTAGATAGTGGGGGTTTTTTCTTACAAGAATTCGTCTTCAAACCAGACAAAGTGACAAAGTTCCTGCAGTTAACTGGAGGGCTTGCAGGGGTGTCTCCATTGCTGTTTTAAACTGGCTGGACAGAGTCGAGTAGTGCCTGCTGGGGTTTTTTGCTAGAAGAGATGATGAATGATGTTATCAGCTTACCTTCCCTCCGTCACGTGCAGCTGAATTACTACCCCTTGCAGCAGATAGTCTTGGGGGCTGAAGAGTTTATTTTTTGAGAGCAGGGCACTGAAAAATTGCAATTCCAATCAAACTGTTCTACCAACCAAGGTTTATACATAAATCACATCCCACATAAATGGGTGACAGACTTGGTGCAGTTTTTTTCAAGCTTACGTTGAACAATGAATTAAAAGATCACAGTGCAATGTCTGTTGCCAAGAAATGCTCAGTTTTTGTACTCTGCTGGGAGTTCACTATAGAGCTTGAACTGAATACAGGAGTAGTTTTTTTATTAAAGTATTTAAAGGAACAAAATGTTGGGAGTAGTAAAATGCTTTTCATACAATGCTTGCAAATAATACAGTGAAAGCTTGTTGTCTGAATGCATATGACATTGTTTTTTTCTTCTGCTGGGTGGACTTTTCATAGAGGCATTGTCTTGTGCCTGTGAGTAATGACCCCTTCTCTCTGATTCTTTTATATGCCCAGAAGGTACTTTTAGGGTGAGTATCCTATAGATCCTGTTTCACTGTTTTGCACTGTAGTTCTACTTCAGGCTCATCACAATTACATTGTAGACAGCAAGTCTTTTCCATATGTTGCAGAATTTTCAAAGAAGGATTTAATCAGGATGCTAGAAGTCTTTTTTTTTTTTTGTAGTTTCTTGTTTTTCTTTGTCAGAAACCTAGAAAAGTAGCTTTAGGAAGAGCTGTACATTGAGATTTTGGCTAATAATCATTACTGCTAAAAAGGACACACACAACAGGGGAGTTGGGAGCTAAAAGATTTGTTTTAAAATATGTTAAATACAGTTTTTAGATGGAAATTTGTCCATGAA
This sequence comes from Phoeniculus purpureus, assembly GCA_028565055.1. Lineage (NCBI taxonomy): Eukaryota > Metazoa > Chordata > Aves > Bucerotiformes > Phoeniculidae > Phoeniculus > Phoeniculus purpureus. Next base: position 2,564,265 of record JAOXOE010000784.1, on the reverse strand, counting down.
CATTTGCAGTGTTTGACTGTCACTTCTGTTCACCGGCTACTTCCCCAGTGTGCTCTGATCTTCAGTTTGAAAGTTTAACTGAAAGTGATACCTCCATAGTAGTTTTATATCTTAACATGTTTTCATGGTTTTGATGGATTGTTTAAGTGGAGACATCGAGATAGAACAGAAAGATATGCAGCCTCTTTTGTCTGTCATGTGAGAAGATTTAGCAGCCTCCCAACATCTCACCTAGGTGACTTTGTTCTCCAAATTAAACCTGGCCTGCTCTTATTTGACTGTTTAGTAATCTCAACTTTGATTTGTACTCTAGAGGAACAATCACCGGTTCATGGTGCAAATCATGAAAAATGTAGGAGTCAAGCCTAGCAGTGAAATTGTGTAGAGTCCAGAGGAGTAAATCTGTGACTTATTCTGGTGTATTGACATGCAAATGCGCAGTTTATCTGAAAAGAGCATTTGTCCTTTCAGTCATCCTTGTGAGGAGCTCTGTAGAGCAAATACCGTACAGCTGTCATAGTATGTGTGTTGTAAGAGGTGGAATAATTCAATGGACTGCAGATGAGTTTATTGTGCCAGGTTTTTTGTAGATCTGCAATAAAATTCCATAGCTGACCATTGTATTGCATGGAGTGGCTGTCAGGTGAATAAATGTAGGCTTTAGAAAATCGGGGACGGCTCTTAGGACTCATGGACTTCTGAAATTGGTTGCAACTTAGCCTGAGCGTGTCGCAAGTAAGACAGTGTCTATCAGAATGTTCCTGAAAATTGCTGCTAGTGCTGATTTTTAAATATTTATTTTTCCTGGGTTGTAGGCACAAGAGGATTTTGCCTCTCAGTACTCAGAATGACAGAGTAGGATCTCATCTGCTACCTGTTACCTGTTGGTCAACCAAATGTTGAAATGATGCATCAGAATAAAGGGGAGGGGGGAGGAGAGGTGTTCCTGTTGCCTACTGAGAGCATACTGATGGCCATCTCATATATTGAGAAATCAAATTGTTACTGTAAAATCAGGGGAGAGTGCTAGTTTGATTCAGAAGCACGGTACTGACAGACGGACCAACTGAAAAAATAGCCTAAAGTTTTAAAGCCATTTGTAAAAAACGTACAGACCTAGTTTTGTGCAACACAAGGCAATAGTCAGAATTAACTTGTGAGCACATGCTGAGAATTTGTGTGGTGTGGGTGCTCAGGAAGATGCTCTCAGGATCTAGTTTAGTAACTGGTAATTTTTCATTTGTGCTTCAACTTCCAAAGCCTTTGTGGCGCTCAGAACGTCTCATAATTACTGTAGTTTCAGATTTTTAGTTCAGTCTGTTTTGTTTGGTGTTTTTTCTCTTTTTCCAGATGAAATAAATATATTTGTGTTAGGTACTGTTGTTGCAGAGCACTATTCAAATTGGAGCTGCACTTACAACCAGTTTCAAATGCATCTTATTCTTTCAGAATATTAGAAACACGTTGATTGCCATGTTGGCGTTTTTAAAAGGGGTGGGGGAAAGTATTTTGTATAAGTCAAAGCCTTACATTTTGGCCCATTCCAAGAAATATATTCAGATTTTTCTTTTTTGGGGACTGCTTTTCATAATGTATTCTTATTTTATGTTAAACTGATTCAATTTACTGCTTTTTCTTCTTCAGTGTTAGCTGAGCAAATGCTCTCCCAAGAGGTTGACTTTTAATTAAGGAACCAGTTTGGGTATTGCTGTGACAAACATGCAGCTATATTCAGATTATACATTCTGCTGTGAGAGGGAGAAAAAAAAGCAAAACCACAAAAAACCTATTCTCATGCATTTTCATCAACTGTTTTCAGTTTTCTCGGTGATATCTAACAAGAACTTGGGTGTTGTTATACATTCCCATTTGAAACTTGCCCAGCACTAAGTAATAAGATGGGGCAGCAAGTGTATGATTCTAGTATGTTTATTAAAACAAAATAACCCCAGCGTCAGTGAGTTTAGGGGGGTAGTGGAAAGCCCAGATTTCCATGAGGAAATGTAAGAAAGGGCATCTTCTCTAAGGAGTACTCATGCTTCCAGGACACCATATAAGTGCTAATTGGTCTTTATGTTGAGAAGTTTCTGTAGTGACTCATGATCTGGAAAACTAGACCAAGCCAGTTCTATTTTACTAAACATAGACTTTTATGTAAGGCTGGTGGAGTTTGACTTGACTTGTGGAACCTGAAGCCAAAAATTAATCTGTTATTGGGGGCAAATTCCAAGTCTTCTTGGTTGCTGGGGTCGGGTGGTTTTTCTTCTCTCTCTCACTCGTGAGCTGCAGTTATTGAACTATCTGAAACTCCTCAGTCTGTTTTTCTGTCCACTGTGCTCTCTGAAGTTCATCTTCTCTGCTGCAGTGATGAGCAGGAACTCTAAGCTGGAGTCTTACTATGTGGAAGGGAAAGTTTTTAGAGAAATGAGAGCAGCTATGAGCGTTCTGATGAAGAAATGCTGGAACCAGTATTTGTTTGTTAGGTTGTACCAGAGCAGCTACCACTCTCTCTGTGTTTAAACAAGACAGTGATTTTGGCAGAATATGTATTGCGTAGCATCTCCATCCACCAATCCTTTACTTGAAATATTTTGGGCTGGAGGGCCATGTTTAGCAGTACTGCACATCTGGAGCAAGGGGCTGTGTAACATGAGTGAGACAAGACACAATTGGATGTTTGTGATTTTTGTTAGGCTAAGTGTGTACAGTAATTGGAACACAGCTGAAACACAAATAGCATGAAATAGCATGAAAGTAATACTTACTCATAATACAAGGGAAAGAGTCAACATTCAAACAAATAGGTTGAATAGACTGAAATGTAATGAAAAAAGAGGCAAGGTTTGGATTTCTGAAGTGCTTCAGTAAATTCTGGATTTGGGTGTTCAGCTTGTTAGTTCAGTAACTTGATTTTATTTCTAATACCATTAATGTGTTTGCTTAAATATTTGACATATAAATTATTTTAATAGATTATGGTAAGTGTAGACTATAATTATTGATATCTATAATTAAATGTGCCATGTGAATAAAATTGTTTACTCTTTAATCTTAATTACAGGCAGCTCTTCAACTAGAGAATTCAAAATAGGGAGAGGCAGCCATTGCAGACTACTACATCAGTTTTGAAGACAGGTAGTGAAGGAATGCAATTTAAAAGAAGTTTATGCTAGGTAGAAGTGTACTGCTAAGATACTCAATGTCTGAATCCTGTGTCTCCTCTGAAGATGTTTAAAACCTGCCTGGATATGTTCCTGTGCAACTTTGTGTATAGGGGATCCTACTCTGACAGGGGGATTGGACTAGATGATCTTCCGAGGTCCCTTCAATCCCTAATGTTCTGTGATACTGTGAAAGTCGTACATTTTGCATTAAAAAAACTCCTGCTGCTATAAGAAAGTATTTCCACAAATGGAAAATTGTTCAGGGCAAATCATAAAAATTATTTGTCCAAAGTTATTTAAACTGGATGGAGTCATGGCAATAGGTGATGCAGTAATAGAAAGTGTAGAAAAAGTGACAGTGTAATTGTATTCACTTACTCCATGTGGTCTTTGCATCAACTCTTTTGTTTCAGTTGCATATATTATTTTACTACATATTAGCCTAGTGGTGTACTTAGTGTCCCAAAACCAAAATAACTGTTAGTGTATAATCATCAATTGTGTATTCTGCACAAGCTTGCACTTATTATTTCTTAATTAAATTAAACATTAATTAATATATTTTATCACAGTACTCAATTCCCTGTGGACGTCAAAATCCATGACAAGTGACAGCAAGTTTTAAAAAACCCAGCTTGTCAAATCCTAGAATCTCTAATTAAAAGTAAAAATCATTTGAAACACAAATATTGGAAGAGAAAAAAGTTGGTTGTTCTGATTTTTCTTGAGTGTGCCAGTGAGCGTGAAATCCAAGCACTGGACAGTTTGCCTTGTGGAACAGAGAATGGTTTCTTTAAAGTAAAAAGCTTGAAAAGTTTGATGTGTTTATTGTAGAAGACTTGCTTCAAAATAAGGGTGGTGGTTTTTTGTGTACATATGAAGAATAGTTGGGTAAACATGATCTGTGATCTTCAAAAACCTTCATAGAAGTTGAAACTGCTTCTAAGTAGTGTGAACTGTATGGGATGTCAGAACTCTGCAGATAATTAGCAATGAAGAAATTGTTATCATCAGAATTGCAAACAAGCCTGGAGTCCTTATTTGGAGTTCAAACCTATGTTTCTTCAACTGTCTGAACCAGTGGCAAGGGAGGAGGGGATTTATCCACCCAGCCAGGAGAATTCAAAAATTTCAGCTCTAAACAGTGACTCTAACCATTTGACATCATTATATCATATTGTAGAGACTTTGATTCTCTTCTTGGCTTCAAGGTCTGTTCAACCTAGGACAGCAAATATTGGTAACAAATTGAAAGTAAAATAGAAAGATAAAACCCCCAAAATGTAGGAAGATTTCAAATAAGTTGCCACCAGCCATTTGAGAAAAATGTGTCTGGGTACCACTTCTTTGTAAAATATTCTGCATCTTGAAATATTTTCTTTTCTAGTGCTGGAAAATAGATTATATGCAGTGCAGAATTGTTCAAAAGCAGTTCTGTCTCTGAATAGAGAAATTATTTAGCTCTTGAGTCATGGTGTATGATTTGCAATATGCATTGGGTTGTTCAGTGGGACAATATAGTAACTGTGCTGGGCACTGTCAGACATAACAGAAGGTAGTGGACAAAGGCATTTTGTATTTTATAATGAGAGATGCTTTTTTCTTACTGCCTAAAAGCCTCGGTTTCCAGCTACATTTGAAATTTCTGTGCTTTATGCCAAAGTGAACGTGAAAATATGTCAGTTGATTTAAATAGAAAATGAATAGTGGTGTGAATACTGCAAGCATGTGGTTGCATTGTACTCACACCAAAGTACAGTTCTTTATTATGGTGTTGGGACATACTTTGTGATCTGACAACCTTTGTTCTAGACCTCTGATTGTAGCATTATGCTGCCTGTGAAAGAGGAAGTGTTGGAGAAATTTTTCAGAACAATCCTAGGAATGCTTCTCTGGTTAGTTTAATGTGATGTACACCAGTGTTTATTGCTTGTGCAAGAGACATCGACAAATAGGGTGTATGGAGAGTCTGGGGTTTCTCAGAGAAGGATAGAAATAATGCATACAATAACTACAATTTTGTTCTCAGAGTAGAAAATCTCCACCAATGAGATGAAGTAAAGGCTCTTTGTTTCTTTAAGCAGTATTCCATCATTCTAGTTTGTCTGAAATTGCTGAAGAGCGGGGGTTGTCCGTTCTGATTAATTTAAGTAAATCATGGTTATCGTTCTTGCAGCTTGCTTTCTAGAGGGGCTGTTTCTTTTATGACTTTAGTTTGTCACAGACACATTTTTCTGCTAGAATTGCAAACAGCAGAAAGAATCCTAGTCTGTATTACTGCCAGATTTCTGTCATGTTTGAGCTCCGTGAAGACCATTAATGATTTCAGAATATCTGTTGTGCATTGTCATCCTTCATGACCATCTATAGGACTCATCCCACACTGTCCTGCAGTATTGAAGGAAGCATCAGGAACCTGAAGTATTTTGTCTGTGAGGAGGGAGATGTTTTACTTAGGGGTCTTTTAATGAAACCAGCTGTGGTTTATGCTTATGGTTTTGGATGGTGGTTGTAGAAGAATTGGTTTTAATCTAGGTATTCCTTGTTGTGTGAATGCTATCTTTGTGGCTGGCCGTGAAAATGTCTTAATAGTGGCAAACACACCAAAAGCCATTTTCCACTGGTTTGTGGAGAAGCGTATTGGAAGACAGTCATGGAGGCATTCTTTCATTTTCCAGAGTCAGAACTGAAACTTAACTTGGAAATTAATTTTTGTATGCACGTGGTGTTGATCCATTACTGCTGTAATGGAAACATCTGGCAGTTCAAGTTCTGTATTTTTTCAGAGTGTCTAATTCATTCTTTAAAGTTAGGGAGAGATGTATCTGGTGTCATCTTGCCATATTAGCACAATGTTTGATCGATTTTTTTTTGTTGTTGTTGTTTTTTAATGTATTTTTTTTTCTTCTGGAATCATTTGGCAAACTGTCTCTTGTGCATCAAGGAGTTTCTTAAAGGTAGATTTTCCTTTTGATAACTTCCCCCCCTTTTTAATGCATTGAAGTTTTAATGATGGTGTTTTCAGATTAAGTAGGGTCTGTCTTGGAGCAAGAGGGTAGGTTTATACTTGATATTAGGAAAAATTTTTTCACAGAAAGGGTGGTCAGGCACTGGCATGGGCTTGCCAGGGAGGTGGTTGAGTCACCATGTGTTTAAAGATTGTCTGGTTGAGGTGTTGAGGGATCTGGTTTAGGGGTGAACTTGTAAGGTAGGGTAGGTGGTTGAACTCAATGATCCAGGGTCTTTTCCAACCAGAGTAATTCTGTGATTGGCCTACCTTAGCAAGATCTTTTATTTTTCCTGCTCCCCGTTAGTCCCGTTTCCTTTATTTAAGGGAATACTTGAGGGAGTAGGGTCAGTTGAACAAATGTTCCACAGAACTATTTCCTCTTAATGGTAACGTCCAGGGTGATTGGAACTTACTTTCTCTCTTAATTTTCTTCAACCAGTTTTATCAGGAATTTAATATGAAGAAATATGACTGTAAAGTTTAGAATTCCAGAATACTCGTTGTACCACTCTTGAGTCTCACAGAATGCCTCATATATGTGTCACTTGTTATTGAAGTGTGCGTATGACATTGCTGTTACAGAGAGCGCCGTTTTGCCTTTGGATTTTCTCTGTGAATAAATTGTATCCTGACAACGCCTTCTCTGCATAAAATGGATAATTATGAAATGTAGTTGTTACCTAGAAGCCTGCTATGCCTATTTGAGGACCTAAACCCAGTTTCATCTCCTGTTTTTAAACTGAGATTGTGGTTTTATGATTAGTTTATAATATTAAGTAGTTGGTTTATTTCTTAAAAAGGCAGTAGGTTTAATGAGTGGATTTAACAGCTGCAAAATAGTTGCACATAGCTGGGTGCTTTTTTGTTATGTTGATAGAGAAAAATATTTGAAATATTTTCTCTGTCTAGTAGTGCCATGTAAGTAAACTCTCTTCTTTTTCCTTCTGCTTGGCTTCAAGGACAGTGGAATTAAAGGGAAGAAGGTGCAGCATCTCATCTGAGTTAGCGCCTGAGACTGAATTAATTACATTCAGAGTCTTTTCTTCTAGGCAGTGAAACACTGCTCAGATTAGCTTTTTCTGTTCAGCTTTATCCTTCTGCAATTCTCCCTCCTTCTCAATCTGTGGATATCTCTCCTGTTTTATTGAAGCCTAAGGGTATTTTGGATTTTTTCGTTTGTTAGTTATGAAAAATCGAGAGTACCTGAAACACTTCTCATAAAACATCACATTTTATTTTTGTTTCTGCCTTGTAGGTATCTGAAAGAAAAAATCTAGTTAAAAAGCAGGAGACAAAGTTGTTTAGGTTTTTTTTTTTTCGCTTTTAATTTGGTTGACTTGTGCTTGAAATGGTCTTGATGTTTTTAGTTTAATGTTCAAATTCCAAGAGGGAATGATAAACTAGTCATGAGGAATAAAAATGAGAAAAAGTTTTAAATTAATATTTTGGCTAAGGGAGATGTTTTTATCTTTATCTAATTTAAGCAATTAAAATCATAGACATCATTTTAAAGATAAAGTAGATGGATATTACATGGGAAATGCAACTGCTGTAAGTGTTCAAAGCAAAGCTTCAGGTATCTTGTGTATTTTAGTTTCATTAGAAACTTGGACCCAGTCATTGATGACAGATGTTTAAGCTCCTGTGAATGGCAAAATTCTTATAGTTGGGGTTTTTTTTATTCCAGGTAGGAGAAGACCAAGAGTGCATCGTCCTCGTTCTCCAATACTGGAAGAAAAAGATATTCCACCCTTGGAGTTTCCTAAATCCTCAGAGGACTTAATGGTGCCTAGTGAGCATATAATGAATGTTATCGCCATCTATGAGGTACTAAGGAACTTTGGCACTGTCTTACGTCTCTCTCCTTTTCGTTTTGAGGACTTCTGTGCTGCTCTGGTAAGTCAAGAGCAGTGCACACTTATGGCAGAGATGCATATAGTGCTTTTAAAAGCAGTTTTACGTGAAGAAGACACTTCAAATACTACCTTTGGACCCGCTGACCTCAAAGATAGCGTTAATTCCACTTTGTATTTCATAGACGGAATGACGTGGCCAGAGGTTCTGCGGGTATATTGTGAGAGTGACAAGGAATACCATCACGTTCTTCCTTATCAAGAGACAGAGGACTATCCTTATGGACCAGTAGAGAATAAAATCAAAGTTCTGCAGTTCTTAGTGGATCAGTTTCTTACCACAAACATTGCACGCGAAGAGTTAATGTCAGAAGGTGTTATTCAGTATGATGATCATTGTAGGGTTTGTCACAAACTTGGGGATTTGCTTTGCTGTGAAACTTGTTCGGCTGTGTACCATTTGGAGTGCGTAAAACCGCCTCTTGAAGAGGTACCAGAAGACGAATGGCAGTGTGAGGTCTGTGTAGCACATAAGGTGCCTGGAGTAACTGACTGTGTTGCTGAAATCCAAAAAAATAAACCGTACATTCGACATGAACCTATTGGATATGACAGGCATAGACGAAAATACTGGTTCCTGAACAGAAGAATCATTATGTAAGTAAACTACTAATTTAGTATTTTCTGAACAGCTGTATTGTATTGAATATGCTTGTAATATATCCTGGAAGTTGCTGTTGCTGCCTTCAAGTTACTCTTTTAGATAAGAGCATTGCTTACTGTTTTGTAGGTAGATTTCATAAGACCCTGTAATTGTTCCATCCATTTTCTCCATAATATTCTTACACTCTGTCTATGAGCAAGCAGGGCCTCTGGCCTAAAACACATCAATTCTGAAGGAAGGAAAAAAATTAATAAGACCTCTTCAGTTTCTTCTAAAAGTCACTGAAAAGTAGTTTGGCAACACTGTGTGTAGGGCACTAGTTCTAGTGTACTATCAACCTGCATAGTCACACAGGTACTCACTGTCTCTAGTAACTAGAAATGCAGAAAATGTTGTATGTGAACACTTAGACAAGTGTAAACACAGTTAGACTAGCAAGAAGTGCCTGCCTTAAAGCAATTTACTCAAAACATGAATAATATTCAAACCATTGTTAGTGAGGGCATTGCAGCTTTTGTTTTTTACCTGAAATATTTCATCAGCAATTTTCCTGTGAAAAATACCTGGAAGACTGATGTTTTTTTTCTTGTTAAAGACTGTTCTTTTATAGTTGTTCTCATAAGGGAGGAGGAGTAGTAGTATGTAGGTGAAATCAATGCTATTGTTAGGAAAAACAAAAAAGGTTTTTACTAGTTTTCATAAAATATAATTTTTCATTCAGTATAATGCTCGAAATAAGCCACAGCTGGATACTTTAACAGAATTAATACAAAACAGATTACACTGAGTGTAAAAGGGATTGTGAGGACTGACCACCAGCATTACACCTTGTAAACAAGACACTTTTAGGATCCAATTTAGTCCTTGAAAATACTGTGCTGTTTCTCGAATGCACTGTTGGCCAGTGCTTTAATTATCACAGTTCCTTGTTTCTTGGTGTTCTTCTTCCACACTTGTGCAAAAAGAGTCCATGTGTGATTATTTTGAGTTTCTCTGGGTTATAAATGCTTCAGTAGTGGCAAGTAATCTGTTAAAAGGTGCTGGGAATCTTTTATACTCTTCTTTTTTTGTACTCTGTTTATACTCAGATCATATGCTCTACAGTATGTGGCATATCTACAATGAGGATGGTTCCTCAGGATGTGATGGACAGCCTGAAGTCTTAATAGCCTAATTCTTCCATTTTCTCGTACATAAATTTCTACCTACTGTTTCCAGAAAATGAGCCGGAAGTTAAATTTTCACAAAAAGCTGGGTTGTAAAGGTCATGGAGCTGATACTCTAGTTACTGGTGCTTTAATAACTTTTTGCCAGTTTCCTCTGTGCATCTTTTTTGTATCTTTCCTTCCAAACTCAAAAGTTGTTTTAAAGATGGGTTTGTGTCACTGCTCTGTTGTAGTGGCAGAACAATTATATTCTGCTTGCCTTTAAAGGTCTGAGAAATAACATAAATCCTGAGAGTCACTCACTCAGAAGGTGATTTTAAGGTAGACTTTTTTTCCCCTCAGTATGTAAGCAAGTTGGTTGTTGTTTTTGACTAAACTTAATCAATGAGGCAATGTGTGTTTTTCAATTAAGTGGCATGTTGATGTTCAGAAGGTTTTTATACAGGCAGAACTTCAACTTAGTTTACACTAAAATCAGACAGATGCTTCTCGATCCTCTGAAATTCCACATGTGAAAACTCTTTCTCTCTAGTACACTGGTAATAATTCTAACTGCACTAGAAAAGACATCTTCAAAGGTAATTTTTTCAATGATTTTGCATTCTTGTTAGGAGTTCTGTGGGCAAATTGTTTCAGGAATCATAAATGAAGTTTTATGAATGCAAATTTTGTATCTTAACTGGGATTTATCTTCAAAGAAAATACATCAGTATTTCATTTCAAATCAAACAGATGAGAAATGTAAACAGTACAGCAAGAGGAAAATCTTTAGTGGATTTTCCATTTTACTGCATTTTTTGTTAGTGATTAAAATATTTCAAAGTTTAAATAGGAAAGTGTTTTTACGTCTACAGAGACAAGAAGAAATGTAGCTCATCTAGTAATTGTTTCCTGACTTTCTTTTATATTCTCATGGGGATCCTCTAGATTGAAAGATGCTTTCCTCACTAGTCCCTGTCCTTCCTGTTGCCATTAGATAGCTTGCCTTCTGCCAGTGTAAATGTACCTGTGCAAGCTTCCAAAACAAGTTCTGTCAGAAGTAGGTGGTTTAGATTAAAAACTTTTCAAAACCACCTGATGGAATTGGAAGAAGAAACAGATGGACAGTTGTTCTGGTAGATCCCCAGCAGCAGCACTCCAGCAGTGCAATTCCACTGGACCTAATTACATTTATGCATAAAGTGCTGTGAAACTTTATGTAAAAGTGACTTCATAAGGGGAAAAAAGTATTTACTGCATAACTAAATTCCAGAGGAATAAAACTTTTAGGAATTCATATAGATATTAAACTCCGTACTTTGAGTGTTTAGCATCTGTAAGATTCAGAAAGTATCTCTGTACTGAACAAGAGCAAGCCACACCTGATATCTTGGGTAACTGAAGGAGAACTTACAACACAACTGCCAAATGCTAAAACCTGATATTATACGTAATATCAGGTTATACTATCATGTTATTAAAATGAATAGAGCGTGTTCACCAATGTCATGTGATCAAATGTATCAGAGTAAACTAATAGATCTAAAAATAACCTGCACAAACACTGATTTCAGATCACACCTAGGGGAATTAGAGAACTGAAATCCTAAATTCTTACTTGTTTTTCAAAACATTTTTTTGGGCTTTTTATTTCTCCCCATTCCACTTATAAATCCATCATACCACTGGTTTTCCCCGTCTTTGAAAGAGTTTTGTAGACTTTGTATTATTTACTAATACTTTTATTTTCATCTCTCACCTAGGGTAATAATCCGTGTTTAATCTCATAATCGTTTTGTTTCTCTTTTGCACCTTTTCCGTTTTACCAAGATAGAAAAGCAGACCCTGAGGAGGTCTCCTCATACATCTCCATGAGCAAGTATCAACAAGGGTTTTTGTTTAAAAAAAAAAAAAAAATTAAAAATCAGGAGAAAGGAATTCCTGAGGGTTTGTTTCAAGCTGTTAACAAATTGAGGATGAAGTCTCTGGGTCGTTAGCTTTACTTGTGAAGGTTATTTCTGCAAGTTAATAGGTCTGTGAAAGAAGGTAATGGACCACCATTTGGTTTTCATTTAAATGGCAGAAATAAGACACGGATTGTTGTTAGTCATTCCAGAGCCGTGTGTATCTTCCTCGATGGTCACAAAGTTTCAGCTGCCATGTTTATCATGTTTCTGTTCTTAGTGAGTCCTCCTCTGTTTTCTTCATTAATAAAAATGGTTTTGGATCTTCATTTGAACAGATTACTTGAAACAATTTACTGAAATTTTCAGTTTAGAACTCAAGGAATGGTGTCTCTACTTCATTATCACTTTACTTGAAAGTTTCTGGTGTATTCTGTGCTGTTATTTTTATCAGTCTCAAAAATGCCTCTAAAAAGTGCCAGTGAATAGTTCCTGGCAGTGAAAGAGGCTGAGAGAGGTAGGAAATACTCATGTGATTTATTTTCTCCCTTGCTGGGCCTCAGTATATGTGACTCCCCTGCATCCTCTGAAGACTTAAGCAGTCCTGTCCAGCACCAACCTGGCAAATCCGGATTGTCAGAGGAAACACTACGAATTGGTCCTTGCATAGACTTAGACCTTTCCATCCTGTGTTTATGATCACCCTCTGGATTTCTTCAATGGCCACAAGTAGTGTTGTGTTAGCCAATGCGAGAAGGTGTTCAGAGGAAGTTTAAATCTTTTAATTGCTGATTTAAGTCTTAGCAAACTTTGCCACAATGGACAGCATGGAATGCTTTCTGCAGTAGTTCTTTGACTGTTAATGAGCTTGCTCTGGCATACACCTGAATCTTGAAAAGAAGTCTGACCAAAGATAACTTTCATGTAAGCATAGAGAACTGCAAGCATATGCCATTTTGTTTTCTGTTTGTGCTTTTATCAGGAGAAAACACCAATTCCTGGGCGTCTATTGCTGAAATTGTGATAATCTTCAATTCAAGAGAAATTCTATACTCAAACCCCTATATAGGTGGAGTGGAAGGGAAATAGCATACTCTTGCATAAGCATGTCCATTTCTAGAACATTAACTGAGTAGTTTTTTAGTGTGTAGGACTCAAGTCATACATGAGAAAAGTAGTTCATTAATTTTGTAGGGTAAAATGATTGTGAATGTTCAGATGTTACTTTTTGATGTGTAGCTTGTAGGCAGTCTTCCTGAAATGAGCTGCTTTCTGAGAAAACTTATTCAACTTCACAGTGCTAATTTGTTAAAACTTAATGGAGACTTACCTGGTAGCCCAGAGGAGTAAATGGGTGAAGCAGAATTAGTTTTTCATGAGCAAAGCCTTTCTGAGAGGGCTTATAGTATTTCTTTGCAATACATCAAAATTTATTATCCAAGCCAAAAGTCTGCTCTGTTGTGATGGTTGTGACAAAGTAGTAGTTGAATTTTGAGTAACAACATTACTAATTTCATAACCACTTGTTAGTTGTGGAGTTTGCTTGGTTCTGGTGGCCCTGTTTGGTTTATTTTGACAGTGTAGTGCTCCAGCCTTTGTTTATGGTGTCATGAAGTGGCCCAGTTAAAAAAAAAAGTGGCAGTCACTTCATCTTTTCAAAGGATGCTATTGTGTTTTGTCCTTTCCTGGTGCCCTCACAGACAAGTGCCATAGAGATGATAGTATCAAATATTTTATCAGTGTCACATCCTACGCTTTGTGATTCCTAACTTTGCTGTTGCCTGACTCTGTGGTCAGAAATGCAACCCTTTGTGGATTCTGGAGCCATACCCTCTTCGCTGCAAACTGTTTGAAATTAGTAGTAGATTACTGGTTATAGTAGTTAATAAATGCAATGAGAAAGAAACTTGTTGCCGGATTTGACAAACCAGTTTTAAGGAGACTCGTCAAAAGCTTTCCAGAGGAACTTGCTATGAGAACAACTGAGGAGATGGAAAAAAGGGAGAAATGCAAAAGGACTTTTTAGGTACTAAACTAGGTACTTTTTGTGTGATTTATTTGTTCACATTTGAGTATTGGTGTTTAATAGTTCTCTGCAAAAAGTAGACTGGTATTTATTCCTGTCAATTATCCAGAGATCTAAAAATTCGTTTTGATATTTTTGTAATACTCCTACAGTGAGGAAGATTCAGAAAGTGAGAAAGATAAGAAAATCTGGTACTATAGCACAAAGATACAGTTGGCAGAGTTAATTGAATGCCTAGACAAAGATTACTGGGAAGCTGACCTATGTAAAACTCTGGAAGAAATGCGTGAAGAGATTAATCGGCACATGGATGTGACAGAAGACCTTACCAATAAAGCAAGGGGCAACAACAGGTCTTTCCTTTCTGCAGCAAACGGTACGAATATTTTGTTTAATGGGAATATATGTAGCACTGTGACTCAAATACTAGTTTATTTTATTATAAATTTGCAGAACTTGATGAAGAAGCATCATTGGGTGACAATGATGATGGCATAACAATGTAGTGCTGACTTCTCATAGGACTGTATATCATGTTTCTAACAACTCAGATTCTTGATATGCCTAAAGTGTGCCAGATTGCGATCATTCCAGATGTTGGAGTGAGGCTGTGTTAACTGTCGAGCATTTCTTGATGCACTGTCTTTTATATATATGTATGTATTTATGTAACCCCTCATAAACATTTAACAATCCACTGGGAGCTGGGGTGGCAAAAATGTTAGAGCTCAAACGCTTGCTCCAGTATTGCAGGAAGTATGGAAGATCATGTATTTCCTCTGGAGTTCCCCACTGACTGAATTATCTACCGTGGAATAATAAATAGCAATATAAATTTCTGAAGGTTCGAACTTTGATTCTAGAGAAGACGTGAAGATTAGATATACAGCAATGTCCTAAACCTATTTTTAAACCTAGATAAGTGTGTGATTCTGAGACATCGGTAATTAGAGCTTTAGAATTGTCTCCTTTCAGTGGGAAAGAGGGGTCAGAAGCAGGTTGTTGTCTTCTGTGTCATTAAAAAGAAGTGTTTATGTGGTTGGTTTACTGATGACAACAAACCTTCTGTTGTAGATGAAATATTGGATGTTATCAGAGCAAGAAAGGGAGAAATAGTCGAAGATAAAACTACAGCAGATGATGAGGCAGAAAAGGCCAAAGGTGATGCTGATAATGACCAAACAGATGCTGAGAGAGGCAAGGAAGAATCTGGAGACCAAGATAAAACTGAAGAAATACCTTCTGACCAAGATTCAGAAAAAGTGAAAACAGAAGGTAAATAAACTATGACTCTGCTTTAACAACTTCATTTAAGTGAAGTGAATCTTTAATAAGATCTTCACGTTCCTTTAAGCGTTAATGTGACAATTTTTTGTATGATTCTTTCAAGCTATTTTTCAAGTAACAGATATTTGTTGATTTCTTCGTGGTTGTGTATTATAGTTGTTTTTATTGCTACATTATTTCACCAGTTTTCCTACTTTCCAAGTTAACTACAACTAGCTTGCAGGTACTTTGGTACGGGTACAGGTGGCACTTAGAGGTTGTGATCAACATGTCTAGTGAGCAACACTACATTATTGTTAATACTATTTTCCTCATCAAATTAAGTAGGTTGTTCTTTGATTCTGAGACAATAACTATCTTGAAAAGAAAAAAAGGAAAGAAGAAAGCTCAATGTTTTTCAGCATTATCAAACAAAGCTGCTGAGTTGTTTTCTAGGGATGATGCCAAACAACATCCTGAGACACATTAAAGAATACCCCTAAAGTTTTGTTGTGCATTTTACTATAGAGGCAACAGTCGTTGGGGATAAAAGTAACTCTGTGACATCAAGCACTGATGACAACAACACAAATCCTTCTGCAGGAGAGACTAGTTGCTCTGAAGGGAAGAACACAGTGGGGTGTCAGTCAGAAACCCTTGATAGCAACAACGTGGCAGAGAAGAAGGTGGCATCAGAGCTCCCTCAGGAACTCTCAGGTACAGAAGGCACTGTTACCAATGCCTCTGTCATTTGAGGAATCTGTTCAGTTTTGCTACCTGGATTGTCCACTAAAAGCATTCACAGCATATATCACTCATGCCGTTTGCTTGCAGTGCCATCCTTTACTGCTACGTTGTCATTAACATTTCAAAGTTAATTTTCTTGCAACTAGAGCTTGAAATGTGTGGCCCTCCATGACATGAGCATTTGTTTCCATGCCTTCCAAAGATGACTATGGCTAAGCTTTTTGTGTTCTATTTTCTGTATATTTTGTTTTTCCATAGTGATCCATAATGATTGTTAGCATCCTATCAAAGTTGATTTCAAATTCTGATTTGGTGCTGGCTTGTTTATTTTTTTAGTATCTCATTTACTGTACAAAGTACTAACAAAAAAAAAAAAATCTCTTCATTCACTTGAGTTGCCCTGAAATGTCAGGATTAAAATTGCTATGCTAGGAATTTTAAACAGATTTCAGAATTATAAGCACAGAGGCTCTGGTTATGTTTATATTTTAATATGTCTTATTCTACAATTCCAGTGATTTAAAAGCAGTACAATATCCAAATTTTTTTAAAACCAAGCTCTAGGTTTGTGAATAAATCAGGCTTGATAAGGTATAAAAGAAGTTATCAGAGTACTACTTTAGAATGATGTTCCAGTATTCCATTGCATTTAAGATTATATTCTACGTGTTACTACATAACCAAATGTTGCTCTATACATCTGATTACTGTTAAAATGTTTTATTTTCAGTTCTAAAAATCTAAAAATAACCTGATGTAATTGTACTCAGCATGTTGTGTTTTAAAAGGTGATAGTAAACCTTTTCTCTCCTACAGAAACAGGTCTCAATTCAGGTACAGATGACAATTCTTGAACTTATGAATGTGAATGTATGTAACACTGGTAATAAGCTTAGTTAATAGAAGGAGAAAATGTAAGTTAAATTTAATCTTAAATTAGATTATGAAAATGTCCTAGTGCATGGGACAAAAAGCATACAGAGATTTGATGGAATATTTTTGTCTGTTCTTGTATCTTTTATTTCATTTCAAAATTAAAATAAATCTGTAGACATTTAATGAGAATATACATATCCCATAACTCTGTTCCACACACATTTACAGGTTTGTGTTTTATTATAAAGATTTTCTTATGTATTTATCATTATTTCTTTGTTATGCTTTCACAAGTACTTTTCTCCTCTAAAGTTTCTAGCTTATTTTTAAATTAGTGATGGGGAGGTTCTAGGAAAGTGTATGTGTGGAGAGGGTTCTCCCTCAAATCTAACTTACTGTACTCATAGCGATACTTGTATTCCTGTAAACATGAATTTGAGACTTTGATTTCAGAGGGAGGGAAAGATACTGAGCCAGTATCAGTGAGGCAGCTACCCCAGAGGAGGAGGACAGTAAGAGTAAAATGCAAAGCTAGACAAGAATGTGTCTGTCACCATCCTTGTTAAATGCAATTTGGATAGGAGTCTTGTATTCAGAGTCTTTTGAGTGCTTCCACTCTCCTCCAAACAGCGAGCACGAATGGTTCCATCAAACAGTGGTGATCACATATTTGGCAAAGTCAGAAATGGAGATTAGTTCAGAGTAGGGATCTTCTAAAAATCCCAGGATATTTACCTAATTGTCTTTCTGCTACGAGTGAATATTTCACAAAAACTAAGGTTTGTTCTGCCATTTTTCTTACTAACAGAATCTCTGGAGGTTTGAAATAATTACAGAAACAGGAAAATCTTGTATGTTTTAAATAGCTGTTTGGTTTTTCAAAAAAATCAAGATGACATGGTTTTGAGGGATGCTGGTTTGTCTTACTGGGAAGCTGGAGTGATTTATTTCTAGGTAGCTGCAAAGCTGTAGTCAAAAGGTCATACTGGTGCAGCACACCTTAGCAACAAGAGAGGTGGCAGTGGTGTCCATAGCTGTCATGATAGACAGTAACAAGGACAAGTGAAGACCAAGGACCCATTCTTACTGAGCTTGAAGCAACATCACGACCCACCAGTCTGTAAGAAAGAGGCAGATATTTTAAGTTTGCAGAGGAGGAGGAGGTTAGAGCGTTGGAAACTGAACTGAAATCTGGGATTCCTCAGAATTAATGTGCTGAAGAAGAGAGAATCAAAGACTTGGTGGAAAACAAGGGGAGCTGAAAGGTGTGTGCTTTAGGGAACAGCTAAAGCACAGGAAAATCAAAGGAGATAAAATGATAGAACCCGCAGGAAGACACAGTTTTGTGCAATCTGCATTCCAAAAGCAAAACAAGGACTCAGGAGAGGGTTCTCTGTGTGTGCCTCTATAGGAAAAAGAGTTGTCTTGGATGAAAAAAGAATATATTTTAAATACAAGTATGAATATCAGTTCTTCAGAGTTGTAAAAGTTGAAACTGCTTGAAACAGAACAAAAACCACTTTCATGGATACAGTGCTCTGAAGGGAATCAATATTTTATGGGTATTTCCAGTCCAGCAAAAGATACTCCTCTGACTTTTTTTGATGAAAAATTTAAAACTGGCCAAAATTGCATTGATCCAATAGGAAAACTTAAAAATGTGATTATTCTTTTATAGAAGAAACTGGTCAGATGATCCTTAGCAACAGTAGCAGTGCATCTGCTGCGCCTCTACAGTCAGATGTTGAAAACAGCAATAGTAGCGAGCTGGGCTCTGGGCAGAATGACTCTATCAAGATGCCTGATGATGCTGAAAATGCAGAGACTTTGGAGGACCTAGGTAATAATGATAACAGTATTGTCTCTAACTGTCATTTTGCATGTCTTTGGTTTTTTTCACTTTGTAATTCACAATAGAAAGCTTCTACTTTGAAAGGGTTTTTTTAAAAAGCCTTTTTTCCCTGGGCAGGAGAGAAATCTAATGGTGAAAGAAGTGATTCTCCAGGCGCAGGAAAAGGCATGCCAGGTTCAACACGAATGCTCACAAGATTACGAAATCCAGATAGCAAGTTGTGCCAGATGAAAAGCCAGCAGGTTGCTGCTGCAGCGCAAGAAGCAAATAAGTTGAATAAAGAAGGGAGAGAAGTTTGTGCACAAGTACGGAAAATTCTTTTAGAATATTTCTAATATTAGTAATAAAAATATTGTTTTGGCAGACTATAGAGGTAATTAAAATAAAAGTAATAATAACCCAGCAAGTGTTGAAGTCATAGTATCACAACAAGGTTTTTTTCCCTCTTCCTCCTTTGGTTTTGCTCTGCTAGTTGTTTGTACTGTGGTATAACAGTGCAGCTCCTTTCCTTCTCCTTCTGTCTTCAGTCTCTCAGAACTGGTGTGCCAAAACTGACTTGACAGTGCATATTTATTCATCAGCCTCTCAAATTTGGAACTCCGTTATGACTAATCAGTAATCCATGCCACATTTTCAAAGTCCAGGATGCTTGTTTGCTTAGCTGCTTGTATGAGTTCTGTGATTTGCCAAGGAGGGGTTTCACAGAAAACTTTAGGGAAGCTGTGTTCCCAAAGCTATCTCACTCAACAGATAAACTCAGTGCATCAAAACAGGTTCATTTGACTTCCTGAGGAGCCTGGGTGGTGGGGTTTTAATGTTAAAGTTGATATTTGGGAATATCCTAACTCTATATGCAGTCAGTGATAGAGTACATATACCAAGTATAGTTAGTTGCTGCTATAAGACGATGCAAGGTATTCTTACGATTTTATATAGAGGCCATTTAAGACTAAATCATAAATAAGTAAGTAGAAATATTTCAAACTTAAATGAATCTTTTAAAATCATTTGTTCTTTCCAAGGTTCTGGTGGTCAACTCTCAAGGTGAGGTCTCCCGAGTGAACACAAAGAAGGAAGTTGTGATTAAAGGAAATATGAACAATTACTTCAAGTTAGGGCAAGAGGGGAAGTACCGTGTTTATCATAACCAGTATGCCACTAATTCATTCGCATTGAACAAGCACCAGCACAGGGAGGACCATGACAAGAGACGACACCTCTCACATAAATTCTGTCTGACTCCTGCTGGAGAGTTCAAATGGAATGGGTCTGTACATGGGTCCAGAGTTCTTACCATTTCCACTTTGAGACTAACTATTATTCAGCTAGAAAACAATATCCCGGCATCGTTCCTTCACCCTAACTGGGCTTCCCACAGGTAAATTGATAAGTGAGAATAAATATTCTTTTGTTTTACTTGTACTTTTTGCTGAGAGTATTAATAAGCATTGGTCTTTGCTTTTTTCAAATCGGTACTACCCAAGCACTGAGCTCCAGTATACTAAAATAAATAATGTGTGTTTTGTGATGTATGGCTTAGAAGAATTGCACATTTGTGTGAAGTAGTGAGATACGGGGTGGATTATCCTACCATTAAGTCTTATTAGCATTACAGACTGTATTAGTGCATGTATATGTTTCAGATTTGTATCTTTTTTTCCAATTTAGGTCTAACTGGATTAAGGCTGTTCAGATGTGCAGCAAACCTAGAGAATTTGCACTAGCGCTGGCTATATTGGAATGTGCAATTAAACCGGTTGTCATGCTGCCAATCTGGAGGGAATCATTGGGGCACACTAGGTAAAATAAATCTTTTGACTGTGAAAACTTGACTTTGTTTGACAGTTACAAGTTCATAGAATCACAGAACATTAGGGATTGGAAGGGACCTTGAAAGATCATCCAGTCCAATCCCCCTGCCAGAGCAGGACCACCTAGACCAAGTCGCATAGGAACACATCCAGGTGGGTTTTAAACATCTCCAGAGAAAGAGACTCTATTTAGTCTCTAATATGAGCTCGTTAGCACATGGAGACAAGGAAATAAACTCTAGAATATGGAGTTCCCTGATCATTTAGTTTCTCTGTTCCTTTCACTGAAGAAAACCAATCCACTATTAATGTTTCTCTATCGAAAGAGGACACCACAGTGCACAGAATCCAGTTGTAGTCCAGTTGTGTGTTAGCGATCACAAACTCTGATTAAAACACATTTTCCCTGTTCGTTCATGTTATTATTGGCTTCTGACTCAGGGCATCGTGCAGAGTATGATTAAGGATGGGTGAGCCCTGAAAGATAAAACAAGAACAGGCCTGGACTCTTACCTGAGATGTATCTCATACAACACACAGGTTTTTTGAAGTCAGGTAAGTAGGTGGAGAATTTTTGGAAACAAACTGGGTTTAAATTTTGATTCAATAGCTTTTAGCCCAATAGCTGCTAGCTAGCAAATGCTCCGTGAGCAAATCCTGCAGGTCGCTTTCATCAGTTTACACATGAGATTTAACTCTCTTGTGTAGACTCGAGGGCATGGGCAACGAGATAAAGTGTTGTGTAAATGTACGTGCAAGGATCAGTGAAGTAAGAGATCACAAACGGTTCATTGCATGGGGAACCGTCTTTCTCTGAATATCTGAGAGATTCATTGGAAGAATGGTGTCCCCTCTCACCTTCAGGTTTTGGCCTTGAGTGCACATTTTAATTGAATTTCACAGGACACTTTAAATTGATATTCACAGGGGTTGGGGGGCAGCTGATGTAGGTTGGCACAAGGACCCTCACAAAAATAGTCTGAGAAGAATCGCACACAGAAATTGGAGACTTCTCAGTGGCTGTGTGCAGTAACCACACTGCCTTTGGGACTGGTGGAGACCACAGAATCACAGAATGTTAGGGACTGGAATGGACCTTGAAAGATCATCTAATCCAATCCCCTTGCCAGAGCAGGATCACCTAGACCAAGTTGCACAGGAACATGTCCAGGTGGTTTTAAACGTCTCCAGAGAAGGAGACTCCACAACCTCGTGGGCAGCCACTTCCAGTGCTCCATCAACCTTACCGTGAAGAGGTTCCTTTTCCTACTTTTGTGGAATCTCCTATGTTCCAGCTCACACCTGCTGCCCCTTGTCCTATTATTAGACACCACTGAGCAGAGCCTGGCTCCATCCTCCTGACACCCACCCTTTCCATATTTATCAACATTCTTGGGGTCACCCCTCAGTCTCCTTTTTTCTAAGCTCAAGAGACGCAGCTCCCTCAGCCTTTCCTTATCAGAGAGATGCTCCACTCCCTTCCTCATCTTTGTGGCTCTGTGCTGAACTTTCTCGTGCAACTCTGTGTCCTTCTTGAACTGAGGAGCCCAGGACTGGATACAATATTCCATGTGCTGTCTCACCAGGGCAGAGTAGAGAAGGAGGAGAACCTCTCTCAATCTGTTAACCAACCCCCTTCTAATCCACTCCAAGACACCATTGGCCTTCTTGGCCACAAGGGCCCATTGCTGGCTCATGGTCATCCTGCTGGCCACCAGAATCCCGAGGTTCCTTTCTCCTGCACTGGTCTCCAACTGGTCAGATGGCCAGACCAAGATTTACATATAAGAAATCAGCTATCAAAGAGGATCTGATGCTTTTATTAGGGATTAGTCAACATTTCTGTTCTTTTCTCCAATAGAATCTTATGTCTTCTCTTAGGGAGTGACTGCTATGAAGCCCAGCATGGCAACAAATAGCACAGAAATCATGAATGGTTGATAGACTCACCACTGGTTTTACTGGAACGTTGGATCTCAGTGGTTTTTGAACACTTCTGTAACTGGTTGGAGAAGGGACTTGTGTTTGTGGGAAAAATCACTTGTAAAACCTTCTGTGAGGGGGGTGGTGGTTTGTTTTTTTCTGATTAGACTAAAATTGGTGCCATGTGCTGCGGAAGGGAGCTTGGCGATGTGCTGGGGGGTATTATTAGACACCAGAGAATACACGCACGTGGGGTCAATGTTATGCACCAAAGCTATGGCAAAGGAAATGTAAGTGGTTCAGTCAGTGAAAGACTCGACTATTTATGGTCTCTAAAAATAATGGTGCTAAAATGGCGATTCAGGGATTCTCCCACCTTTTCCTAAGATGGGCCAAATCTTCATGGTTAAGCAGCAAAATGGAAAAAAATCCTGAAAATGAAGTGTGAGTTCATGGAGCCTGGGAAAAGGCAGCTGGGAGGAGAGACATTAGGAAAGAAACATGATCAGAAAAGCCAGGGCAGTTTTTGCCCTTTTGAGGATCCTTATTCCCGAGTAGGATCCCATTCGTTTTTTAGAGGGATGTCTCCAGTGCCCTTTAAAACCAGCAAGTAGTGTTTTATCTTCTCACTTGGTTCAGAGACGTTGAGATGAGTCTTGCTTTCTAAATCATCAGAGAAGAGTCATTTCCATCTTTTATCCTAGAAGGAGGACCTGAAAGTTAAAGATTTATCCTCCTCTCTCCCTTTGTGCCACCGCTCCCCTCCAGCAACAAAATAGCCAAACAAATCGGGGTGACCTGAGCTGTAGGCAAGGGGGAGGCAGATTATTGGTGCCAGGTAGGAGGGAGATCAGTGCTAATGACAGTCTTTAAATCTGCTCTTTTTGCCAGAAGCCTGAGGTTCAAGGACACTTAAAGACAACAACCCCCCACTCCCGAAAAGGTCCCGGAAGGGCACTCTGCGGGTCACTGATAGTCCCGGGGTGGGAAGCAGAGGGAAGATAGTGATTGAGAAACCATCAGCCTCACAGAAGTGGTTGGATTATCTTTACACACACAGCCACGTAATCTCTTTTTATCAGATCTGAGAAGAAAGAAAATCCCTCCTGTGTCATTCTCTTCATTCTCTTCAGGGTTTTATCTCTCTCTTCTTTTTTTTCTGTTTTTTTTTACCACAAAGAACCAGGCTGGGATTCTGTTCCCTAGACTTCTCTCTTGATTTCTCCTCTCTTCTCCCTACAGCTCCAGAGAGAGCAAGAGTGCAAAAGTACATAAAGGAGATCACAATCTGGTGGGGATTTGCCAGATCCTCAGCTTGTGGGGTTGAATTTTTCAGCTGAAGCTAGTGGAGTGGGGTGGATTTGCACTAAGTGCACATGAACCCCACTACGTCATGTAAGGAGTTTTCCCAGAACTAAAATCCATGCTTGTGATTCCTCTGAATATATTTGAATTTGCTACCCTTTCACAAACTTAAAATCTTGGTGGTGAAGGGATTAAAACTGCTGATAGTGTGGCTCTGCTGATGCTGTAAGGAAAATATTCTGCTTTCTGAGTCATTTGCCCTGAGCTGACTTTCTTTTTCAATGGTTCAGGGGTTTCCTTCTTTAGCCATAAATTGCATGCAAATTCTGTGTGTGTGTGTGTGTATGACCGTGTGTCTGAGGGTGTCTGTCAGAAGCCCAGCCAAAGAGAGGGGCTGTTCCTTTAAAGCAAAACCGACAAAAAAAAAATGCCTTCGGGCGTCCTATTACAGTGGAATGAGCCAAGGATCAGGATTTGCAGCTCAGCTATATAAACCCAGCAGAATCTGGCTGATCTGACCAGTTTGCCTTTACTGTCAAACCTCGCTGCCTCTCACACACCTCCTCCCCCCAACCCTCCCGCCCCGCGGAACATCGGAACTTCTCCGAGTTGCGACCGGACGGCAGCGGAGTCAGACCCGACAGCTGACTCGAACATCCTATTGATTTCATGGAGGCTGCTCACAGCAGGACCTAAGCTCTGTCGGTCGCAAAGGTAAGCCGGCTTCTCTCCCCGTTTAAAAGAGGAAGCCGCTTTTCTCCCACCCAAGTTTGTGTTGTGGCTGACCCTCACAGTTAAGGATTTGCCAGCCTGGGTGGCCACGGATCCTGTTCGGGGTTACTCTTGAACTGGAGCAGGTCTGTCCTTAATCTGTCTGTATTGTCTGCTGTAATAATAATGCCAGAAGTGTCTCAATGACATCAGTCTGATCCAATGAATGAGTGATGAGTTAGTTGAGTGCTGGGCATCTACAGAGTTAGAGAGAAGAAACCTAACTGGCAGTAAGGGCAGAAAGTCACATTCGGGATTTCCTCTCGGCTACTGAATGTTTCCCCCATCCTCACCTCCTGCACCGGACTAAATTCTCTTGCGGCTCTTAAACCTCCCAGGTAACTACTTTGCTTGTGCTATCGTGTGTGACCTGGGCAGGTCAGGCCCTTTTCCTTTTTAATTCGCTATCCTCACACTTTGTCACCCTGTCCCCCACCCCCACCGGGCTCCAGGTTCCTTTAAAGTGCGGTAACGTTAGTCTGCAGAGGGGAGCGAAAGACAAAGGGAGATCCAGCTGCTATCCTGTTACCGGTAGTGAAATGGGTGGGTTTTGAGGAGTGGGAGGTTGAAATTCTCCATCATCATGGAAAAAGGGAGACACTTGCTTTACAATGTCTTAAGTACTTGTTCTATTGTGCGCTGAGATTTTCTGCATGACTGTGTCTGAGCCTTACCGGTTAGGCTCAAATTGGCTTAAAACACAGGAGCTGACTGGGAGAAGGTGATCTCACTTGGCTTCATTTAGGAGTTAAGTCTGCTTGCTCAAAACTTGGTGTTACATCACCTTTGCAGAGTTTTGCCTGCCTTGATTTGCTCTGGCTACTAGGAAATAGAGTTCTTGGAAGTTGAACTAAACTTTTGAAGGGTCTGTATTGTGCTGTGCAGGAGAAGGATATGTTTGGATTGAAATGATGGTGACTTGTTCTCTTGAGCGGTGGAGACATTATACAATTAAAAAGTGCAATAAAGCTATTTATCAGACTTTTTTTCCTTAAAAGAATAGAAACCAATGAGGTGCATGTGGTTCCATGGATTGGGTTAAAGCTATTGTGGTTTTTTCTCTCCCAGTGTATTCTTTAAAAAACAAAAATAATTACATAATGAGAACTCATTCTACACCCTTCCTGAATATCGTTATCTGTGGGGTTTGCTTTATTATGCCATGATTGGGCATTTGCCTTTTAAAGCTGTGAAACCTTAGGGTGCTGGACAGTGGGGGCTAACAAGACCCCTCTGAATCTTAGGAGGACTTGCAGAGAAGTGTTTTGATGTCTTTTGGGTTTTGAATTACTGCTGGTAGGAACTCAGGAGCAAAAATTTGATAAATGCAAGAGTTCAGCCAAATAAAGAGAGCTGGTCTATCTGCAGTTCACCTTCCCTGGCAGTGAATTTGGAAAGTGCTTGGAAGAGTTATCAGGGTGTTCCCAGGGCATCCCCTGTGCTCAGGAAAGGATCTGCCTCTGATCTCAGCGGGGCGGTCAGCAGCTGAAAAGGGCCAGAGTGAGAGAGATGCTGCACGAGATCTGTTCCCCCCACAGTCACCAACCTTATCTCAGTCACTCTCCTCAGCAAATTGCTATGCCTTTCCCATGTTTTTTGCTCATTAATTTTATCCTCTGGCTCCTTTCAGCCCAGAGAAAATTCTTTGCAAGTTCCAGTCCTTAATCCTATAACTACAGTTACTTTATCAGTGTTTCCAAAGCTGTAAAAGAGCCAAAGGATCTGTTGAAAAACTACAGCCTGCAGATTGGAATGTCATGTCTCATTTAGGGAGGAGGCTGATACTCTGCTAAAGAAACCTCGTGTAGGTACATTGGGGTGATGAGAACCAACCAGATCCAATCTTCCTGTTGAAATAACAATGCTCAGTGATGCTAGAACCTATTAGGAATACCCCTAAACTCAGGCTAAAGAGTGCTCCATGAAACGATGAGTGACAGTGTTAGCTGGAGGCTTTTTGTTAATGGCAATCTATCCTTTCTTACATTTTTTTAATATAACTTTTAAAGACTAGATAATTTCTCCTTAGCAGTCATTTGAACTTAACAATCACATTATGAGACAGCCCTTCTGAAGCTGTTTGAAGTTCAGATCAGGTGGCTTATTTTTTCAATTACAGCTTTTAATCAAATGTCTTAAAAAAGCCCAGTTCTATTCACATGTGGAGCTGTTCTCACTTCAAATGAAGTGGCTGTCACAGTTTGTTCTTCAGTATTCTTTCATTTTTTTGATAAGAAAATGGGAGTAGATGACAGAGTCTGAGCTGCTTCTGGGACTTTTTCATCCTTTTAAAGAGTGAAGCAGAGCTGAGGAGCAAGTGTGCCTTTGAAATGTTGGTGTTACTTTGGAGCTGGAGCTTTAACCCGTTCATCCCTTCTGCTAAGACCTTTGGAAATACCTGACCTGTTTGTGCAGTTGTGTCGTTTTCCTTGACAACACAGCAGCACATTTCTCACTGGAGAGCGGGCAGAGGAGTGCAGCTGGGCTGGTTAGGAGTCTGGAGGACAGGTCTGATGGGGAGAGGCTGAGGGAGCTGTTCAGCCTGGAGAAGAGGAGGCTGAGGGGAGACCTCAGTGCTCTCTACAACTACCTGAAGGGAGGTTGGAGTCAGGTGAGGGTTGGCCTCTTCTCCCTAGAGACTAGTAATAGGACAAGAGAAAATGAGGTCAGGTTGTGCCAGAGGAGGTTCAGGTTGGATTTTAGGAAAAACTTCTTCCCAGAATGGGTTGGGAGGCCTTGGAACAGGCTGCCCAGAGAGGGGGTGGAGTCAGCATCCCTGGGGAAGTTCAACACTAGGCAGCCAGAGTATTTGAGGAGATGGGTTAGTGGCTGTGAGTTGTAAGGCAGATGGTTGGACTTGATGATCTTGAAGGTCTTTTCCAACCTTGATGATTCTATGATTCTTCCTCTAGCTTGGTGGGTGTCTTTGAGGATTTGACTGGTGCTACATGGCAATGAAGGGTGCAGGACTGTACGAGAGTTGTCTGAATGTCTCAGATTGTCAATCCTGTAAGGGGAAAAGAACGTTTGCTCAGGTGGCTGACCCGGTTAGTGAACCCTGGTATCTGCCTAGGCTGAACATTACATTTGGAAGACAGTGCAGATGCAGAGGGTGGTGTTTGCTTCTTTATCAGTCACAATTTTTCCTGCCCTACTTGTGTGACCTGTATCGAAACATGAGAAATTCAGAGTGGTTAAAAATTACTCTAATTTGGAACCTGTGGCTTGATCTGGTCGTACTTGGTCATGTGCCATCACAGGCTGCTAAGCTGAAGGTCCACAGACAGTTTAAGGTCCAAAGCTCTCGGCTTTGGAATGGGTGATTTACATCACTGGAAAGTTAGAAATCTCAGCTTTCCAAGAATAAAAAGGTATTTGTTTTGAACTGTGGCAGTTTGAGATATTGGGCTTTAAAACTGCTCTGATTTACCAACATGAACTTAATCAGAATTAATTGCTGGTGTGAGTTTAGTGCAAACTTCTCCAAGACTGGTCTGTGATATGAAAAACCTGGGGCTATAAACTGCAGAAGTCTGAAAGCACCATAAAATGGAATAGCTGCCCTTAACAGCTTTAAGGAAGTTGCTGGTGTGATTGCAGAAAACTCACAGCTATTGAGGTAGAAGACTAAGGAAGGTAGCAATCAGAGTGTATTAATTACACGTTCCTTCATCCAGACTCAGGAATATGCAGAACTAGTGCAAACAGTTGTAGGACGAGTAAATTCTGCACAGGGAACATAATTTGAGCCAAAACCTGGGGTGAAAGTTTTGTGTACACATCACTTATGGGTTTCTACGATGTAATTTAATTCATTGAACTGCCTGATGTCACAGTGGATTTGCTGTCTGTGACTTCTGTTGGCTTTGTGGAGTTTATTAGAAGTTGATGAGGTTGTTGCTGCTGCTACAGCGTGTTGGGGTCTGGTTGTATTGGAGAGAGTGGATAGACACAACAAGTGATGCTCTCTGCCACAAAGAACTTACAATTGCTATTATTAGCTGTTCAAAAAAGTTCTTTGTGTAGTGAAGAGAAAACAGAAGGCAGCTCTTTGAGGAATAAGACTACTGGAAAGAAGGAAAATGAAGGACCCCGAGGGACAATCTTGTTGTCTCAGTTTCCATCAAGAGCCATCTCAGTCTCCACCAAGCTTTGGGGGTTACACAAGCGTGGAACTCCTCAAACTCAGTGCTTACTGTCTGCTCGTGTGTTCGACCCTCTGTCCGATCTGAGCTGAGTTAAATGTCTTCCACATGTGGGAAAAGTTAAAAACTGGGCACTCTTCCAGCCAGTGAAATCTCTGTGTATGATGTAAGTAAACTGTGTGGAACGGTCAGACTGGGGAGGAGGAGCCCAGCAGGATGCTGCTTGACAAGAGATGTTGCTTGATCCAGCACAAAGTGTTTGGGCATTGAAAGGACTATAATAGGGATCCTTCTGCTAAAAGGACAAAGTTTGAATTACTTGGTGTTCTGTTTGACCCTGATGGGGATGATATACATGGCCTTATAGCTACACATGGCCTTAATACTTACAACTTTACTGGCTATGCAT
This sequence comes from Phoeniculus purpureus, assembly GCA_028565055.1. NCBI lineage: Eukaryota > Metazoa > Chordata > Aves > Bucerotiformes > Phoeniculidae > Phoeniculus > Phoeniculus purpureus. The sequence continues at coordinate 2,535,394 of JAOXOE010000784.1, read as the reverse complement.
CATTTCCACCTCTTTCCTATATGCTGCGTATCCTGTTGCTGACAAAACAATATGAAAACCCTAACCTATAGCTTCAGTGAGTGTATCTGGATGTAGACTTTAAAGAACACTACTTAACATAAAGTACCCCTCAGCACTGTTCTGTGGAGCTGATGAGAATAACTTTCCATTTATGGTTTTGTTTGACTTAGACATGAGTCAATCACCAACGATAAATTCATCCCAAGTTGATCCTTTTGCAAGAAATGTCTTCAAATTCACATCCTTAATTGTCTTGCCACTGTAGTTTCAATTAAACTGAGGTGGGATGTTGCCAAGTTTTTAGAACTTCCAACTAGAGGGTCCCTGTGTAGAATAGCCAGTGGCATTCGGTATTCTTTGGGTAGCGGAGAACAATGTTGCCAAGTTTGCATTCAGTCATCCATCACATATTAGCCCACTGGAGGTCCATTCTTCCCAAGCAACAGGGGAGCTTTGCTTCCTACTTAGAAAGATTACTCACACAGAAAGCTCTTTCCCCATAACCAGAACAGCACAGGGAAGAGAAAGGAAGCTTTCTTCGATGCAGAGAAGTGCCCCGCTTCCAAACTCCTGACAAAAATGATATTGTTTCATGCTTAGAAAACATATTCCTGGTAGTAATTGAGTAGAAAGTACAGGGTGGCAGAACAGAAACCTTTCATACAGATTTTAAAAACAATTGCTTGAATCATGGGCACGACAAAGGTCTATTGTTGTGGTCGGCCTCTTCCCTGTGCCAGGCTGTAGCAGTGACTGTGTGAGTATAGAGATTGGCCAAGATACTCAAAGGAGTCTGAAATTGGGTGCCTGGGGAAATGCCACTGTAATGAATTTCCTTCAGCTGAGTACTTGAGCATGTGTCTGTGCCTAATCCCAAGATGATAAGCTCATAACCCTAACATAACAAATGCTGATTCTTGTTACAGGATTGGAATATTAACGAAAATATTCATCTAAACTGGCTTGATTCTTCTCTAAATCGATTTTTTTACACCATTCTGCCAGCATAAAGCTAAAAGGGGGCATAAACATCAACTTCTGAGTATACATGGAAATTAAGCCGTGAGATTGATTCCCTGAGTGCCCATCAGAATTGTCTGCTCAATTATTTCCACCATTAAGGAAATCATTAAGGAGCTCCCACTGGAAAGGGATTACAAAAAAGACTCGTTGTCCAGAAAGACATTTGCTTGTTTTCAGTATTTTGATTCCTTCAAAACAGTTTGTCAATGAGTTTTGGGCTCTCTCAGGTGAGAGAGCAGACTGTGAGCTGAACACTCCTGTGACTGCTATTCTGCTTTGAAAAGCCTTTGTAGGCACAGGAAAGGTTCACTTTCAGTGTGTGCCATACAGCTCAGAACAAGACCATAGTGGTTATCTTCCTTCTTGGCCCAGCACAGTTCCTTATTTCAGAAGCCAGTCTGTTAGGCTTTGAAAAGGAGCTCAGTGTCCACTTAGCACTGGTTCTTTGTTTTTACTGGTTCTTCTGGAAAACCAGCCTCTTTTAGACACGCTGAATCCTCCTAAATAGTTTCTCTGTGCTCTGTGACAAAGGTCTATGCCAAGAAAGATATAAAGGTAGCTTGTGATGTATGGGCAATCCATTCCTTTTAGTGAGACAGAGTGTAATGCATATTTTTTCCTTTACTTGTGGCTTGTACTTCCCTTCTGCATTGCTTGTACTACAGTAATTCAACTCTGACTCAGAATGAATGCTGCACACTGTAGGCTACAAGTCAAACGAGAACAGGATGCATATTAAGGGAAAGGTCTCAGATCATTTTTCTTGTTGAAGTATTGGAGCTTTTTGGCAATGTAAACAGTTTCCAGGAAAAAATCCTGGCATTTCCCATGGTGAGCACTCCTTATGAATGTCCTATCTATTTTTCCAGTTTGGTGGCCAAGCCAAGTGTTTATAGGAGGATATACCATCTCCAAGCCAGGGGATTTATGTTTGTGCTGCCAAGTGTTAATTATGATGTTAGACTAGACACTTTACAGGTTAGCAAGTCCCTCACAGTAATCCAGCACTACAAGTGCTGCAGTGCTGAGTTTGATGGAAAGAATGCAGAACCAAGAGAAAGTACCATTCTCAAGAGCACTACAGTGTCTGTACTTTATTTGTCATTCTCAGGCCGTTATTTCATGTGTTGTTTATTTTCCTTAGTAATAGTACAGCGGGATTTGACGGGGTTGCTGGCAAAAGCAAGCAAATCTACTCCTGGCCAGCTGTATGGGCTTGTTTTGCTCCCCACCAGCAGACACAGTGCCTAGGCTCTTGCCTCTCTGGGAGTTCAGTGTCCCTGCATTGTCAGAAGCCTCCTGATTCTATATTGTAATGCCCTGTCAGTGCTGAGTGCACGATGGACGTGCAGGTGGTTGAACACTGGAACAGGTTGCTCAGGGAGGTGGTTGAGGCCCTATCCCTGGAGATAGTCAAAGTGAGGCTGGACAAGGCTCTGGGCAACCTGGTCTAGTTGAGGATGTCCCTGCTCACTGCAGGGGGGCTGGACTAGATGGCTTTTGGGGGTTCTTCCAACCCAACACATTCTATAATTCTATGACAGGGGTCATTTTCTTTGGTTTGGTTGAATTTGCCTCTAGGTTTCAGTGCGATTCCATCTCCACATTAGTGACAGTCCCAGCAGCACTATTCAAATGGGTGAAGTTTCTGTAAGATAAAGGTACTGACTTTGAATTAATAATTTGCTTTCCAGGTTGTTCCCTGACTCTTTCATGTATTTATGTTGCTCAGAATACGCGCAGGACCCTTAATAAGGGTTGTTTCCATGTAGGTACACAAAACTCACACCTGATGTAAGAAAAACACAATTCCTATAAACAGAAATGTTGTATAAACCTTATAACTCTGTGTCACAGACTCACAGAACATTAGGGATTGGAAGGGACCTCCAAAGATCCTCTAGTCCAATCCGTCTGCCACAGCAGGATCACCTAGACCAAGTCACACAGGAACATGTCCAGATGTGTTTTAAATGTCTCCAGAGAAGGAGGGTCCACAACCGCCCTGGTGTCCTATCAATAGCCCCTCTTACAACAACAATAAAAAGGATCTCCAGTATAAAAATATGGTCTAATTTAAGTAGTCTCAAGTGAGGAGAGATCTTTTTCTGCAAACATAAGCAGTTTCTCCTTCTCTGTGATAAGGGGTGTTGAATGTGCTTATGGTGTCTCCGTTACATAGCAGATAAATTTATTTTTGCAGAGGAAGCCTTGTCCTGATCTGATTTGGTTTTATGCTCATATAGGTCAAGAGTACTCATGGAGTAACATGGGGAGAAAACCAGCCTGACAGGGGGGAAATTAGAACCCACTGAGCGTTTTTCATGCATGGTGTGGCACTTCATTGTCTGCATTATCCCTTGTCCGCTTCCCTCCAGCTTGCATTTCTGAGGGGATGGCTTTCTCCTCTGCAGACTTCGGGGGCTGCCAGCCAAATTCTCATGTGACACAATTGCATTGATTTCACTGGAGATCTGTTGCTGGATAATTGAGCTCCACATCCCGCCTTTCATTCCACGGCTCAAATTACTGTCAGCTAAGACTTTAGCGCAGACAGGTCTCAAGTCACCATGGGTTAAGAGAACGAGGTCAGAGCGTTGTTGGTGGAGGTCTCTCAAGTCCCCCATTAGTGTAACAGTGCCCAATTTGTTGACATTTGAAGCAGCAGCACAGGTTTTTGTCCGAGTTCAGTCACCGTTGCAACTAATGACTTGCTCAGGGCTGTGTATATGGCTGGATTTTCCATTACATTACATAAGTGCTTCTGCTTTACATCAAAGCTCTGAGAAACATCCTCAGACTGGACTTCTCAGAAACAAACTCCTCTTTTTCCAAATGCCTGACACTCCATTTGTTTCATATTCTGCGAATCTAATTTATATTTTACTTGGTCTTGCCAAGCCGTGATTGACTTCACTCCATCTCCACTTGTCATCATTCCATTTGCTCTGCTACTAAGAGTTCGCTACCCTATCCTAGGTTGCCAAAGATGCAAATTCTTGATGCTACCACATCTGACAGAAGCAGGCCAAGCAGATAGCTAGCCTGGGGGCTATTACTGGAAGTCAGATTTCAAGGAACAGCTTCTGTGGTCTTGTGAGTCAGAGAAATCCGCACGGCGCTGCACGTTTCCCCGCTAGTACCAAGGACAGAGGAGCTCTGGCGGGAGGGAAAAGCCGCCCGAGAAAACTCTCAATTGCTTTAAAAGCAAAGAATTCTGCAGGGGAAAAGCCTCCTCCCTCTGCTTCCTCTGCTGCCAACCAAAGGAGGCAATAACAATCGTTCTGATGGCCAGAAAGAGGGCAGGTTTTCATGACCAAGTTCCAAGCTGCTTTTAGAGATGGCATTTGCAGCGCTTATGTACAGGGTTAACTCACAGTAACATTACAAACTGCATCAGATCATCCCGGTGAATTCTGAAAGCATCCTGCTGCCTGCTGACCAAACTAATCCGCAGCAGCTCAGCTAACTCAAACGTTTCTTGTTATCCCAGGCCATTATGCATGTAAATTATTTGTGCTTCTAGTTACTGCAAAGTCATTAAGCCACAAGATTTCCACATAATTTGCCTCTGTGTGAGCCATTCTTTCAGCTAAAAGCACTTTAAACATGCAGAAGGGTGATGCTGGGTGTATGGAGTAGTTTTTATAAGCTCTTCCCTCTGACCTTCAGGAGGAGTGTAAAGACCAGCTTTACCAGAGATGCTGTGCAAAAGGATGTCTCGAGGTTCTTGGTCTGTTCGCTTGTGCTTGTTCCACATGCGATTCTCGAGGCTATTTTTACTGCATAGTTTTCATCAATATTCACCATGAATTTATTGATTTGGCATCTGATTTTTAGAACAGATCACAATTAATTCACCTACTTGTATTAAATTTATCAAGAGTGTTGCTGCTTCATTTCCTACCTCGTTATCTATAGAAAAGCTGGTGTTTGTGAATTTTAGAGAGAAATGAGACTGTCCAAGCTCCCAGCTGCAGGACTGGCTGCTGCTGCTCTGTTCTCAGAAACTGTTGCTCAATGTGAAAGGGGTGGAAAGAAAATTCAGAAGTTCTGAATTTCATCTCTTGCCATCTCATCACAAAACCATCTAGAACTCTGTGAAATTGGCTCTGGAAAACCTATAGGTGGTTTTGGAAGAAGGGTCTGGAAATGAAGCAGGGCTTTGTGTGTGGAATGAACGCAAGTTGCTGTGATTCATGCGAGAAAGCACACAAACCTCATAGTTTGAAACTGCATCAGCAAAACCCTCAAAATAATTCAAACTGAAGTCTCTAGTGTCTACCCAGAAAATAATGAGCTCCTGACAAAGTGTAACTTGGCAGAGAAACTTTCCAAAGACAAGTTTAGAAAGCCGTAGATCTTTTCCAACTCTGCGTCTTTGCTGTGAGGAGGAAAAAGCCAAAAACCTGAGCAAATGCTTTTGCAATTAGGAAAGGCTTTATTAAAAGGTACAGGACATACTGAGAAGGCAGGAGTGACTTCTGCCGTGAGATTATGCACAGAAGTTCCTTTAGCTGTGAAAAGGACGTTTTTATGCTGGAAAAAGCACTTATCTAGGCTTCAGTGTCTGTGGCTGCTGTACTATGGACCTGATCCGATTCCTCACTTAGCCCAGAGTTTTACCAGTGTCTTCAGAGACTAATGGTTTTAACTCTCTTCTGTGCTCTAAGTGCAAGTTTCAGTGGGAAACTAAGCTAAAGAAAGCTGCAAACACTTCCCTTCTGCTTTCCACAGAGTCCTGAGATGCCCCATTTCCATAGTTGTGCTGCTGCTTTTAGAACAGTGACGCTATTTCTGAATCCATTGTCTTTGGTGCTGTTCTCACTGCTGGTGGGTCCTGCTGCTTCTCATCCAGTTTTGTATCTGCTTGTGGCTTTTTAATTCCAGCTCTGAAAACCTACAGTAAGAACAGAGATTGCTTTGCACATGAGAGGAAAGAAAACCCTGTTCAGCAGATGCCTAGTCCTGTCCTTTTTTTTCTGCTCTCAAGTTTGTAGCAAACTCTCTACTTGGCTGATGGCTGTGCACCCTGCCAGGAGCCTGAATGCAGCTCAAAAGCACCCCACTGACCTGCTTGCTTTGTTTCTCTTTTCTGAGTTCCCATTTCCAGAAATTGATAGTCAAGTGTCCTGAGCTCTTAACAGAAACTCAGGGTCCAAGGACAGACTGAATTCCCTGTTAACTTCTGCCTCATTGCAGTCACTGGGAGCAGGATCATATGGGGTTGGTGCTAGTTGTCCCATAGTTACCTCTTTGAAATCTCTTTCTGCTTGTAGTTTATAAGAAACACATTTGAATAATCTGCCCTATTAAATAACTAGTTTCTGGTGTCTTGTATAAAAACCCTGCTGTGGTTTGAGCTGGACATAGTCGTATCCTTCTGTGCTTCCTGTCTGGAGGCACGAATCGTGTCGGTTGTGTAACAGCAGAAGACGTCACTCCACAGCAGTGGATGCAGCTCGTCACGCAGGGACAGTGTGTGTGAATGACTCCTCTGATCTCATACTATGTCTGGAATCTCTTAGAGATGAAAGGTAGAGGTGAGGTAATTAGCTGGAGCCTGTGTTCTGTTTCAGTTGCAGAATTTTTCTCAGATTTTTCTGGTGTGTTCCTTTGTGGGTTTTGTTAACCTTGTAATTTGTTTCCATGGATTCGTCATCTTATTCTGGTAATGGTCTTGGCACCTCCTGTGTTTTGGCTTCTGAATAAGTCTTCAATTTCATTGTTACCCTCGAATTTCAAGCGGCCACATAGCCATCTGCATATTTGCTGCCCATCTCTGGTCAGGCTTTCTTCTTCCGTGCCTTCAGTGATCCCTTTTTCTCCCTTACATTGCAGGGGGTAACAACCTAGTCCTTTGCATTTCTTTGTGCATTTTCTGGCACTTTTACAGCACCTTTTAGGAAGATGTTTAATTATAGAAATCAGGATGTGACTGTACCTTTCCTGTGAAGTTCTTCAAATACTTAATTCCCTGAGACATACATTCCCCTGGGGGATTTACCAGTGAATAAACTGAGACACTCCAGATGATTTAAAACATCATTTCAGTACAGGATGGCTGAGTTTCAGTTCTCTGTTCTAACCACAAGTCCACACTACTAATCCTGAGCTTGTGAGCGCTGCCTGTGCTGAGAGAGCATGGTTCTGTGGGAATTCCATGCATCTAGCCCTACCAAACTGGCTCTATTTCACTTCACTTCTCTCATTGCAGTTCAGAGGACTCAGAGATGACAAGACCTTGGCTGGGAAGCTTTTGTCTCAGCTACTGTTGAGACACACTGTTTGCAGCACTGGGTAGTCCATTCAGTGGCAGAGCCTTGCAATGATGCTATAAGGTAACACTCTCTGCCTTATCATTCCATCGACCTGTAACTCCAAGAGGAACACATCCTTTGGCTGCCCTATATATCAGTTCATTTGACTTTATTTCCATTTTTATTTTCCCCTTAGTCAGCAGTAGACTCCCTAGTAGGTCTGTCTGGCAGTTGACCTAAAGGAGTGTCTCTACTCTCCAGAAAGATCCATCCTCAGAGCACCACAAACCAGGGCTCTGTGGTGAAGCAAAAGAGCTGTGTGGTCCCTTGCCTGCCATCATCTTCCTTGTGTCCTTGCAGGGCAAATCCAAAAGATCCTCACTCGTTTTCTCACACTGACTTAGGTATTAAGACCCAAATCACACTGACCTACCAGCCACTTTTCTAAAAGTCTGCTGAAATCTATTTTTCAGAAGTAAAGTTCTCCCCATGACCATTTGTTGAGCTTTTTCAGCTCAACCTTCAGAGCTTCATCTCTTCACACAATGAAGGGAATAAACTCAGTTTGTAAAAAAAACCCGTACCCCTGTGTATTTTATAGATTCAGCTTTTTAATTTCCTGGGCTTTGCACATCTATGGCTGAAAGTAGCAGCAACGTGAACCACGTGGAAGGTTTCCTCAGTCAGCCTACCGCAGCTTGAGCTCATCCAGCAGCATCCATTTTACATGCTCTTATCCTTGGTTTGCCTCAAACACAAACTGCACTTAAAAATAAAAGTAATACAGAGACATATTTTTAGCTGCTGCGAATCCCCAGCTGGTCTAATGTGCTTTGTAGGAAAGGGGAAGGTGGAGCTGGCCAATACACCAGCACAGAACAGTCCAATTAGCAAACTGGGAAAGCTTAGTGTCTGTCCCCTCCGTTCCCCTTCCCCACTCCCTCTCCAGCTCTTCTGTCTTCTCTTTTCCCAGTCTTTCAAGCTGTTTGTTTCACATCTTGAGCCAAGATGGTTCCCAGCCAAACATGCTGGGGGGTGTGAGGGGAGGGCTGCATATTGTAGTTTCAATACTTTTTTGGGGGGTCTAATAAGCAGAACCTGCCTTGCAAACAGGAGAACCGGTGTCCTGAATGGGTAAGGAACAGGGTGGTAACTGGACAATGAATCAGCCATCAGAAAAAAGCTCTTTGGCTCTTGGAACACTGTTTTGGAAGTATTTTACTACTACAAACTCAGTTTGGTGTCTGATGGTGTTTAAAACAGTACCAACATGTCTAGCTTCACCATGGGCACATCTCTGCACTTTGGAGGTGTAGAGGAACATCAGACTAATCCCCTTTCCCCTGGGCTGAGGGGGACCAGGAGCATTGTAGTTTCACTTTCATAATGTGTTTCACTTTGTAATTGAAGTCCTTGCTGCCCTGTGTTTTGTTGGAACAAGGAGGCTGAAGAAATGATTGAAGTGGTTATTCTTTCAAAAGGGCCATTTTGTTCAAAACAAGCTGTAGCAGGAAAATTACTGGCTGTGAAGATTTCCTCTAAGAGGTTTTTCAGGGTAGGATGGAATTTTGTCTTGAGAAAGGAGACCCTGAAATGCTGCTGACTAGGCTTTAGGGTCTTTTTCTTGCTGAGTTTTCAGAATTGAATGAAAAATGGAATCTTGCAATGGCAAAATGTGTGTGGTGAAAAGTGTTTCAACCAGTGGTACCTGTTTCTTTATCTTCCTTTGCTCACAGTTCTTTTCAGTGCTGCTTATATAGAGCTGACCTTTGTGTGTCTGTCTGGTTGCTCGTGTATCCAATAGAGACGACAGGGAAATACTGAAGGAAATAATCCAGAACGAGAGGAACTGAGGGGTTTGGGTTGGGTTTTTAATTTCCAATATAGGGAATCACTGACACCCCCAAAAAACTAATATGAAGTCATGTAATGCCAGTAAGTCCAGATATTTCACAGCAGGTATCTGACTTTATGAGTATCTGAGAGCTTGCAGATAAATCGGTGCAAAACAACTGAAGCTTTGCTCTTTAGACTTCCCAATCTAAGCTGACTTTGTGTGTGTGGTTTCTGCCAGGGAAATTACTAATGGTTTACTTACACCTCACTCTTTGCCTGCTGCCAGAGCTGAGCAGGTGTTCCTACCACATGGTGAGGGGAACTACAGAGAACTGCAGAACTTGTTCAAGTTATTCTCACCCACAGGGCCAAGCCTTTCTTCAAGTCAAATGAAAACTGGGGGCACATTTCAGTTTACTTCCCCCCATAATGGAACAAAAGCCCAGTGCCTTGGTGAAGGATTTCACTCCTGAGGAAGGCAGGCGCTGTGTCACTCCAGCAGAAAGAGGCTTAGGGTGGCTCCTAGGAGGCTTCTGTTGTTTGGGGAGTGCACTATGATCCTTCAAGGTGAGATCTGCCACATGGATGTGAGTAACTAGTATCTGCCATGAGGTTGAGCTCAGTAGAAAGTTTGAAAATAGATTAAGATCTTTGTTCTGCCGTCTGAGAACAACGAATCCCTTTCTTGTGCCCCTTTCCCATCTGATTCCTCTCTCCTTTTCCTGTCGGATAAAATGAAAACCAAAACCCAGGAAAACCACAACAACTTATTTATTCACGTCTCATTACTGCCTGAGACTGTTCTTTAAAGACTCTTCTTTTGTGAGTTTAATCAGATGCTTGATAACAGAAAAGGCGTTGCTAACTCACCCGGGTACAAAGAAGCCCCTTCAGAGCCACACATGACCTCATCCACAGGATTACTCTATCACATGAATTCAGACTCCATCGCACACCCAAAACAAATGTTGGGCTTCATTCGCAGCAAAGTGCCTGATTTGCCTCCACTGGGAAGGGCATATGCTCTGCCAATGTCTTCCTCAGTTACTGGGATTAAACACGTATGGAAATTGGGGACAAGAGGCAGATTTTCCTGGTCACAAATAGCCTGTCGTGTACTGAAAAGCTGCTGGCTGGGCTCTGCCTTTGGGCTGCTGCCCTCCTGGAACCAGTGAGCTCTGGCACAGGTTTGCAGTCATGGAGCAAGTCTGGTTTTTGCTCACTGCTCTCATTGTCTGCCTTGGTTTTGTTGGGTGCTTGGAGCCTTGGCAGCCAGGAGCTGACTCTGGGAATGCTTGTTGGGTCACATATGGCATTCCCAAAACCAACCCTTTGCTAGAAGGTGTCACACATCCCTCCCTAATAAGTGGTGACACCACTCTATTGCCTCGATGCTCTCTAGTTCTCTAACACCTAGTGCTGGGGATCCTTTTTGTAGGCACTCCTTTGGAAATCTGTGGTTCCCAGCCAGGTGCTGTGAAATCTCAGTCTGGGTGCAAAGACTGAATGATGAGAAGGACACAGAGCAGTGCAGCCTCCTGTGCTGGTACACCTTAGCTGGACCAGGCATCCAGCAGAGACCTTAGGGTATACCAGAGATGCAGGAAGGGCTTCTGCAGCTGTTGAAGTAAAATTAACTATAAAGGCAAGATCCTGCCAACTTACAAGCCAGAGGCATCTTCAGTACAAACCACATTACCCATAGTTAGGAGCCTGTGAGCATGCTGGAAGGCAACACATCTGCAGCTCTGACTGAGATAGAGCATATATTAGTTTCTAATTACACACAGTTAACAATCTATTACACGAGAGATGAAACACCAAGTTATGAGCATGGTGTGATTTCTGCAATGTTGCATTTAAGTCGCTTGGCAATTATCTTCATTCGTTTTGGACTCAGAAAAATGCTATTAATTTCTTCTGGTGGCACCAAAAATGAGTTACGAAGAGCCTTGGGTTGCTGTGTTCACTGTGGGTCTCTTTCTGAGTCTGGCTTGCCATGTGTAACCTATGTAATGCCACACTGGATGCTTCTCATGTAAAAACCTGTGTTTAAATAGCTGTGAGGCTCTGACATGAGCCAAGAGAAGCTGGGATGTTGTAGGATTCCACAGATGCCGTTTTCTTAGTGTCTGATCGTGTAAATGTAAATTCTGCATAACTCTTGTGGTGCTACTTGGTGGGACAGGTGTTGCAAACTCATGCTCTTGAGGTTTTCCAGTTGATATGCAGGATTGTTTTGACTAAGTGAGGGTTCAAGCTGTTCTGAGAGCATCGTCTTATAACCTGTGCTGTGCCTTTACAGCCCTTTAAAGGATAGCAGTCCGCTCTTCAGCATGGACATACCAGTTTGAAGTTTGTCTGCAGGAGGAAGCATACAGGGGTGGTGGCCACTCACGTAATCTTGCAGTTGCCCTGAGCAGTCAGTGGAGCAGAAAGTGTGTGGGTTGTGCTGCTGGCACTGCAAACTGAAACAGAGGCCATCGGTACATCCCCCCTCAACACACTTGAAATGAAAATCTCCTTATAGTAACACAAAGCATTTCCGTAAGAATGATCTTCTCTCAATAACATTAACCACAGGTTTGTTATTTTCATGGGACTGGAAGGGACCTTTGAAGGTCACCTAGTCACAACAAGCAGGGTTATCGCTCACCAGACCAAATTGCCCAGAGCTCCATCCAGCCTGACCTTGATTCGCTCCAGGGATGGGGCATCCACTACCTCTCTGGGAAGCCTGTTCCTCAATCTCAGATTCAAGAGCTTTTGTCTAACATTGAATCTGAACCTACCCTGCTCTACTGTAGAATCATTGCTCCTTGTCCTGCTGCCACACACCCTTGTGAAAAGCCCCTCATCATCTTTCCTGTAGCTCCCTTCAGGTACTGGAAGGCTGCTATAAGGTTCCCTCAGAGCCTTCTCTTTTCCAGGCTGAACAACCCCAACTCTTCCAACTCTTTATCTCCTTGTGGTGCTGGCCTCTGGAATGGCTCAAAAGGCAGCATTGAGCTTATTCCATAACCAATTGGGTAGGCACGGTCTTACCAAGAGTGTCACACACCCAGCAGCCCTGAACACCACCGAGTTGTTTCAGGTATGATTTCCAAAAGACTCTCATTTGCCCTTTTCATCATTAGCCTTGTCCACTGTCTCCCATGGCCTAGTTAAAAGGTGACTGTTTAAACCCTGTTAAAAACTGAAGCCACTTGGCTACTATGGCTTATCATACTTCAGACTTCCTCCAGTATTGGTAGCATATAAAGTATTAAGAGAACGTCACGAAGATCACACAACTTAGGCAGAAAAACTGGGAGTAGAGGATGTTTTCATAGTGGCTAAACTCAATAATCTCTCCGAAGGAACGATTGAAAACATGAAAAGGATTTGTTTAGGGTGCAAATCTCCCAAAATCATACTAGAAATCAGGATAATAACAGACGTGGCTGAACTCCCACCAGAAATGAGGAGTGATCTCAGATCTCCCAGCGCCATTTCCACACAGCTCGCTTTCCTCCAAGCTCTTGCTGCTTTGCTCTTGGTGGAATAGCAAAGGCAGCAGAGGATGTTCACACAGAATTTCTTTGCTTTCCTCATCATCAGCCAGGTAATTCCTAAGAAACATAAATCAAAGTTTTTATGACTAGAAACTGGAAGGCACCTCTTGGTCAGTGGGTTCAATATCCTGTTGTTGCAGGCACCTCATCACATAATCTGTTTTTCACTGCTGTTTAATTATCATACACTTTCAGCAGTCATTTTTTTGTATCTCTGCCAGCTGACTTGATTTTTCATTTAATACCTCAGATTTGCTCATCGCTTGTTGTACTGCACTGATCAAAGGTGCTACTGATAGTGGAAGAAGACCACCTCTGATCTCAACTTTCGCTCTGCTTTGAAAAACTGCCAAACTCATTGTTTGGTTTGGCTTCTCTGAGATCATGAGCAAGGATAGACTGAGAGATTTTCCATGGCTAAGAGTACAAAACTTCTGAAACAAAATACTTTATAATGGAATAATCATGCTAATTTAACTCAAAATGGTCATTGTAGGACAGAAGGTTTAGTCTCTCATGGGGCTCCTTTTGTGCTTATCATTCAGAATTTACCATAGCTCTTTCACATTTTTATGGATGTTGGCTTCAGAGGGTTATTTTTCCTTCCCCTTTTGTGGCACCGTCATGCTGATGGCTTTGAAATATGAGCCTTTGCTCAATTTGAAATTGTACACAAAGCAATTAATTAAAATTCCTTCCAACCCAGCCTTGGTAAAGCCCTGTCTATCGGCTGCTTTTCAGCCAAGGTAGAATGGGTGGAGGCTAGAAATGGATCCAAATGATTTTATTTAAGGAGTGATGTCAGTAGGATCTGTGAAGCAGAAACTCTACAGCTTCCCCAAAGTAGAAATGTCTTCTAGGAGCCAAAGGTGAAAAATGAGCTGGAGTGAAGAGTTCACGCTTAGCTGAGTGAAGTCAGGACCTCAGGGGCTGGATGGGGCAAACCCACCTGTGTGTTTTAACTGCTGATCTTCTGTCTCAGGTTTTACTATGTGAAGTGGAAGAGTGATGCCTTGTTTGTCTGCTGCAATTACAAAATCTTGTGGGGGACAGGCAGTCTGCCATGCCGAGCACACACATGGCTGTCATGGATCACCCCACTTGCTCTGGGGTTGTGGATGTCACAGGATCACTCCTGTAATTGAAGGTGGATTTTAGCACCTATTCCACCTTGTATCTTCAGACTTCGTATCTCTAGTTTAACAAATGTGTTGTAAAACTTCCCTCTGGTTGTTTTTCCTTTCTCCAGAAGCCAGAGAGTAGTGGTCAGTGAGACACAGTCTAGCTGGAGGCCTGTATCTAGTGGAGTCCCCTAAGGGTAGGTACTAGGACCAGTCCTATTCAATCTATTCATTAACAACTTGGATGAGGGATTAGGGAGCACTGTCAGCAAGTTTGCTGATGACACAAAGCTGGGAGGTGTCACTGACATCCCAGCAGACTGTGCTGCCATTCAGTGAGACCTGGGCAGGCTGGAGAGCTGGGCAGGGAGAAATTGAATGAAGTATAACAAGGGTAAGTGTAGAGACTGGCATCTGGGCAAGAACAACCCCAGGTACCAGCATAGTTTGGGGACTGACCTGTTGGAGAGCAGTGTAGGAGAAAGGGACCTGGGGGTCCTGATGGGCAGCAGGATGACTATTAGCCAGCAATATGTTGTTGTGGTCAAGAGCATCCTGGGGTGGTTCTCCCCTTCTACTCAGCACTAGTGAGGCCACATCTGGAGTACTGTGTCCAGTTCTGGGTCCCTAGTTCAAGAAAGACATGGAGCTGCTGGAGGGTGTCCAGCACAGAGCAACAAGGATGATGTAGAACACCTCCCTTATGAGGAAAGGCTGAGGGAGTTGGGTCTGTTTAGCTTGGAGAAGAGAAGACTGAGGAATGACCTCATTAATGTCTATAAATATGTGAAGGGTGGGTGTCAGGAAGATGGAACCAGGCACTTCTCAATGTAATCTGGTGATAGGACAAGCGACAACGGGTGTAAGCTGGAACATAAGAGGTTCTACATAAATATGAGAAGGAACTTCTTCACAGTGAGGGTGATGGAGCACTGGAACAGGCTGCTCTGGGGGGATGTGGAGTCTCTTTCTCTGGAGAGGTTTAAAACCCATCTGGATATGTTCCTGTGTGACTTGGTCTCGGTGATCCTGCTGTGGCAGAGGGATTGGATTAGATGATCTTTTGAGGTCCCTTTCCATCTGTAATGATTCTATGATTTATCATCTTTCTCATACAGCTGTTCCAGAAGGTGCTTTCTTCCTCTTAGTCATTATTGTATGACATCCATCAGCAAGACCTTTCTGTTAATGCTGTTCTTCCATTTTTAGCTCCTAGCAGTAGGTTCAGTCTGCAGATATGGAGCAGAGTAGAGAGGTAAAGGCTTCTGAACCAGTGAAGTTGCATGTTGATGTTTATAACAGGGGGTGTCACTAAGCTCAGCTCCATGGGTTGTAGATTTTCCACATGTGTGATTTCTAATATAGAAAACTATAGAGTAGATGAAGAACATTTTTTTTCCTCTACAAACTGGTCACAGAGGAAGAAGTTAAGTTGTTTAAATATAAAATGGAGGTAAGTCTTCAGTTTAAGAAGGAAACGGAACTGCTCGAGAGAGTCCAGTGTAGAGCCACAAAGATGATGAAGGGAGCAGAACACCTCCCTGATAAGGAAAGGCTGAGTGAGCTGGGTCTCTTGAGCTTGGAAAAAAGGAGACTGAGAGGTGACCTCATTAATGTTTATAAATATGTGTAGGGTGGATGTCAGGAGGATGGAGGCAGGCTCTTCTCTGTGGCATCCAATGATAGGACAAGGGGCAGCAGGTGTGAGCTGGAACAGAGAAGGTTCCACATCAATATGAAAAGGAAATTCTTCCCAGTGAGGGTGATGGAGCACTGGAACAAGCTGCCCAGGGAGGTTGTGGAGTCTCCTCTGGAGATATTTAAAACATGCTTGACCATGTTCCTGTGCAACTTAATCTAGGCTAACCTGCTGTGGCAGGGGGTTGGGACTGGATGATCTTTAGAGGTCCCTTCCAATCCCTAATGTTCTGTGATTCACAGTGCAACTTGAAATCGGTCTGAGCAAAGCTTATCACACAGCATTCTGTCCATTAGGACTTTAGAGAATGAGGGAATCAGCTGCTTTCTTTATTGATAGTTAGGAGTCTCCTTTCCTGCAGCTGACTTGAGACTTTGAAGGGAATTTCTGAATGTTGAGTATTGCCTTTGGAACTTCATGCCCTAAGGAATAGAACAAGAACTAAGGTCGTCTACTTGGTGTTGAAACAACGTCAATGTTTCTACACACACAAGTTCTCTGTGAGCCTTGGGGAACACAATGGATCTATTGAATTACTCCAAAGTTCTTCTCCTTGGTATGAATCAAATGTAAATAAGGAAAAAAGCATCAATTTGACATTGAGAGTTTGTGCTGGAACAATTCAGTGCTAATGGGTTAGGACCGTTATGAATTTCTGCTCTCTGCTGTGATTTAATGTAGTTTCACCTACACTGAGTTTCCTTGCTGATCCCTTTCCCTGTTGGAATCAGAGATGGAAAGAAAATGGTTTTCTGTAGTTATGAATGTATGGAAACAGCAGTGAGTGATGGTGGAGTCAGAACTGGTCGTGTTTTGGCCTGCCACGTCAAAACTTTCAGTCTCTTTCTTTGAGAACATTTCAATTTACTTCAGCCTTAATCCATTTGTGTTGGAGAAGGTGCCTGGAGCCTCAACATCACATGCTCTTGGCAAAGCGACCTTAGCTCTTGTTCTATAAATGGTCACATCTTTTTGAAGTCTGGCCTTGTAAAAACCCACTCTGGCACAGGGTTCCAGTTTATTAACCCTCTGTAGCAGCACTGCCTGCTTTTCCTTGTAGGAAATCCATAAATTCCTGTGTCTGCAAAGATGGGGATCACACGTGGTCTTCAGTCTGGATGGCCGCAGATAAAAAGCACCATGACATGGCACCACGGTGCCGGTGCCTATCCATGGGCACTGTGGGGTACCCCAGTCTTGAGGGAACAGATGGCCAAATCATTCCTTGGTACAAAATCTCAAAAGATGAATTTTCTTCAGTTACCACTTCACAGAAAACTGTTTTGGGGCTAGCAATTAACAGACCTTCAAACGCATCATTTTTTGTTCCTGCTACGGCTCTTCTCCAACTGGGTGTTCCCCTCAGTCTACTTTAAAGCAGATTTTAACAAGAATTTTAACTTCAATCTAATATATTCTCACAATATTTGATCCTCTCTTGCTGTGCTGCTGGAAGTATCAGTTTAGAGAGGAATTGTTCCTTTTTTATCTTTTTTTTCTTCCCGCCTTTTTAAAGTCTAATTTCTAAGTCATGCCATGTAGAAAGTGTCTGAGCAAATCTAATCAGCCTTCTGCCTCCTTTAAGAAGGACAGCTGAGAACTTTTTCACACCTCCGTGTCTCCATTGCTGCAATCTGTTTTGATTAAAATCACACAGGGTTCTCATTTGCATTTTTATCGCTCCACATATCCACAAATCATCTCCCAGCTCTGCCCCTCCTGAATCTGCAAGAGATGCCGAGTGCTCCACTAGAACTTTAAACCACACAAACATTAATTTAGTTTCTCTCACCTGCTGGTTTCCAGCAAATCTGTCTTTGAGGAAGGAAAATATTCATACATTACTCTTGCTTATTATTCTCCAGGAGTTGGGATTCCTGAGGCTTTTCAGGATTGATTGAAAATTGCCTATTGAGGCACAAATGTCTAATTAAATAGAAGGGGCCTGAAAAAGTTCTGATGTTGGGAAGGGAGGGTGTAGGATCTCTCTCGGATCCTTGGATGAAAGGGTTGCAGAGGAAATGGAAACTACTCCTTTCCTTTGTGCTACTGACAATCAGTCTTGCCTCCACCTGGCATTATTAGGGGTATTAGCCCTGTGTTGTTAGCACTAGCTAGTGCAATAGATGTAGTAAGGAGTGTTTTTCTATAAATGGTCTGGTTTTAATCTTTGCACAACATCTCACTTCTTGTCTTGTGTAAACACTAGACATAGGACATGTTTTACACTGTATTTAAAAAGGCTGCAGAGAGGCTGTTTACAAAGGGCTGTAGTGATAGAATGAGGGGCAATGGTTTCACCTTACAGTAGGGGAGATCGAAATCGGATGTTCCTTAGCAGGAGGTGGGGTTGAACACTGGAACAGGTTGCCCAGGGAGGTGGTTGAGGCCCCCTCGCTGGAGATACTCAGGGTGAGGCTGGACAAGGCTCTGGGCAACCTGATCTAGTTGAGGATGTCCCTGGTCCCTGCAGGGGGGTTGGACTAGATGGCCTTTGGAGGTCCCTTCCAACCCAACTGATTCTATGATTTATACGGACAGTGTGACAGTGCATTTACCAAAGGCAGACCAACATCTCCATCCTGGGCAGATGCAGACACAGATCGGTAAGGATTGGAAAGGACATCTAGAGGTCATAGAGTCCAACTGTCCTTCTCTAACAGTGCTTGAGGGTACCCAGATCAATACTTTCAGACATATCAATCATGTTTATCTGCTAAGATCTCCTTTAAATCTTAGAACAGTAGAACCATTAAGGTTCAAAGAGATCTACACGATCATCCAGTCCAACTGTCAACCTGACTGACCTGGCTGATGAATCTTGCACAATTTAAAGTAAAATAAAAACACTTGTATGATGACACCTGGTGCATCCAGTGTTAGTGATCCAAGGCTTCATTGTCCAGCCTGTGCCTACATAAGCTCTACTCAGTAGGGAAAGGCTACCTAAGTCTTCCTGGAAGCCAAGATGTGCACAGCAGGCCTCAGATGACCCCAGAGATACACTCCTGGATTTCTTTTTAATCTGGTGCCAGTACACAACTCATTAAGTGATTGGACTGTACAATTCAGTCCCGCAATAAGGAACTCCTGATCAAAGAAATTTAAGATGTATGAGAATCCACAGCACCTTTTGTTATTTCAATGTGGTTATGCCCAAAGGAACAGGTCAGAAATAAAAGATCACTCTTGCCCAATGAGGGTGATAGCTGGGGGGAGATGTTAGTGCTCAGACTGGGAAAACATGAGCTCTAGACTTTATTCTTCTGCATAACAAGAATAGTATTTTGCAGACCAACCACATAATCATTGCCAAACTCATAAGAAGGGACATCTTCATTTACAAAGAGCGTAAGACTTTCAGGGACCTGTAAATAACCCAGCAGCTGTTGTCTGCAAGGAAAACATAGAGGATGTCCTCAAAAGGCAGGTTTAAAGCACAATCTACATGAAGTGTTCTGAAGGGAGCAAGATGGGGGGGAAAATGATGGATCAACACAGCCTGACAGTTGTTGTGGCTTCCATACCTTTCTAGAAGAGCCTGTTCCTGGGTGGTCCATTGTGGTCTCAGCTGTTGTCTGAGGAATGGGAGCTGGAGGGAAGGATTTTGTCTTTGTTCTTCCAGCCAAAAGTATGGCTAATGTATAAGTAATTGCATGAAGGTGTCTTGTTCTGTAGCTTTCAGCTCCAGGAGTGCAGCTCAGTTCATCATGCCAGTTCCTTGACAGATCAGATGAGGAACACCTGACTTGAACAAGCTCAGTTATCACACTAGGTGTCAAAACACAGAGGTCACAGATCAGACACTAGGGAATGCAGCTTCTAGACCACCACAATGGTTTTGCATAGACTCCAGAAGGATGTCAGCCAAGACATTATGTCTCCATGTATCATCTATAGGCTGAGCTTTGGCTGACTCTAATGCAATGACAGGCTGAGAGAGTTGGAGTTGTTCTGCCTCAAAGGGCAAAGGTTCTGGGAGGGACCTTATAGTGACCTTCCAGTCACTGAAAGGGGCTATCAGAAGACTGGGGAAGGCTGTTCATAAGGGCAGGGAATGATAGGATGAGGAGACATGGTTTGAAGCTGGAAAAGGGCAGACTGAGGCTGGACTGGGGGAAAAAGTTGTTGAATCTGAGAGTGGGGGAACCCCTGGAACAGGCTGCCCAGAGAGGGGGTGGAGGCCCCATCCCTGGAGCCATTCAAGGTCAGGCTGGATGGGGCTCTGGGCAATCTGTTCTGGTGAGTGCTGGCCCTGATTGTTGTAGCGGGGTTGGACTAGAGAGCCTTTGGCTTGCGTCAGAAGTGAAAGTGGCTCTAGGCAGAAGCAGGTTTCTGATTCTCCAGCCCTATTTTTAAAATCACAGTTTTTACCATCATGAGGTGATTTGTAAACTCCTATCAGTCAGCAGAAAACTGCTATCGGTTTTCTTGGTTTGGGCAAGGCCCATTTTCCAGGAGACTGGGATTTACAAAAGCAGTAAGGAAACTGATCCTTGACATTCACTAAAATTCAGTGAGAACTAGATGCAGAGCTGCTTCCAGTTTGTTCCATTTTCCATGGGAGATGCATCTGTCACACAGCCTGTCCCTTAAAGAACTACTTGAGTATTAGATACCAATTTCGACCTTGCCTCAGGGCAAGAAGTGAGTAGCTGGGATCTCATTGCATGGAAACCAATTTGCAAACCCTGAGTGGGAGTGATTGAGAGCAAAATGCCAGTTCAAATACTGTCTTGAACCTGTTCCTTGAACTGGCAACCCAATTTAGGGATTGGCCTGAGTCACGTACAAGACCTGGACCATGCCTGTCATTCTTTCTTAGCTACCTTGTGATCTCTCCTAGTGCAGACAGGGCCCACAGACATGCTTGAACAAATGGGGTCAGTGTTAGAAAGAGCTTAATGCTGAATGTTTCTCCATGACAAGAAAAAACCTCCCCTGCTGCTTGTTTGCTTCTGATTTATTCCCCTTTAAAAAGGGGTGAAGTACGCTCCTTCTGAGATCAACATTGCCTGCAAGGATACTAACCCCAGTCAACTGTCTGATGTGTTCTTGTCGTTAATAAAAGCAGCTGGGGAGCATTGGGGAAAATGTTCTATCCTTTGGGGGAAGCAGAAAGGTGGAAGAAGAGTCTCTTATCTGACAAGTTATCATCAAAGCTGTGGTGTTTAGAGAACCAGTTGTTTCCTCCGTTACTGGAGCTTACTGCTCTTCACCAACTGGACCCTTCAACCGAGCTTTTCTGGGAGTAGAAAGAAAACAAATGATGAGATGGCAGTTCTTAGTTTGTTATAGTCAGTTTGTTGGGTCCTTTTGGTTGTCACTCTACCTACCTGAGGGTTGATCCTGCATAGAAGTCAATAGCTGTCTTTCAGCTGTCCTGGCTCATACAATTTGAGGAGGAAGAAGGAGTACTGGAGCTAATTGAAAAGAGTAAGATTCAGGAAGAGGTAGCATAGCCCAACTGTGTGTGTGACCATAAATGAGCTATTGTGTTAGAGCTTCTGTAGACAAATCATCAGCCTAGTGAAACATCCTATTGGACTACAAGCCTTGGAGTTCAGGTTCCCAAGCAACTGGAGTGATTTAAAACATATGGAAAGGGCTGCAATAACTTAGTAGCATTGATGGACCTTTTGACAACGTCTTGAGTTTATTACATGATTCAGCCTTTAGTAGCCTTCAAGCAATGGCTTAACAGGTATAGGAAATGCACATTTCACATGGGTTGTATCACAACAAAACAGATTTATTCAACTTCTGTCTGAAGACAGCATTGTCAGTTGGGATGAGACTCAGTAGGCATCTTTGTCCTGGTCTTCTGCTTGAGGCAGTTAAACCTTCTTGCTCTAGGTTTGAAATAATGGTTGTTTCCTTCAAGATATCTTGAGACCTTTTGTTCACAAGCACACCAAGATCCTAACAGATGAAGTAACACGCTCTCATTAGATGTAAAGGCAAGCTAGGCAGCTGGGTGAAGTGAGGTCATACACTGAGGAGCACCCCAGTCGTGCTTTTTAAGGACATTCCAGCACACATCTAGTGTCTCACAGGCTTTCTGTTGAGTGGGGTAGCTGTGGTTCATATGTTATGCTGCTCCTTCTTCTTTTAGGGAACAAGAGTGCCAGCAAGGAAAAGGATACCCAACTTGGTCTGAACTGGCTCTCCCCTTTCTGCTCCAGAAAACACATACAAAATTCCATCAGCTTTGCAAAGGAACTGAACACTGCAATGGGCCTCCCCACCCAGGTTCTGGCCTGCACGATCTTTGCTTTGCTGTCCCAGGACGTCCATGGCGGACTCATCAAGAGAATTATCCGGCAGAAGCGAGAGACTGGGCTAAATGTGACCTTGCCAGAGGATAATCAGCCTGTGGTTTTTAACCATGTCTACAACATTAAGTTACCTGTTGGTTCCCTTTGCTCTGTGGACCTGGATACAGCGAGTGGTGATGCAGACCTGAAGGCAGAAATTGAGCCCGTCAAGAATTACGAGGAGCACACGTTGAATGAGGAGAACCAGATAGTCTTTACGCACCGAATTAACATTCCCCGCCGAGCCTGTGGCTGTGCAGCAGCCCCAGACATCAAAGATCTGCTGAGCAGACTAGAGGAGCTGGAGGCGCTGGTATCCTCCCTACGGGAGCAGTGTGCCAGCGGGGCTGGATGCTGTCCTAATTCTCAGGCAGCAGAAGGTAAGGGGCAGGCTGCGGAGCTTTCTTGGGGAAACTCTTCTGCTGGCTGCAGATACTGTTTAGAGTAGATACTCAAATCTGTTTCAAGAATGAGCAAAGCCAACCTGTTAAATTTGAAATGTAATCAAAACTGGGAAGGTTCTTGGCCGGCTCACGAGATATATTCATTCACAGGTTTGTGGTTTTATGAATCTGGGGGTCAGCAGTCTGCCCGGGCTGCTCTGTAGCTGTGGCACGGAGCACGTTCAGCACTTGGTGACAGTCTGTGTCGGAGTCAAGATTAAAACTCACACAGTCCAAGCTCTTGGCTCCACATTCGGTCCCCTTGAATCAGCTGCCAAAGTAACCATCTACATTTCCAAGTTTTCTTTAACAGAGACCAATAAAAATACAGCAGGACACAAGGCAATAGACAGGCACAGTTAAGAGAAGGGGGGATAATGGTATCCTTGGGCTGCATTAAAAGAAGTGTGGCCAGCAGATGGAGAGACGTGATTCTGCCTCTCTACTCTGCCCCAGTGAGACCTCACCTTGAGTCCTGCATTCAGTTCTGAAGCTCCCATGAAAATGTTCAGAGGGCTGGAGCCCCTCTGCTCTGCAAACAGCCTGAAAGAGTTGGCAGTGTTCAGCCTGAAGAGAAGATGACTCCAAGGGGACCATATGGTGACCTTTCAGTCCCTGGAAGGGGCTGTCAGGAGGCTGGGGAAGACTGTTCACAAGGGCAGGGAACTATAGGATGAGGAATCATGGTTGGAAGCTGGAAAAGGGCAGACTGAGGCTGGACAGGAGGAAAAAGTTGTTGAATCTGAGGGTGAGGATCCCTGGAACAGGGCTGCCCATGGAGGTGGTAGAGGCCTCATCCCTGGAGCCATTCAAGGTCAGGCTGGATGTAGCTCTGGGCAACCTGTTCTGGTGAGTGATGGCCCTGCTTGGTTTAAGGGGTTGGACTGGATGGCCTTTAAAGGTCCCTTCTATGATTCTATGATCCTGGCTGGTTTTGAAACTGAGGTAAGAGATTGGTTAGACAAAAGAGAAAACACAGGGCTTCTCAGTAGTGCTCTGTCCCTCTGAGCACCAAGCTGATGCCACACCATGCTCCCTGGCTTTTACCTTCTGGGGTGAATTGGAGAATAATCCTTCATGGAGTACACTCTAGTGGAGCAATGAGTTAAGATGCTCAGAGCAAGATGTGTCTTGAGAAGGACAGAGGAAGGCATCATGCTCACTTACTGTGCAGTTGCCAAGGGCTCTTCTCTGGTTTAAGGGCAAATTATAGTGTCCTCGATAAAGTAAGCCTCACTGGGGAAAAGATGAGGTGCTCTCATTGAAGAGCCTTGGTGATTCTAGAAATGATGTCCTGTAGGGAGCTAGGAAAATCAGACCTCTCTTTGGTTGTGTGTGCTGCACTGGCCTAATATATCCCAGAGCCAGAGGGTATAATGGTTTTTCTGGATCATTGGTACAGGTCACCTGGACACCACACCTTACTGCAGTGGCCATGGCAACTACAGCATTGAGATCTGTGGCTGCGTTTGTGAGCCTGGCTGGAAAGGTCCCAACTGCTCTGAACCAGACTGCCCACATAACTGCTTCAACCAGGGCCTCTGCGTCCAGGGCAAATGCAGATGCCACGAAGGTTTCACCGGTGAGGACTGCAGCCAGGCCACCTGCCCAGCAGACTGTAATGACCAAGGCAAGTGCGTGGATGGGCTGTGCGTGTGCTTTGAGGGCTTCACGGGCATAGATTGCAGCGAAGAGCTCTGTCCCCGAGGGTGCAGCGTGCATGGCAGATGTGTGAATGGGCAGTGCGTGTGCCACGAGGGCTTCACCGGCGAGGACTGCAGCGAGCCCTTGTGCCCCAACAACTGTCACAACCGCGGGCGCTGTGTGGAAAATGAGTGCATCTGCAATGAAGGCTACACTGGTGAGGACTGCAGCGAGCTCATCTGCCCCAATGACTGCTTCGATCGTGGGCGCTGTGTCAATGGGACATGCTTCTGCGAGGAGGGCTTCACCGGCGAGGACTGTGGCGAGCTGACCTGCCCCAACAACTGCAATGGCAATGGGCGTTGTGAAAATGGGCTGTGCGTCTGCAATGAGGGCTTCATCGGGGACGACTGCAGCGAGAGGAGGTGCCCGAATGACTGCCATGGCCGTGGGCGCTGCGTGGGTGGACGCTGCATCTGCCATGAGGGGTACCTGGGTGAGGACTGTGGGGAGCTGCGATGTCCCAACGACTGCCATAACCGTGGGCGCTGTGTCAATGGGCAGTGCGTGTGCGATGAGGGTTTCATTGGGGAGGACTGCGGGGAGCTGCGGTGCCCTAACGACTGCAACAACCGCGGGCGCTGCGTCAACGGGCAGTGTGTGTGCCACGAGAGATTCAGTGGGGATGACTGTGGTAAGCTGCGGTGCCCCAACGACTGCAACAACCGCGGGCTCTGTGTCAATGGGCAGTGCGTGTGTGATGAGGGGTACACGGGGGAGGACTGTGGGGAGCTGCGGTGCCCTGAAGACTGCCACAACCGCGGGCGCTGCGTGGAGGGACGCTGTGAGTGTGACAACGGCTTCACAGGCGAGGACTGCGGTGAGCTGTCCTGCCCCAACGACTGCCACCAGCGTGGGCGCTGCATCAATGGGCGCTGCGTGTGCCACGAGGGTTTTGTGGGAGAAGACTGCCGGGACCAGTCCTGTCCCAATGACTGCAACAATGTGGGCCGCTGCATCGACGGACAGTGTGTCTGTGAGGATGGCTACATGGGCGAGGACTGCTCTGATGGTAGGTTGAATGTCCTTTTGAACAGTTTCCTTTGGTAATTCCCTGTGTCCAGCTAGCAGCCTCAGAGGCTCTGTGAACATCTACCATGCAGTAGGGTCTTGTTGCCACTCTTTACCGGGGCCCAGACAGCTGAATCAGAGAAGTAGCAATACCAGCAGCAAGCTCTTGGTCTCACTTACTGTTCAGGGCTATATAGTTGTAGTGGTTGCTGGTGACTTTTGGTAGTGAGCAAAACAACAGGCTGATAAGGGTGATGCTCTCTATTTATTATCTCCCAGTTTGGTCCCACCACAATGTCACTGGAACTGTAGCAAGTACCAGCTGGGATTTGTCAGCGTGACCTTTCAGTTTCTCATAGTTCCTCTTGATGCTAATTAAAAAATTGCATCAGAAAGGAGCTGTTCTAGCTATGGAGGACATAGAGAGACATATCCAGTCTTCGTATGGAGTGTTCAGCAGGATTAGCCAAAAGAATAAGGACTAAATTTTGACAAAGAATAAAGCTTTTCAGAAGTTAGATGTCAATAATGACTGTCAGTGATCAAAGAACCATCCAGTTCCTGCTTCCCAGTCTATTGTGGATGGATAAGAAAGAGTTTTGCATTTATAATGCCAATCACTATTGTAGGAGTTGAAAATGAATCACACAGCACCAACCCAAGGGCTCAGCAACTGCTTTGAGGTAGATCTCTGATGGAGGCATAGGATGTGCTGGAGGTGAAGCACCCAGAAAGTGATATCGTGTCCAAGTGATCCATGTGAGACAAGTGTGACAATGGAGCTGTGGGATGTTGCAAATATGGCAGCACACACCTTCAGGGTAGTTTCAGGGACCTTGGCTCCCTCTTAGTAGGCCAAACAGATTTTTCTAACTAAAATAAAATTTTGCTATGTATCTGTATTTATATATACGTATATATCCTGGAATCATAGACTGAGTCAGGTTGAACCTCAGAGCTCATCTACCTGAACCCCCTGTCGTGGGCAGCGACCACTCTCTGAACAAGACTTGGTTGCTCAAGGCTCATCCAACCTGGCCTTGAACACCCCCAGAGAGCCACAGCCTCTCCACCCTTGCACTGAAGAACTTCTTCCTAAGATCTAGACTGAACCTCCTGTCCTTCAGTTTCAAACCATTTCCCCTTGTCCTGCTGCTGGATCCCCTTGGGAAAAGTCCCTCTCCAGCCTTCCTGTAGGCTCCCTTCAGGTACTGGAAGGCAGCTCTAAGATCCCCCTGGAGTCTTTTCTTCCTCGTGCTGCACAACCCCATTTATCTGTGTGTTAGATCTGACAAAAGCTTAGAGTAAAGTCATGGGATCAGCGGTAGTGGAAATTTGCTGTAACGCCACGTGCTGTTTCCCAGTACCACTGACTCAATTGTAATTGATAGAAAACGTTGGTGGTTAGATGATGACAAGCCTTGCACTACAAAGGATGTAGTTTTCTTTAATAGATCCCACGGGATAAATTTTGGAGCTCAGATCTCTAAAGAGTAATCAAATAGTACTTTGGGGTCGGGAACATTATAAAAGACAATGAATATCCTTGAAAATAAATCCCCATTTTTCATCTCCTCTCTTTGGAAGACACCTAAGCCACGTGTTGTGCTCCTGTATGTGCGAATGTGGAGTAACCTACTGAAAGCACTTAGAACAATAATCATGTTTTATTTGACGTTGGAAAATCTGTGCAAACCCCAGGACTTCCAGCTATAAAACCATGTGTTGCTGGCAGTTGCATTAATTCTCTGAATCCATAGGGGCTCAGCTACAGTAATCTGGTGCCTTAGTCATGACAGAAAGAGCTGGAACAGAGTCAGCCTTAGGCTGTGTGTGAGTGTGAGAGTAGAAATTGGCCCGTGACTTCTGGAAATATCTGTAGTCTTCATCAGCTGAACATTTTCTTCAGGCAGCTAATTTGTGTGACGTGGTTTCCCCGTTCACTGTTTGTTAGATGATTCTCATAAACTGCTCCTGGGAAAATGTGAAACTGGGCAAGTCATTATTTCCTGAGCTTGGAGAACTTCTCATAAGTTAGTTTTCTTCTTTCCCCTTCCCAGTGTCTCCCCCAACTGAGCTGACCGTGACGAACGTAACAGACAAGACGGTGAATCTGGAATGGAAGCACGAGAATCTCGTCAACGAGTACCTCATCACCTACGTCCCCACCAGCAGTGGTGGTTTAGACTTGCAGTTCACTGTGCCGGGAAATCAGACAGCTGCCACTATCCATGAGCTGGAGCCTGGTGTGGAATACTTCATCCGTGTCTTTGCAATCCTTAAGAACAAGAAGAGTATTCCAGTCAGTGCCAGGGTGGCGACATGTGAGTGTAACCTTCGCTGTGTTCATACTGCTGTACGTTCTGCAGGGTGTACTTATTTGCATCCTTCTGAGGAGGACTGATTTGTGGGTTTTATTTTCAATTCATCTTCTTCAGGTTGGACATTAGGAACAATTTTTTTACTGAAAGAGTAGTCAGGCCTTGAAACAGGATGCCCAGGGAGGGGGTTGAGTCACATCTCTGGAAGTGTTCAAAGAGCCTTTAGATGTGGTGTTGAGGAATACGATCTAGTGGTGAACTTGGTAGAGTAGGGTTAATGCTTGGACTTGATCTCAAGGGTGTTTTCTAACCTGAGTGATTCTATGACTCTGTTCAGGACAAATATGGCCCCTTTGCCTTCATTTCTATTCTCTTCCAATAATGGTGTTAAAAGCAGAGCTCGCCGACTCTTATGCTCACTGCAGTGCCTCCCAATGAATAGCATGGGGTCTTTGTAAATGAAGCCCCTTGGTTTCTCCATAACAACACACATTTTAAAAGTCTGGTAGTGCTCCTTGAAAAAATATGGGAGCAGCCTGTAGAGGAGCAACATGAAACAACCTAGATTCAAACTGTTTTGATTAAAACAAAGACCGCTTTTCTTCTGCGTATTCAGTGAGTTTCACTACAACAGTCTGTCTGCCTGTCTGTTCACTTGTTCTTCATCTTTCTTTCTGTATTGTGCACACCACAGACCTCAGAAGATGCTCTTTGACTTCTGCAGCTGTGCTCATTTCTAGAGACCTGGGGCAGGGCTCATCTCACTTAACTTCAAATATCCACACTGGGCTCCTTTCAAAAGGGGCAAAAAGAGAGATTTCTAAGGCAAAACTCATTTTATTCGAAGGTGACATCTAAAACAGGTCAGAGGAATGTCTGCAAAGAGAGTAATTGGCTGTAAGAGAGTTTAATCATCTGAGAGAGATACCTGCATGGCAGATATTTATAGTGGTGGAAAGATGCCCCATCCTCAGTGCCCTACTTCTGGGAACGAGTTGCTCATGTCATTATATCCTTTATGTCTGTTACAGATCTGCCTGCCCCTGAAGGCCTGAAATTCAAATCTGTGAGAGAAACTTCTGTCCAAGTGGAGTGGGACCCTATACACTTCTCGTTTGATGGCTGGGAGCTGGTCTTCCGTAATATGGTAAGGAAGCAGTTTTTCCTCTACAGAGGCCATAGAGAGGTGAAATATCCTTGTGCATTTGTACTAACGGATCGTTCCATGTGTTACAGAAAAAGGATGATGATGGAGATATAACCAGCAGCTTGAAAAGACCAGAGACATCTTACATGCAGCTGGGTTTGGCACCAGGACAACAGTACAACGTGTCTCTTCATATAGTGAAAAACAACACCAGAGGCCCAGGACTGTCCAGAGTGATAACCACAAGTAAGAACAACTTCTTGCTGTAGTCTTGGGAGTTTAGCAGGAGTTGTTCAAAGGTTAGGTTGGATATCAGGAAGCACTTCCTCCTGGAAAGGGCAATCAGACCCTGGAACGGAATGCCCAGGGCGGTGGTGCAGCCCCCATGCCTGGAGGTGTTTAAGGACAGACTGGCTGTGGCTGATGTGGTGATGTTAGATCCTGGGCTGGGCTGGATTAGCTCAGAGGGCTTTTCCAGCCTCAATAATAATTCTGTTCTTAAATATACAGAAAGGCTCTGTGCTGTGAACAGAGGGGGGGAAGGAGGAACTAGTGGAGCTGCTAATGAAGAATACACGAGAGGAAAGGAAATCTATGTTCAGTGGGAAGGCAGTAAAAATGTACATCAATGGGAACCACAATTTCTTTCACACTGGTGCTATTTGCATGAAGAAATTGTTTAAAGGAGGGTTTCTGTTGTGCAGATGGAGAACCTCTTAGGGTTCCTGCCTGTCTTTCCTTTGGCAGCTTCTGATGTTAATTAATGTTGATGAATTTGCTTCTGATGAATTGACTCCATTTGGCACTTTCTTCTACAACTATGGAAAATAAAAGAAGAAAATAAATTGAGATAAGCTTCACTTGGTAGAAGCCATTCATTTTAATTTTGCTCCAAAGCAGCAATTAAAAGCACAATGATGTGGATGATTTTTCTGGCAAGAATTCTTTAACAACACATTTTTCTCCTTTTGTAACAGAGCTGGATGCCCCTAGCCAGATCGAGGCAAAAGATGTCACAGACACCACAGCTCTTATCACATGGTCCAAACCCTCGGCTGAAATTGATGGCATAGAACTCACTTATGGCCCCAAGGATGTTCCAGGGGACAGGACAACCATTGACCTCTCTGAAGATGAAAATCAATATTCTATTGGAAACCTGAGGCCACACACAGAGTATGAAGTGACACTCATCTCTCGTCGAGGGGACATGGAAAGTGACCCCGTGAAAGAAACCTTTGTCACAGGTAAGAGGTTTGGATGCCAGTCCAGACTTATGCAAAGGTAACGCAATCACCGTCACTCTTCCTGTGCTGTTTGTGACTGGTTGCTAGAGTTGATAGTTACTGCATCCACACAGAATCAGCTCTGTTAGTGATATGAAAGCAGGGACCGTTTTTCTATGCCTTATACATCTCACTGGCTCAACAAAATATTTAGACCCCCTCCAAGTATCTAAACGCATTTTGAAATGGAATGATGCTCTCAAGTCCCCTAGAAGGTTTTGCTCTTCATTCCCTAAATCTCTGCTTCACAACACAAGTTCTTCTGGATTAGTTATCTGTCTGCTGAGCTAAGTATCCCCCATGGTCCCTGTTCCATCTAAGACCTTATTTCTGTTTGTCTAAACGTTTCACAGATTAGCAGAGAAATGCTGGTTTCCCTTCAGCTCTGCAGGTGTTTTCTGTCACGCCTTTACAAATTTGCTTTGCTCCTTAGTGATTCTGGGAAAGCTCCATTGACACTGCGGGTCCTTCAGCATATTATCAAGCTTTGATGCATTAAGAGAGCTGAGTAAACGGTACTTAGAGAATTACCTCCCTTTCCATCCTAAGTATAGTTCATTCAGAGCAGGATTTGAGTCTAGTAAAAGTATAAACAGTGACAGGCCATTGAATTTCTACATAATATTAATCTTTCACTTCGAGACTTTGTGTTCCTTTCAGGCATGAATGCAGGATGTTTACTGAACAGAAATTGTAGAGGTGATAAATCCTTTCTTCTTACCAGCCGTTTGCTTTTTGAAGGTTGAGGTAGTTATAAATGAAAAGTGGGTTTTTTCCTGCAAGCCTGTTTTTTCCACAGCCCTGTTTCATAACAAAAAATTACTAAAATCTAGAAGTGTTATTTTTGTGTCAGGAGATAAAGGTTTCAATTCTCCCACTGATACTTCAGGGAAAGCTCTTGAACTCTCTATTTCATGCTAGAAGAAATCTGCTTAACGTAGTTAAGAACACAACGTTATCATTGAGAGGAAACTTAACTTCATCTTCATCTTATCTTCTAAAATGTGCTGCTGTTAAGAGACTTCTGTTCTCAGAGAATGATTCCTATTTATTTATTGATTGATTGATCACAGACTTGGATGCTCCAAGGAACCTGAGGCGGGTGTCACAGACAGACAACAGCATTACTCTGGAGTGGAAGAACAGCCATGCAAATGTTGACAACTACCGGATTAAATTTGCTCCCATCTCTGGTGGAGACCACTCTGAGCTCACGGTGCCAAAGGGCAGCCAAGCAACAACCAGAGCTACACTAACAGGTATGGGAATGGAGGGACTGTTGTTAATTTGATGTCACCCTAGAGCCCAGCAGTGTTGTGAAAAAATGTGCTTTTGGTCACTACACATGACGTACAGGCAGAGGCTACACATCTGCATACTAGCAATTAAAATACATGTGATATGGATGTACAACCCACAGCTGGATAACCAGCCAACAGAAGGGGTGTAGCCACCTCACCTTCATATGTGTCTGATTCCAACTGGTCAGTTCCCTGAGGTCTAGCTAGCTCCATGTGTTTGGAGGTGGCTTCTCATCCCTGGGTTCAAAAGGCATGGGTTGGGGATGGTCTTTACTGATGGCAGTGTGCAAGTTGACTTACCAGCCTGAAGGGTAGAGGACGGTACTTTCTGCATGCCCCAAGGATGTCTACCTGTACTGCAAAGTCTCAAAAACAGAAACGCTCTCTCATTAAGTATTTGCAGTGTCCTAACTGCGACCTAAACGAGCTGCAATCTTCATCCTTCGGCACGTCCATGGAAAAATAGTTTATTAACATTGGTTCAACGGGATGGTCAATAGAAATCTCAATTCTCTGCGTGCCTATCTTACCTTCCCACATTCAGGCTTCCTTATCAAAACAAATGCTTGTAGGCATACTCCATGGACATCCGTGACTCATCCCATTGCTCATACTTCTATTTCTCCTCTCTTAGGTTTGAGGCCTGGAACAGAATATGGCATTGGAGTGACAGCAGTGAAACAGGACAGGGAAAGTGCTCCTGCCACCATTAATGCTGGCACTGGTGAGTAGCGTCAGCCCATTTGCACTTTGGAGGAAGCAGCAAGTCAGGCTGAGCTCCTCTGATGTTTCTTTCATTCCCAAGTAATGGTCTAAGATTGAGGCTCCATGCCTGGACCCACTCAAGGTCAGGCTGGATGGGGCTCTGGGCAATCTGGTCTGTTGAGTGATGGTCCCCCTTGTTTCAGGGGGCTTGGACAAGATGGTCTTTGGAGGTCCCTTCCAACCCAATACAGTCTATGATTTTAAGAAGGGAAAGAGAAAACATTTCCCCAAAGGTCTTTACTGCTGAATCTGGCCTCCTTCCCTGGACATCATAACATCCTGGGAATTTCATTTCCAAATATTTAGAGAAACCCCAGCTTTATTCTCTTAACTTGCAGATCTGGATAACCCCAAGGACTTGGAAGTCAGTGACCCCACTGAAACAACCTTATCCCTTCGCTGGAGAAGACCAGCAGCCAAGTTTGATCGTTATCGTCTCACTTACGTTACCCCCTCTGGAAGGAAGAATGAAGTGGAGATCCCCGTGGACAGCACCTCTTTTATCCTGCGAGGGCTCGATGCAGGAACAGAATACACCATCAGTCTGGTGGCAGAGAAAGGCAGACACAAAAGCAAACCTACAACTGTCAAGGGTTCAACTGGTGAGTAACAGCCTTGGTTGTGTGCCCAGCTCACTGGGCAATGACTGGCCCGAGGAGACTTCTACCTGGTTTTGGTGGCTCCTCACCATGGCTGGGGAATGGCTTAAAAACAGCAACTGCCTGCATAGCAGACTTGGCTCTGCCCAGCATGATGGAGTCACCGAGGGAGAGCTGGGATTTCCCTTCCTGGCGTGCTTAGCTCTGTGTTCTCGATGATTTCTTGCTTTTCCTTTGAGAAGACTCACAAGGATGCAGCTCCCTGTCCTGAAGGAAAAGCAGACATCTTCCTTTGTTTTAGAAGAGGCTGCTTTTTTGGGGATTCTGTCTTATAACTTGTTTTGTTTCCTACAGCCTAAAACTAAGAGGAAGAGCAACCAGAATGTGTTTACCACTGCATGCTCCTGCCTAATGAATTCTCTTCACAGCACACCTCCACCATCGTCCTTCAGCAGGGTCAGTCAACAGGGCTCTGCTGTTGCCCTGGTCCAGCTTTCTCACACAAAAGTGAGAAAGGCTACTGCCACAAGCCTGCTCACCGCCACCGTGGTGGTTATCTTTGCCTACAAAGAAGGGTCTTGTTTCTGCCCACGTGCTTTTGTACTTGAGTTAACCAGTATCAGAGGACTATTTACTGAACAGGGTTTTACTCCTTGTGAAACATTTTGCCCCAGGGCTTGTTGCATAGAGAAATTATATCTTGGTCTGGAGCACAAATGACTCCTGAATCTTTGCCTTCCATCAGGCTCAGTTCTGTGAGGCAAAACCTTAGCTGTTGTGAACAGAGACAGGGACATCGGAATCAGCTGGGCTGCACTTCCTGTCCTTAGCAGATATCAAGGAGTTTGTCCTTTTCTCCCCAAAGACCATCTATGAGGAAAACACTTGCCAGAAGCTGTGGATTTTACAAATTGGAGGTATCAAATTGGAGGTCTTTTCAATTTACTTTTTCATCTACCCTCAAGTCAGTCCTATTTATCCATGTTCACTGTATTTGGGAGGTCTTGAAGTCCCCAGGACAAGCCCCAGGTCCTAAGGTGCAATGAACCTCAGGTCCAGCGCACTGCTGGGGAGTACTTGGAGAAACAAGGGGGACACAGGAGTGACTGAAGTGGAAAATGCCAGTGTCACAGCTAGAACTGGACTGGTGGGTCTTCTTGGTGGGTAGAGGAGACAGTCCTGCTGTTTAGAGGGGCATGTGCTGGACAAAAGAGCCAGGGACTGCAGAAGGGCTGAGAGGTTGCTGGGTTTTTTCTAGAGTTTGCTCCTCCAGGCTGCCAGTTTTTCATCTTACAGTCTTCTCAGTCTCTTTGTGGCTCAAGCTTCTCTGCCAGTAGGTTTTCGGGAGTTTCCCCCAGATTGTTTTGATTTGTTTGCATTGGTGTATTTTTTGGTCACTGATGGTAAAGCTTTTTCCAGCCCCAGAGCTGAAGATCTTCTATCGGTGTCTTCTCTCCCCTCTCACATTTTTCCTGTTATCTCTTTGTATCTATCAATTCCTCACACATAGACAGCTCAGGCGATGCTCATGAACCTCTAGCAAAGGACATTGCAAAATCTTCCATAGTAAAGGGCTGCAGCCCTCTATTGCTCCTATCTCTTCATCTGGATGAGGTGCAGCTCAAGGGACAAAGTTAACTGATGTCCCTGATTCTGCATTCAAGAGGTGATGAAGAGTATAAAGTGAACAGTTTGCTAAATGTTGTTTGTGTTGCTGAAAAGGAGACCATCTCACACTGCTGTTTGCTTGCTTGTTTGTAGCTCGGTGTAGTCTAACCCTAATGCAGGCAGTAACTCCTGATCCAGAGGAGCTTTTGGGCTCTGGGAACTTTCTTGCCCAGGAATGCAGGAAGATGCACTGAGGGACTTCACGGTCTCAAGGGTAACAGACCACGGCTTTAGTGTCTCATGGTATGTGAATACAGGAGCCTACAGTAGGTCTGTGGTGGACTACAAGGACGTGTCATTGGCTGCTGGACCCTCTGCAGAAAACTTCATGCCCAGAGCATCCTAGGTGCTGTGATTGATGTCCTCCAGGCTAGCACCTCCTATAAAACCAAGGTATATGGATGGGCTGGAGAGCTGTGCTCTTCTCCCCTGGAAGCTTTGGCTACAACAGGGACCTCCTTTGCCTTATTAATGAAGGTGTCACTAACGTGGCAGGAAGGGTCAGAAACTTGTTTGGGGTCTCAGCCAGCATCACGCTAAGGTTTTGATTTGGGACCACTTCAGAAATCAAAGAAAATGAGCCATTCTAGTAGGTGGAGGGAGCTTCCTGGCAGCGTGTCTTGAGAACATTACCTCAGAATCACAACTACTCTGCATGGTGAGCACGTAACCCGGTTCTGATCTGAGGAAGTTGAGCAGTCAGACTGCTGCTTTGTTCTTTCTTGCTCTGGCTCTGGAACCCTGCCTGCACAGCACAATGTGGGTCCTGAGTGGGACAGATGGTAATACATCAGGCACGAGAGGCCTGTGGAGATGAATGAGGGAACATTAGAGAAACCAACTGCCAACCTCAAATTCCTCTGCTGAAGGACCCAGATTGTGCAGCAACTGTTGATGAATGGTGGATGTGGTGCTGTCCTGCCTCTGGAAACGAGTTGCACATAGGAGCATGGCTTGGAGAGAAGTAACTTTTCCATTCTGCTAAATGTTTTTGAGAAGATTTATGCTGTTTACCTAAGATCCTTGTCTGTGTTGTGCGTCTGTCCCTCTTCATCTCCTGGCTTCTACCAGTCTTCGATTACACCATCCATTTTTTATACAAACTCAGAGAAACTTTAGGAAGAATGATGAGGTGAGCTAGTTGAATGGGAAACTGCAGTGCTGGCCACTGGGAAACAAAATGTGCCAGTAAAAATTGTCCATTTCTTCAGCTGATTCCTCTGCTGAGAGTGCCTGGGACCTGCCTCCAATACAAGAGCTGTTAGTGGCAGCTCCTGTGGTATTTCTAGCTCATTATGCAGAGCAGCTCTTTATGAAATTCAGAGGTGCACAGGCACTGTAAAGCCCAGTTTAACCTCCTGGTTGAGAGAGAAGAAAAATCTTTCAGCCAAAGGGG
Organism: Phoeniculus purpureus; assembly: GCA_028565055.1. Lineage (NCBI taxonomy): Eukaryota > Metazoa > Chordata > Aves > Bucerotiformes > Phoeniculidae > Phoeniculus > Phoeniculus purpureus. The sequence continues at coordinate 2,499,922 of JAOXOE010000784.1, read as the reverse complement.
TCTGAAAAGAATGGAAATACCTTGGTAGGGCACCGTGTCTTACCATGTGCTTCAGCTGATGAGAGACTCTGTGGTGAAACTGGCTGATAGCCCCCTCTTGGCAAATAATACAGAATCCAAAAGCCAGAAGCAAGACATAACACACAACAGCGCTTGCTCCAAAGGAAATATCCTGGCACGACAGAAACATTCTTCTTAGTTAAACCTCCAGTCAAGCGTTACAATGGGATTCCTCACAAGGCTACCAACAGCAGCCGGAGGTCTTTTTAGCCTGAAGATTTTACTAAGAGAAAGATATCGAGGATTATCCCAGTCTTAGAAAGAGTGCATGTTTGTCCACCCAGCTCTCTTTCTAGATAACCTTCAGCTCTTTGGCATCTACCCTTCAGTCATCAGACCCTCAACCTACCTGGCTGTCACCCACCCACCAAGGACTCCTAGAGCTCCCTTCCTCTTCTCTCTACCGGTTTCCCTAGTTGCCAATTCTCTTGTTTGGACACCATTGGTCTTGTTATCCTAACTTCAATTTTTTCCCAAACTCTCCATAATCTTCTACAGTATTTCATCTGCTAAACACTGAACACTGACACTGCCAGTGGTATCAGTGTTTTCCATGTGTTCATGTCATCTTCATTTTTCTACCCATTGGTTGGCTGTGCACAAAGCTACCTATTCCTCTATTATACACACACTTGCTGTGGGGGGTATATGTGTGGTTCTATGTCTGTATAGAAGATAGACCATTCCTTTTCTCATCCACAGATTCATTTGTAGGGTCATCATGAAACCCAGATAATACTCAGAATTATATCTGAAGAAGGATCAGAGGTAGTGTAACATCACATAAAGACCTACATGGGCTCCATGAGACAGTCTGTACGTGGCAGGCTCCCACACAGTTGTCAGAGCTGGCACAACAGAATTACTCCTTGTCCTTGAGTGGTAGAAACTGGCAGGAAACTGGATGAAACGTCAGCACGGGTAGTCAAGTAAATTAAGGAAAAACAAGAAGGCAGTTTGGGCTGATAGTCACAGGATTTTCTTACAGATCCTCAGTGTATCGGGAGCGTAACACCAGCCTTGAGGTTTTTGCTATTTCCCCTGTATTTTTGGATGGTTTGTCCTTGTTTTCCAATTGAGGGGGCACAGCAGCTTCCCAGTGAGACCATCCACATTGTGGAGCTGTACCTGTATGATATACCGCTGCCCTTTCTTCCCTGCTTATCTGTTCCCTCTCTCTGTGCCTGTCATCTACAGAAAGAACCCCACAGCCGTGCCCTGCTGCCTCTATGCAGGTTAAGTCAACAACTGTAGGGCTGAACCAGTACCAGTGCCCTTGCTCCATGCTACAGTGTTTTGCCAGTTTCCAGAATAGGAAATTGCTGATTGGAATCCAGTTGTGCCCAGGCAGCTGAGAGTGGCAGAAGGCTGATGCCATACTCCATCTCTCCCAGCTTTGTTAGAGGAGCTCAGTACCTGCAGCACAGTCAGATAACAGTTCTGGTAGCTGGTTTACAGAGAGAGAGAGGGAAATACGCTGGTGGTTACCACTGTGGGTAATTATTTTATGTGGTAAAATAAGGAGGACTCCCACCTAAGTCAAGAATACTCCTGAGATACATAAATATAAAGAACTGTTTCCATCACAGGCTCCTCTCCTTCCTGGAGGGGAGCAATGCTTGTGCATCTGAGAGTGTTGTCTTCAAGCTAACATTTCTGCATTTATTTGCAAACATTTTTAATTGATTTGTCTCCCCTGAAAGCAGCTTCTTTTTTTCTGATACACGTGTGAATTTGGAGACAGATACTGAATCCTGGGTCTGTATTCATGCTGATCTGATTGATGGTGGTAGATGACTTGCTCTCTCTTAATTGAATGCAAGTGGAGCATGAAAGCAGGGAAGGCACCGAGGTGTGAAATGATGTGGTTTTCCACTAATGAGGAGATAATTCTGCATGTCAGAAACATCACCTGCCTGTTGCCTTGCCGCTGTGATCTGAAATACATTAGCTGTGATCTCCACAGTTCTCGGATTCTCAGAATCCAACTGTGCTGCAGGAGATGTTCACAGCCCCTTCAGCATGGTGAAGGCCAAGTCTTTATCCCTTCCACTCCTTTGGATCTCTTTAAAGACAAATTGCTCAAGATCTTCCCTGCCCTAGTTTTTAGGGAAGGATCTCTGTGTGTCCCTTGCTGGTTTGAAACCTCTGCATGTGCTCAGATGGATAACTTCTCCAAGCCTGTGCTTGATCTGGTAGAAGGAGATTTATCCTGCTGCTGCTGAAGCTGGTTTCTCAGTCAGGTTTAGGACATGTTTGCAATGTTTGGCATGAATTCCTCTTGGGATCTGTTTTGCAAGCAATAGCTGGCATGCTGCAGTAAAGACGGAATTTACTGATGTAAATTAGTGAAGTTCTTTGGAGGTAACCAAAGTGCACTGATTTACATCAACTGAGGCTGCACCCATTCCTCTGCTGGAAGCCCTTCAGCTCATCTCTGTATTTAATGGCTGTTGCTCTGGATCTGCTTGTTAGTGTGGCTTTGTGAGAAGCATGTGGAGTTCGCTGCTGCTACCTTCACTTGTGCCCATGATTCAGTCTCCAAAGAGAAGTGCCCATCTATCTTCTCTGTCCTTAGAGCTCTTTAATGCAAAGCACCCAAACTGCTCTGCAGCAGGTGTTGGCTGTCTCCCAGCCTGTATGGAGGTTTGCTATTAGGGAATTTTAACTTATAAATTTGCTTCTGTTTAGCACAACTAGTGCCAGTCACAGCACCTGGAGGATCAATCAGTGAAACAGCGTTTGATCCCACCAGTCCTGCACCCACAGAGCTGAGTCTTTTAAGTCCAACACTGACTCTCATGCTCTGCTTTCAGTGTCCACTGACTTTTCCATCTCAGAAACCGCTCGTCATGACCTTAATATAACACACAGGATTTTCAGTAGCTTCTCGGTGTCCTGGGCAGCATGGCATGAGGCATTTGGTCAGCTCTTTATCACTCTGAGAGACCTGTCCAGTTTAAACAGAACCCAGGAAATCTTTCTGCCAGGAAACCATTGAGAAACAGAAATAACCAGTCTCACAGCTGGTAACTACCCTCCATGGATGCACTCAAGGTCAGCTCTCTTGGTCCCTGGAAACCCTAGCTACTGCAGGTATTTTCTATGGATTCATTAGCTGTATGTTCCTTTCTGCCTTGAAATACAGAACTTACTTTCCATACTGCTGAGTCGCTGCAGAGATGCTGGGCTTTGTGAGTGATGTGCTTCTTCTTAGTTGTTTCTGCTTTCTTCCTTTTGCACGAGATAAAGCTCTTACTGCTGTGGAATGAGAGCCTGAAGCAGTGCTGCATGGCCACCACCCCACGCAGCTATACAGTGATGTAGCATCGACTCTCTCTTGACAACTCGCATGCAAAGAGAGACGTGGATGTATCTGCTATTCACAAGACACGTGAAAATAGCAAGATGCTTCAGGTGTTTCTCTGCATTGTGGTTCAGAGACAAAGACTGCAAGGAGGCAGCTGTCTGCAGCACGGGCATTGAAGTGGTGATGTCGGGAGAAAAAAAGACTGTAGCACATTGGGAGTCAACCCTCCTGAAAACTTCCACCTCCTGTGCCTCTTACATGAATCTCAGGAGGAAACAGGCCTAGGGGCACAGGGCTCAGTTCAAGAATGATCAAAGTGCCAGCGTGTAAGTTCATACCTGGAGCACTAGCTGGAGACTAATGACCATGCCTGTCCATCACACAAAACCTTATTCACAGCATGAGATCAAATATTTATGTAGAAACACACAGTTTGCTTCACACCTACTACGAGGCTGGAGCAGTCCCATCTCTCAATGTTTCTTCTGTCTTTTAAAGTAAGAGGCATCATCCCTTGATATCATTTGCCATGTTGTTGGCATCGTGCCATAAAGCACCTTTGTTGGGTGCTTTATGGATGAGGCTCTTGGAAGTCTCCAACAGTCTGAGCTGGTGCATGATTGGTCCCTAGAGAGCATGATGGGCTGTGTGTGCTTCCAGATCAGACCTGCATGAGAAACAAAGGAGGAGACAGGGATTCTGCATCTTGGAGGTGAATGAAACAGCTCTCTCCAGAGAAATCTCAGTCGCTTTTAAGCTGTGATGATTCCTCCATTACTTGTTTTTATCAAACTGCTGCTTTAAAGGTTTCTACCTCACAGCAACTTCTGGTTTGTTGTTGTTTTTTGTTTCCAGGAGATGGGTTTATTTGATGTGTTTCTGTTGCCACCAAAAGATGGGTTATTTCTGGTACACCCAAATCCTTTTCTACCCTGCTTTCTCTTTTTTAGTGAGACAGTTCTATTTTGACAGGATTACTGCTCTGCCTTGACAAGCCTCACATCTCTTCCTGGTAGAGCAAACACTTGCCTGCTTTTTGTTGTAGTGGTTGAGCATCTTTGTGTTATTTCATAAACAGTCTCTCTCCCTTTCTAACAGGATGGGAAAAACTCATAGTGACTTTTGTCTTCCACAGTAGCAGCAATTTACTGTACATTAGTGAATCTCACTGAAGAGAACTGGCTGTGAGCTGTGAAAATACAAGCCCAGCTACCTTAGATAAAGCTGTGCAGCAGTCACACAATGAGCCCTCTCTTTTCACAGGCGATACACTTCTATGAGTGATGTTACTGAGATTAATTTTCACTTATTCCAGAGCTCCCTTTTCTTCTGCCTTCAAATATGCAGCATAAAGCTTAAAGATGAAGATCACAACTGACAAATCAGATCCATTTGCCTTCAGGCACCGTCTCATAGAAATTCTTAGTGATGCAGATTGGGATTATTCAGACAGGATATAATATATTCAGAGTACATAACACTCATCCATCAACAATGCAAATGCATACAAGCAGTGCACAGGCCAGCGATAGATCATGTAGCAAGGAAAAGCTGGGTGTGACTCTCCCATTTGCCCACATGACCATTAATTTTAGGGAAATGGTTATTTCCTCTGTAAGAGAGGATTTTCTGCTCTTGCTGAGAGAGTTAACTCTGATGGTTCCTGACTCCCTTGGCCACCCCTGTGATGGCTTCTGAGGATGCTAATTTCTGTGAACACAGACTCCAATTCTAGATTAATATCTGCAGCTCTGGAAATCCGAGCTGCTCTGCCCTCGTGAAGGTTTTGTGGCCAGAATGATGTAATGTGGGGAAGACAAATCCATTAAACTGAAGACAAGCAGTCATGGAGGGATTTTTCCCTTCTTTATTGTTTTGGATTAGAAAGACTTTGGAGGAAGAAATGGAATCCTCCATGTGAACACAATTAAAAGCATAAACATCTGAAACCCAACTATTCTAAACTCAGTCTTCCTGCCCTTTCAGCAGGCATTACTGCAGTACCCCCAGTCATTCTGTAGAGCATTAGAGATTGGAAGGGACCTCTAAGGATCATCCAGTCCAACCCCCCGCCACAGCAGGATCACCTAGATCAAGTCACACAGGAACATATCCAGGCGGGTTTTATGGGTTGTTAACAGCGCAGTAGTTACGGTAATGGTCACAGGGAGTTGTAACTGATGTTGGCAAAACACTTGCAGCTGTAAGATGTTCTATTAGCTGCTTTATGTAACCAGCCTCTCAGCACTTACGTGGTTGTTATTTATTATCTATTATACAGTTATTGTTTATTATGTCATTTGTTGTACATTATGTACAGTTATTATGCAGTTGTTGTTTGTTACAGTTCAGGTGTTGGAACAGGCTGCCCATGGAGAGGTTGGAGTCCTCTAGAAGGGTTCACACAATGACTAGCTGTGGCCCTGGGGAACAGAGTTTAGTGGGCAGGCTGGGGTTGGGTTAATGGTTGGACTGGATGATCTTGGAGGTCTCTTCCAACATTATTGGCTCTACAATTCTGTATTGTTCTGCTCTGAAGAGACTTTGAGTTACCTGGGGCAGATGAGAATGTAAATGTGTGGGTGTGTCTCCATGTCACAGATTACAAGTGAAATTCATCGACATGGAACATCATTATATCATATGTCACCACCACTGCCTGTAATCTGAGTAACTGATTGACTCTCTGTCCTTATTCAGAGGAAGAACCTGAGCTTGGAACCCTATCAGTAGCAGAGACTGGCTGGGATGGTTTCCAGCTCACCTGGACAACAGCCGACGGGGCCTATGAGAACTTTGTCATTCAGGTGCAGGAGTCTGACAATCCCGAAGAAACCCAGAACATCACAGTCCCGGGCGGACTGCGCTCTCTCAATGTTACAGGTCTCAAGGTCAACACACCTTATACCATCACCCTCTATGGCGTGACTCAAGGCCACAGGACCAAACCCCTTTCTGTTGAAACCATTACAGGTACCTCTTCAAGTAGCTCATCCAGGCTCATAGCTCCTGTTCTTTGCACACAGGGACGTGAGTCAGAGCTGTTGCAGCTGCCCGGCGGAGCTCGCTCACTCAGTTGGCTTCCTGTAGGGTTGCTGAATGCATTACAGCTTGGCTGAACATCTCTGATGTGGAAATGTCTCATGGTCAGACTTTCCAATAAAGTCTCGCTGCCCCCATGGCACTCTTCACTTTTAGAACTGCTTTTCCCCCCACTCCCTTGATTTGTTCCCTTTACTTCCTTTTCTGCTGGCTGACACTAACAACAAAACCCTCCTGGCTGTTGTACCTGCCTGGGAAAGCCTAGATTGCCTTGTAAGATCATAGAAATCCATTCCTTACAGCCTGATCATCACAGCCTGAGAGCAGGTTTAGTTTTTACCCTTCAGAAGCTACTTCTGAAATGATGCACTGACTAGCTGCAGTGGAAACACAGCCTCAGGGGTGTGGTGTGTGCAGCTGACTGAGGGGTAACCCTAACCTCCCACATGTTCTTAGATAGCTTTGGTAGGAATTAATTTGAGTTACTTTCTAATATATTATATTCAACCACATTGTTAAAGAGTCTGACTGATCTGAAAAAGAGAAGGTGTGGGAAGACCAAATTCAGCAGAACTACCTTGGCATAAAATTGACCTGAAAGGAGGCGAGTAAGGCTCATGTTGGAAGAAGGTGGCATCAAACTAATTAAGAGCCATACAAATCAGATGTTGGCTGATCTTGTGCAAGACAGCAATTTTAAATGGGAGCTTTGACTATGAGAGGTAAATTCTCTGTTCTATGTGGCTCACTGATTCTTCCCACTCTTATGATCATTGGTAATGAACAAGGTCTGAATTAACTGGCAATGAAGGGGCACCAGTGGCTCTTTCTTCAGATAATTTTGTGTAGACACTATCTGCTGCCTCTGGTGTTTTTTACAGGCCTTTTCAACCCCCTGTGGATGTGAGATACCCAGAGCTTGCTCATACTTGGTTTCCCCAAGCACGTACTACCCAGACCAGGGGGGGATGAAAGTCCACATGAAAACTAAACCGAATTAAAAGATGAGACGCAGTGGAGCTTGCTTGCTTCACTAATGCTCTAAGCAGCCTGGCGAAGGTGGGAATGTGTCTGGCACAGGGCACTTGCCGTGGGCTGTGTCCTTCTTTAGGCTGGAAGCCCTGTGCTTTGAGAGTCCTGAGAGGAGCTGGTAGCAGACCGCCCATTGAAAACAGACAAATGTGGCTGGACAAAGGAGGCTGCACAGGGACAAACAAGGAACCAGACAGCATGGGTGTCCTGCCTAAATATGCACCATGCTCTCTTCTTATTGACTTCATGAAAACAGCAGAAGGTGCCCTGCTGAGGTTTTCCCTTCCCTTTCTGGGTCAGGCTCAGCACCCGGCTTTTCAAAATTTTCCCTTCTGGGGACTTGCAATTGTCAGAATTTTCTGAGCCTTCCTGTAACACATCAGGGATGTCTGCAGAGAGGAAGAAACCCTAAGGCAGCTATCGCTGGTTTGCATTTTGGCTCCAGCTCCTAAGCTACATGCCAGCTTTCATAGGCTTAAGCTGAAAGGGAAAGTAGAAGAGCAAACAAAACACAACCTTTTTCTTCGGATACAGCCATAGCTCCAGTTTCAGCTGCTCCTGACACTGGAAGCTGACTTTTACAAATGCCCCGGAGTCATTCAGAAAAGGTCTTTTGTGTCTGCTTTCATGCTCAGACCTCAAAGACACATGGCTTCTCCTGGAGGTAAATAGCCACAGCTTTAAACCTTCATTTTCTTCTATTTACTTTTTCCTTATTTAACTTTTTGAGATGTTTTCATTTGATTTCTTCCCCTTTAGTACCTGCCTGCTTGTAGCCAGCTTCTCCCCCACCCCTTTTCTCCGAGGGCAGCTTGCCAGCATGAGCAGACTGAAGCAGAGCTCTTCTGAGCAGGAGGGGATGCTGGGCTGAGCCCTTCTCACCGGTGTTGTTTTCCTCCTCAGGAGTGCACCCAGGCATCAGTGAGCTAACAGTTTCCGACATTACTCCCGAAAGCTTCAACCTTTCCTGGGCAACCACCAACGGGGACTTCGACGTCTTTACCATTGAAATTATTGATTCTAACAGGTTGCTGGAGCCCATGGAGTTCAACATCTCCGGCGACTCAAGAACTGCTCATATCTCAGGGCTTTCCCCCAGCACTGATTTTATTGTCTACCTCTATGGGATCTCTCACGGTTTCCGCACACAGGCAGTAACTGCTGCAGCTACAACAGGTATCGAAAACCTACCTCAGCGCTAACTCTCCTTTCTCCTAACTCTTCCATACAGGTTGTGCCCCTTCCCCTGCTACCCCACCAGCCTCTACCCAATACCAAATCCCCTACCTTATTGTTTGACACCTTCTAAGGAAGACCTGCTGGAGACATTTTGAACTGTGAATGTTAATCTGCCATCCAGCAAAGGCAGTCACACGACTGGGATGTGATTTCAGTCACACGATAAGTCTGCTCTTGTTCAAACGTTAATATTGGGGGAATCTCTGACAGAGCTGAGAAGGCAAACACGTTTCCCAACGCCCAGAAGGGAGGTGATGCGTTATGTTATCTTTGCAGAGCATGTCTGCATCTGTCACACGGCACAGAGGGTACACCAATTCTCTCAGATAAGTGATTTCTAGATACAGCTGTTGTCTTGAGGCTCTAAGTAGATTTCAGACACTTCAGCCTGTGACAGCAGGCTCCTCCAAGGTAGATGCATTGCTGGAATTCAGCTTCAGAGTTCAGTTTGCATTGGACGAGAGATGGAAAGAGTTTATTTGACTTGCTGTTGGTGAATGAAATAGGCAGATATTTAGTTGTTGGCACATTGTACATCTCAAGGTTTTAGAGTTGACAGTTCTTCCAGTACAGACAGGGATGTCACATACTCCATGTGCTCTAACCAATAGCAGCACGAAAGTGGAAAAGGAGTGGACTAGACTGTGGAAGCAGAAGGTCTGTTCTCATGGGAGACAGAGAACAGCTCACTCCATGATCATTTAAAACCTCTAACAGATTTTGCCTGCTGAGATAACCTTAGGAAAAGTTGCCCTGGAATTGTCACAGGAATGGATTAACGTGGTGAGTGACACTGAGCTGAATGTCAAATGTCAGTGATAACACAGGGCTGCAGCTTCTAGCAGCAGCAGGCTGTGCACATCCTCATTGAACTGTAGGTAACAAGAGCAGGGTGACTGAAGGGGTGGTGGCGTGAGAAGCACAAGGCTACGTGGTGTGTGCCCTGTGCCTCATGAATTTGTACTTCCATATTAGTTTGCTTTCCTCTTTGGGTTTTAATAATTGCAAAACATTTCCATTTGTTTTTCTTCCCGTAGTACAGGAACCTCTCCTTAGCAAACTCACTGTGTCAAACGCTACCTCAGACAGCCTGTCACTCGTGTGGGAAGCGCAGGACAATGCCTTTGACCATTTTATCCTAGAAGTCAGAAACTCTGACTTCCCTTTGGACTCCCTGGTGCACACAGTGCCAGGGGCCTCCCGGCACTATGTAGTCACCAACCTCAAAGCTACCGCAAATTACACTGTCCAACTCCATGGTGTAATTGATGGGCAAGGTGGCCAGACCTTGACAGCACTGGCAACCACAGGTATTGCACTGTTTCACCTTCCTGGTTTGCTTTTTTTCCTTCCTTCTTTTGCTGTTCACCAAACTGCTCTGAAATGTGGCTCCAACTCATCGCTCCTTTGCTGAATTATAGGGAGATCACTACAAGGGGAGGCTGAAATATGCTGAGCCTGAGAGTGCTTGGAAGAAGAGAGATCTGAGACAATGGAAAAGGCTGGAAAAGTGCCCCCAGCATTAAGGGAGCCAGTCACAAACCATCCCTGATTTCCTTATATATGCACTTACCCGTGAGCTCTGTGCATATATAATGGCCTGGCTCAGGATGGTTAATAGCTCTCACAGACTATCTTCACTCTTAATCCAGAATGAAATTCTTCTTTATTCCATCCTTTGTTGTTGTGTTGTTGATGAGAAAACTTTCATGTCTTTATCAGCCTGGAGAGAGGCACCTGCATGCTCTTCTGGTTCTTTGTTCTTGAACCTAAATGTCTTCCAAGACATTTGCACCTCTTGAGGAAGGTTCATGCAGCATGCTGAGTGCCTGGCCCAAACTGCATGGAGTGGTGTGGCCACCTTCTGATGGTTCTGATGTTCTTCTCTGCCTAGTACTCTTACGTATTCCCAGCAGACAGCAGGGCTCAAAAAGCAAAGTTCACTCTTTCTTGGTGATCAGCCTCTTGCATTGCTGCCTTTGAGTCTTTAAGACCTGTCTTGTTTCACTGGGTGTCAGAGCTTTTCCTGTGGCAGCGGTGATTCCAGGATGGTGGCAGATCACTGGGACTTTCCCAAAGAGATTCATTTCAACTCATTTTGCATGTAGTGGTCTTTGGAGTCTGGGTGTCATGAAGTGCCTGCCTGGATGCAAGCAGCATGTGAAGGAATTGGGTGCATTTGTATGAGATTGTAAAGGATTGGTTTGTCCTCTCTGACCTGCATGTGGAGCAGATGACCCTATGCTCGGTTTCACTGGGTCCTCCACCCAAGCCTGTCTGCTTTGTGGATATTTTCTCATCTCCACTGTCTTTGGACGTGCCGTAGTTACGTGGTGACATCTTCCCTGGCGAGGGTCACTGGTTGGCAGCATGACAGCAGCATGTGTCCTTAAGTGGGGCCACTTGGACTCACCTGTTCCTAGACAATTCCAGAGAAACAAAACTGTTGTTTAAAAGTCTTGCCATGAGGGTCAGGAGTCGAAGCTGGAACATCTTGAAGCAGTTCATGTTTTAGTTAAAAAGATCTTGTTCTTTCGCTGTTTTCTTTGTCAGTGGGATACATCTGTCTTAATTTTCTCCCAGCATGACTCACATAATTCTTTCCCTGTGTCTCTGGCTGCATTTCCCAAGGTGTTCTTGGTTTATACCCAACTGACAAGAGGAAAAATAGAAAGTCAGCCCTGAGAGCTGACACAGGGTTCTGCAAGCACATGGCTGCAGAGTCATGTTGATGCTCTCTCTGCTTTAATGAATCGTGAATGATTTTATACTGAATGGAGTAGCTTTAAAATAGAATGGGCAAGGAGCTGTCTCTCTCCTATAGCTTGAAGGCCAACTTTTTCCCCTGTCAGGGTAGAGATGTGATTTTCAATTTCCTCTAGCAGAAAAGGAAAGCCTTTGCTTCTTAAGGAAGTGCCCTGACCACTGAAAAGAGGCAAACATCACTGTTGTGGGGGTTGGCTTATGTTCAGGGTCTGATTATGCCTGATCTGTTTAAGGAACACCTTATCTCTGGAGTCCAGGGTGGTTTTGGTCTGAGATTAGTGCTGAGATAATCACTGTTGGGATTGAAACTCTTCATAAACCTCAGGGTCCAAAAATGAAAGTAGGTACAACTCCAGGCAACAGAAACACTAAGCAGAAGCTGGATGGGGATTTCAAGGATGCCTGGTTTGGACTTAGCTAATTCCTGCCCGAATCCTACTTTATCTGCTTTGGAACGGCTGTGGGTTTGTGTTCCCATCAAAATCCCAGTGCAGAGTTCCTGCAGCTTCTGTGGTTTTAGCACAGGATGCTGCTGGTGCTTCTGTAAATCAGCCCCATGTTTCATTAGGAAAATTGAGTCAAAGAAAATCAAATGAAAAAATACAGACCAGAAATCAGCACTAATTTCAGTGGCTTCTTTCCAAGCCCTTGCAAAGTAGCTCTTGGAATACTCTTTCTTTTATCCTCAAGTACTGCAGAACAAGGAGAAAAACTCCAGCTTTCAGCACCTGCAAAGCTCCACTGCTGATCCCCAGCCTCCCAGAGTAACCTGTCCCCTTCCCTGTGTCCCTTTTTCCTTCAGAGGCTGAGCCACAGCTGGGCACGCTCACACTCACAAACGTTACCCCCGACAGCTTCAACCTCTCCTGGACCACCAGAGCTGGCCCTTTTGCCGAGTTCGTTATACGCGTTAGAGACGCCTCTGCAGCACACGACCCCCAGGAGCTCACGGTGGCGGGAGGCGCTCGCAGCGCTCACATCTCAGGCCTGCTAGAGTACACTGGCTATGACATTAACATTAAGGGCACCACCAGTGCAGGGGTTCACACCGAGCCCCTCACTGCTTTTGTCATGACAGGTACCTGCTTCAAGTTTTGGGGTCTGTTTATTGGACTATAAAAATATTTGTTCCAGCCTGAGTGAGAAAAAACCCCACCAGCCTCTCCACATCACTGAGTATCTCCTCCAGCAGCAACGGGCTTGCTTGCAATGGTGGTGCAAGGATGGGTCAGACCAGCTATGTTCACCCTAAACTTAGAGAAGTTCTAGTGAAAAGTGAGTGTTTAAAATGTGTTATGAGTCCCCTGGAGGCTTTCTGCCCCTGTGTCTAATAATCCTTCTAGCTCCTGAAATTTGAGTGGAAAATGTGCCTAATACCCAGCAGCTGCATCTGAAGGATGCAGAGAGGACTGGACATTAGGAATTCTCCTGTCCTGCAATGTCCCTCCAACACATCCCTTAGGTCTGACTATTTAGGGCAAATTTTGGCTGGGCCCAGGTGTAAATCACGTGCCTCTGAGACGAGAAATGCCATAGGGTTCACCTCCTGTGTACTATCTGAACAGTAGGTGCCACTAGGACTAGTCACATGGACAGATGGACACCTTAATTAGGATTAACGGAGAAATTGAGGTCTTTTCCTTTTTCTCCTCTCTAACACACAGCATCCCTCACAGATCCAGTGAAACTCAATGTCTGTTATCATTTTCTTTAAGGTAATTGGTTGCATTTTGCACCAGCTCTGATAGCCCCTGAAGACTGTCCATCACGCGGTCAGAGATGAACAGTTCTGTTTCCAGACCCCTTCTTTCACTCCACCAGAGCACAAATCCTTCCTTTTTGAAAATGAACCATGGACTGTGGTACTTTGTGAGGGATCTTCCCACAGCTACTTAACCAAGTAGCGCTCAGCAGCAGAAGCATTTGCCAGCAGTTCGCATCAGCCTGCTGCGTTTAGAGTGCTGGTGTGACTTGACACCTACCCTAGGAAAATTCTTCAAGTAGCTTGGGCTCTTAAGTTGTTTATCCACCCTCCCAGAGACCAAATCAACCTGTGAATCTTTGGGGCTGCTTGATTAGTAGCAAGTAAGCTGCAGAAATGTCTCCACATCAAGTGCATGTGAGCTGAACCTCTGGCACCCAAAAGTGTAAATAAATGTCAAAACAGAGGGACTTCTAAATCGTGACACTCTAGGAGGGGATGTCTGTGCCAAATCCTGACGGAGCATCCACTTCAGCAGTTGTGGGATCTCAAAACCAACCCCAAAACCCTCTTGTGGGGAGAAAGTTCTGTGTTTAACTGGTACTTTCTGAATCGAGAGGAATTCAAGTGACAGGGAGATCAGATGAGGTAGCCCCTGAGCCAACAAAGCCAGCCTTGCCAAATAATTCAGAGAAATGCTGGCACTGCCCGGGGTCCAGGATCACGTCAGATCCAGTCAATCTTCCTGGTTGACTCTGTCAGGCTTTGAGCAAGAGAATGCTCTGAAAAACACTTGTGAAAGGTTGGCCTTGGTATTTTTTCTGTTGGGAAAGTTTTGAGGGGCTGGTCCACAGTCTCTAAACTTTGGCAAATGTCGTGCTGGTGTGAAAAAAAATCTCCAGTGAGAAGAGCCCTCGCTGGGATTTCTTTAAGTTGTCAACACCCCAAAGCAGCAGCTGCCTGCAAAGCTCTTTGGACAGACTATTGCTCTGTTCTGCAGTCATTAACCCCTGCCCAGTGCAAACTCTTGGCTTCTCTCTCGTCCCACATAAACCCAACCCTGCAGGTATTTAGTGGTTGCACTGGCTGTGACCCTGGTTGCTCAGTGTCCTGCTTCTGGCAGCCCTTCGGCGCCTCTGGCCCCTCCACCATTGTCGAGCTGGAGAGATATTCACGTGAAGTGGGGAGGTGGAGCAGCAAACTGCAGCAGTGGTGAATGCTTGGCCCTAAAGTGGAGACAAGCAAAAGGAAGTGAAGGCTGAACGCGTGGCAGCTCTAACCCAGTTCTGGTTATGCTGTTCTCGCAGAGCACGTGCAGCACGAGCAATCTGCTTACACTGGGAGCCAGGAGGGAATCTCAGTGGAGCCTGTGAGAGGAGGTGCTGAGACACCCTTGATGAAAGTTAAGGCTTGAGCATCCATCTTCTGGAGGCTCCACTGGAAGTCCTAGTCTCATGGTCCTGGCTATGCACTTCTACTAAATCCATACTTCAGGGAAGAATGTGATTGATGTTTGGTAGAGCCTGTGACACTTTCTAATCTGCAATATTTGTCACTTACTATTTTCTTACGTGTGTTTTTGCACCTTCCCTTCTTTCAGAGGCCATGCCCCCACTGGAAAACCTAACTGTCTCTGATATTAACCCTTATGGGTTCACAGTTTCGTGGATGGCATCGGAGAATGCCTTTGACAACTTTCTAGTAGTCGTGGTGGATTCTGGCAAGCTGCTGGACCCACAGGAGTTCCTCCTTACGGGAGCCCAGCGGCAACTGAAGCTTAAAGGCCTTATTACTGGCATTGGCTATGAGGTTGTGCTTTATGGGTTTGCCAAGGGGCACCAAACAAAGCCCCTGAGCACTGTGGCTGTTACAGGTATTTTAACGCGACAAAATGTTCTCTTCCACCTTTTCTCCCTTGCCTTTCTTCTCACATGGAAGATGTTGAATGCAATCCGTTTGCAAAGCAAACCTTGGCTTTTGCATCCTTTTCTGCATCGTGGCTACACATAACCTCCTAGTGACTGATAGGCTCAGCAGCGGAGTTCTGTAGCTTTTAACTTGGTTTCTCCCCTTTGTCTTTATGAGGGATTCTGTAGAGGCGCATGCCGTGGGTTGAGGGGTGACAGTCTCTGGTATGGTCATGCAGGTACTTCTAACCAAGTCTTTAAAGGAGAATGGCTGCATGTGGGAGCTCGTGTCGTTAACAGCTGCTGGGCACATCGGCATCCTCCAGCTTGACAGGACCTTCAGGAAGAGTCACTGGTTCTTTGCCCACGACCTGCTTTCTTTCACTCTGTGTGTGGGTTCCACCCACAGAACACAGAGTGTGATCTTTGCCACCCATTACGTTGGCATCTCTCTCCAGAAAGCTTTAGCTCATGTTTTCACCTTCATCATAGCTGCTGTTCTCCAACAGCATTTGAGCTTTCTTGAAAAACCACTGCAGACTGATTCTCCAGCCCCATAACCATCAGGTCTCGTCTGCTTGTTGCTGACTATGCAGCAGTAAAGCTGGGGATAACCTGATTGGAAGTTCATGAGAAAATAAACACGACTGTCTTTCAGTGGAGGAAAGAAGTGCATTGGAGATGCTGTAAGACAGTTGCCAGTGGCATTTCTGTGGGTAACAATGCCTGACCATACTGAGCAGGTAATTAATAACCTCAAACTCCCGGGATCCTCTTGGATGGCTTCTTTCTGAAGACAGTGGGTCTCCCATTTGGATTTAAGAGTGTTGTTTTAGGCAACGTGAATTTTCATGATCCCCCTCTGCTGCTTCAGCATTTATTCAGTATCAAAGTAAAGGATTCGTCTGATCGGAAGCACCACAGGGGCCAGAAGTGCATGAAATAAGGGGTTTGCATGAAGAAACAGACTCTTTCATGTGGCTTCTGTGCCATCCCCCTAACAGAGAGAGACCTGACAGTATTACAGGCATGCTTCTGGTTCTGTAACAAGAGCTCGTTTTCATTACACGTGAAGGTGTCTCAGAGGTAGCAAGGGAGACGTGCACATCCAACTCACCGTTAGCATGTGTGACTTTGCATGTTGGAGGCCACTGGTGGATGTCCATGCAGTGGGTTTGCTGTTAAAGAGTGGAACTTGCAATGGGCCTGCACACACTCACAAAACCCTTCTTCACTATGTGGGTCATGCTAATATTCTTTTTTTTCCCCTATAGCTGCAGATTGTTTCCCTTTCTTTGACCTGTGGTTGGATTCTTGCTGTTTGCAATCCCCAGACCTCAGGGAGGGACCCAGTGAACTGCTGAAAAAAAATCATTTCTTTTCCCTACTACCATCTTCTTTTCTAGAAGCAGAACCCGAGGTCGACAACCTTCTGGTTTCAGATGCCACTCCTGACGGCTTCCGCCTCTCCTGGACTGCAGACGATGGGGTTTTCGACAGCTTTGTTCTCAAAATCAGGGACACCAGAAGGAAATCTGATCCGCTGGAACTCATAGTACCGGGCCATGAGCGCACCCAGGATATAACAGGGCTGAAAGAGGGTACTGAATATGAAATTGAGCTCTATGGATTTAGCAGTGGACGGCGCTCCCAGCCCGTGAACGCAGTAGCAACCACAGGTATTGGCTTTGCAGAAGGAAAAGCACAGTGTGTTCATGCCTGTTTCTTCCAGCATCTCTCCTTCTCATAGCCAGCTCTGGCTTCACTGAGGTGTTTGAGCTGTCTCCTGCATGCCCCTTGTTATCCAAATCCCTAGTTCCATGGGGTGTAGTTATTTAGAGTCAATCATCTCAGACTCCTTAGCTTCATCATTGTCTATTTAACATGGTTTTATTTGCTTACTTTTATGATCTGGAATTAGGCAGCAGAGTCTATCAAGTAAAGCACTGGCTGCGAGAGACAAGGAGCCCTGTCTCTGTACCAGCCTTCTTGAGTGATTTCCTGGGACTAATTGCATCTCACCACTCCACAACAATTTACCTCCCTGGAGAAGTGCTGTGACAAAATGGATTTACCAGAGCTAGCGAGAAGTTTATTTATGGCTTGATCATTAATTGTGGCTGATCTTGCCAGGAGCAGCAAGTGCACAATAATTCACAAGAAATACAAGTTTCTTGCAAAATCAAAGCTTTGAACTCCCTCAGCACAAGTTGCTTTATATTCCCAGTCTTGTGCATCTGAAACCCTCACATGAATTGTCTCATGTGAGGTACTTACCCAGGTAAAATCATCCAGAAACAATCACAGAGGTAGGACTGGTAGTTGAGGTAATTTTGCTTTAAAAATGCCAAGGTCTTAATCCTTGAACTCCACAGAGCTTGAGTTCTTGCCTCACACACTCTCACACTAATGAAGAAGCATTGCCAACACAACAGCAAATATCTGCTGTCTGCAGTTAGCCTGAGGCTAAATGTGCTCCTGAAAAATCTCCACCAGCACAGAGCTTCATTTTCCTGGCACCAGGGAGAAGAAGGAAGTTTTTGCTATTTGTAACTGGAATATTTGTTTCTTTTATTTTTCTATGAAAACAAGCAGATATTAGTCAAGTGCTCGAGGGTTAGGTTGAATTGCTGATATTAATTGGAATATCATTTGAACAGGAACAGGTTTATCATTTGATCAAGAACCATTTGAACAAGAATAGATTTATCACTTAATCAAGGAAAGTTCTGTAATGTGAAGAAGAAAAGGTTTAGCACTTGAACAAGGGAAGGTTTATCATTTGATCAAATTTACAATTTGAAGCATTTCTTTCTGGCACTTTCAATGAAGCTTTTCAATCTTTTTCCCCCAAAATCAAGGTTTTGGTTTTATACCCATTGAAATCTAATGCAAGTGAATCAAAATCTCTAAGTCCAGGAGGTGGGGAATCAAAAGGGGACAGGAAAGTGCGGTGGGTTGGGAGCCAAGAGAAATTCATAAAAGAGACATTTGCTCAGCTGTAGCAGCAGCCTCCAGCCACCAAACAGAAAAGGGACAATGATAACTCAGTGTGGAACAGCTTTCCCTAAAACAGTGTGGCCTCATGATTCATGCTAATGTCTGTGGTGCCAGTTGTTAGCAGGGAAAGGCACATTTCTGACCAGCTCCACCAGCTGCCATCACAGCCCTAGAATAAACAGCAGGGCCATATATACACTCACCCAGACACTTACATGAAGCAGAACATACATCCATCACAAGCCACCGCTCTCCAGCTTCATGCTGCTTGAGTCCTAATGGAGAGGGATGTTTAAAGTCAAAGGCACTTGTGAGCAGCAAGTCTCCATTTCCAGTGACTCCCAGAGTATTTATGGTAAACCACCAGGAGTTATCACTTTCCTCATGACTACATTCTTACTCAGTTCCTTCAGGGAGATTTAGCACATGTCGCCTACTCAAGCCAGTAGCCCAAAAGATGTTTGTCAGATGCAAATAGCCCATGGATAATTGATAATAGAGCTGGAGCCGCAGAATTCCAGTGAACTAATCCAGACTGCAGGTTACACCGCGTTGGGTAACTGGGCTGCCAAGGCATCCAGCTAATTTCTTTCTTAGGAGTTGGTTATTGCACAAACGTGTATTTATAGCATCTCCAGTGTGGCTGTGAAGAAATATTTCGACCCCTGAAGGGGGTGGCTCAGACAAGCTGATGTTCAGCCATCCCTTCTTCTGGCCTGTGTACAAGCTACCAGTGAGCGAGGAATGAGTTAGCTGAAAAGCCTTAAGCCTTAGTAAAGGAATGAGAAAACCAACAGCTGGCACAAAGATAGCAAGCAGACCAGCAAGCCCAAACCAAGCACTGCCATGGAAATCAGGGCAGAAAAGTAACCTACATTGGGGATCCTTCTCTCTATTGATCATTCACAGCTTCCTCCTTCTTCCCTGCCTGGGTACGTACCCTTCTTTACACAAGTCATAGATCATCAAGGTTAGAAAAGAGTTTCAAGGTCATAAAGTCCAACCATTCACTCTATATCCCCCTAACTACAGTCTTCAGGGGTCGGGTCCTCAACTGGTGTAACTGGTGCAGTCGAAGGAGTCTGGTTTGAGCATTGCCCAGCCATCCTCTCTGAGGGTGTGTACCGCTAACCACCCACCCACTGTGGGGAAGGACAGGGAGGGAAGATCTTGAAGTGTTCAGCTTTTACTGCCTTGTCCTCTGGTGTGGTCTCCTTCTTCCTGTCAGCAATGACCTAGTGACAGCCACGGGCTTGGGATGTGGAAGGGATGTGGTAGGGCAAGACTTGCATTTACTGTTTTCTTCTTGTAGTTTGTGTTGGTCCTGCAGCTGCTAACACCCTGGGGGCTGAGGTGATCTCCTTGCTGCCACCACACCAGCAACGTGGTGTGAAATGGCTGGGCATGAGACTTGACAGTCAAGTCATGTCTTCCCACACCCGTCACAGCAGTTCTTCCTCTGTTAGTTACTTGTATGTGCAAGTGACCAGCAACAGCTATCCCCTAGAACTGCTTTTGCTAACGTTAAAAGGTTACCCCGTTTGGGGTGGTGATGGTACCCACTGTCCCGACGCTCTGCTTTTGTCTGTCGTTTTACATCAGTTCTGCTCTGATAAAAACATTCATTACAAGGCAGCATCGTGCACATCTACAGCGTCTAAGCCATGCTGCCACCAGGGACTTGGTCCACCCTCAGAGGGACAGCCACTGTCTTTCAGGACATCATCTGCATAATTTGGTCCCACTGGGGGACCATAATGTGCGGCTTGACATCATCTGCAGGGACTGTGGGTCTCATGCTGCTGCTTCCTTCTTCTAATGGTATTTTTCCCATTGCATGCACTTTTCATCTGAGAGGATCACGCAACACTTCATGTGCCCTCATGCTCACTTGGTAAGTGCAACCTGTTGCTTAGGAGAGGAAGGCAGTGAAATCCTCCTGTGGTCTGACAGTCACAACAGAGCAATCTTTTAGCAAAACTGAAGTTCCCAAAGAGTAGCAGCTGCTCAGCTGTCTCGGGTGCTTTAGCAAAGTCTCCATCTCTCATACAGCTGATGGGCAGATGCAGGAGGACCATGTTGATTACCTATCTCTGGATAACAGGTGAACTGAGGTTCTTTAATGAGTGACAAGACTGGCCATTCTTCATGCCTACTTAAGTCTGGCTTGCAGGTAGCTCCAGAAGATGGATTAATGTGCTCCTGTTTGATTTCCCAGTGCTGTAAGTTACCGCTCTCTCACATCTGTGGGACTCAATCCAGGACTGCTGCTTGCTCTGATGGTCCGTTTTACTTCCTTCACCAGGTTCTCTTGCAGGAAAGTAGCTGCAGTTGGGGAACTTGGGGATGTGGAACTCTCGCATAGTTATGGCTCCTCTTACTACTCTTTGTTAAGCAGTTCACTTGGAGCAGAACACAAGCGTGAAGCCCACGGAGCTGTGCACAGCAGAGTCTAAATGGGATGGACTGGGAACTTTATTTTCTGGGAAAGGCTGGAATTCCCCATGTGTTTGAAAACACAGTGCTGGTCCATCTCTCTGCTGTCCAGAGGCACCACTAGCCCTTTTCACCAGTAACTAAGAGCACCTCCATAGTGAAGCAAACCCAACGTGATGTTCACTTCTCTTTTAACCACATCTTCATTATGTTCTTTTGATTCCTTCAGACTATCAGAGGGATCTTGGTAGCTTTGCTCACCCCACCTTACTTTCTCTGTTATCCTTAATTCTTTGCTTTCTTCCTTTGGCTTTTCCCCGTGAGCAAACCCCTCAAACTCAACATGTCTAGTGAGCTCCAGAGAAATAATTTACATCCCTCTTGAGAGCTCTGTTGTTTCTCTTTCCTTGCCTCTCAGCTGATTTAGTGCACTGCTGCTAGAGCTTTGGGGACACAAGGAACAAACAGCCCTCTGACTTCTTTCCTGCAGACATGTTCTTTCCAGGCTATTTCAAGCACAGTCACTTCTTTTCTCCTTTTACCCTCCTTCCCCTGCCCTGTCTCCACTGCTCTTAATCTGGCTGATGTTTGCTATCTCTCCTCTTTGTGCTAATGGCCTACACTGTGTGGGCTGTTTATTTCTTTAACACATTTCAGGGTTGTTTTGGTTACAGTCAAAGAAGGGAATTGGAAGTGGAATGTTCAGTGTAAACTTTGAAGTGGCAGCTCTCTTCACCATGTCCTTCTAGAAGCTCTTCCCATGGTTGTTTTACAATAGCTTAATTAAGCTATTAATTATGTAATTAAGTGGTTGCATGGGGGTTTGCATCTTGGAACTGGGTCATTCTGGTCAAAGCTGGGCTTTGCTTGCACAGCTTACTGATCTGATTTACATGGGCAAATAGGGTGCTTAGGCATATTCAGGGACAGGCTGGCTTACATGACCAAGAGCTACAGCACAACCACAAGTGCCTTCCTCATGATGGTTGTACTTGGATGTCCTCTGGAGGGGTATGCTTGAAGGTGTCTAAGAAAAATCCTGGTCTCAGATAGAGAGTCCAAGAAGACTGATAGAATCACAGAATGTATTGGGTTGGAAGAGACATCTAAAGCGCATCTAGTCCAACGCCCTACAACAAGCAGGGCCATCACTTACCAGACCAGACTTCCCAGAGTCCCATCCAGTCTGGCCTTGAATGGCTTCAGGGATGAGGCCAGTTTGAAGCCAAAAGAAGTTACAGGTAGTCAGAACTTGAGAAGACAAACCCTTGATGAGCTCCTGACCCCAAGTCTTTTTTAGGCATCCTAGAATATAAACTTCATATCTGTATGTCTGGGGTGTTTTTAGGCTAGGCACTACTGCTGGAAAAGGTAAACTTAGACAAAATTTAGACCAAATAGGTTGTTGCTCTCGGTATTTAATAAAACAATTAACTAGGACAAGACAAATCACTGCTCCAGCACTGAAGACTGACAAATGGGTTATTTACATTTCAGTCACAATCACACAGAACATCAGGGATTGGAAAGGACCTCGAAAGATCATCTAGTCCAATCCCGCTGCCACAGCAGGATCACCTAGACCAAGTCGCACAGGAGCACATCCAGGCGGGTTTTAAAAGTCTCCACAACCCCCCTGTGCAGCTCCTTCCAGTGCTCTGACACCCTCACTGGGGAGAAGTTCCTTCTGATATTTAGATGGAACCTCCTATGTTCCAGCTTGCAGCCATTGCCCCTTGTCCTATCACCAGATGACACTGAGCAGAGCCTGGCTTCATCCTCCTGACACCTACCCCTCACATATTTATAGACATTAATGAGGTCACCCCTCAGTTGCCTCCACACTAAAGAGACCCAGCTCTTTCAGCCTTTTCTCATAAGGGAGGTGTTCTACTCCCTTCATCATCTTCATTGCTCTGCGCTGGACTCTTTCGAGCAGCTCCATGTCCTTCTCAAACTGAAGGGCCCAGAACTGGACACAATACTCTAGATGTGGTCTCACCAGGACAGAACAGAGGAGGAGAAGAACCTCTCTCGATCTGCTAACCAACCCCTAATTTCCTTTCTATGTGTTGTGTTTGTTCTTTGTTCTCACAGTTGTTGGATCTCCCAAGGGAATTTCTTTCTCTGACATCACGGAAAACTCTGCCGTAGTCAGCTGGACACCCCCTCGCACCCGCGTGGAGAGCTACCGCATCTCCTACGTCCCTGTCTCAGGAGGTGAGTAACTGAGGAGGAACAGGGAGGAAGATGGTAAAGGGGAGAGCAGAAAGGGTTTGCTGTGCTGGTGTCCCTCCCTCAGTGCACTGCACAGATGATCCTACACAGGTCACCTCTTTTATGTCTGAACTGATGGGGAATGAGGATGCACGTAGATGGTCTCAGTAAACAACCTCTGTCTGAAACACAGAATCCTAGAACGTGAGGGGTTGGAAGGGACCTTAAAAAATCATCTGGTCCATCTCCCAGAGCAGGATCCCCTAGATCAGGACACACAGGGCTGCATCCAGACTGGTTTTGAACATCTCCAGAGCAGGAGACACCACAACCTTTCTGGGCAGCCTGTGTCAGTGCTCTATCATTCTCACAGTGAAAAAGGTTTTCCTTATGTTTTGATGAAGCCTCACTGAACAGTGTCCCACAGCCTGTGGACAAGACTTGTAGTGGACCTCAGAGCTAGATGCTGGAATGGTTGAACCCCTAACAAGACCACATTCCCACTGAGCCTGCTGAGTAAGGGTTTATTTCCAAGCTGTCTCCTTGCTTTGTAAGCAAGTCAGCTAAGCACGTTTGCAAAGGTGACCTTTGGATCTAATAATCCTCATCCATGCTTAGAATTGTTTTCCAAGTCTGTGATTTTTATTAGTACTCCCCAATGTTGTTTCATCCCATCCATTTTATCTCTGTTTTTGTGTTCAGCTTAAAGAACTTCCTACACTTCAATGGGTTGTTGTCATAACTTGGGGACTACAGCTCCAAAGCAAACGCCATGTCAGGACCACAAAAGACACAGTATTGACTAAGACAAGTGAAGGTTCAGGCCTCTAGGCAATCTGGTGTGCAAACACACAGGCAACTTTGAATACATGGTGATCCCACACAAGGAAAGGAGCAATCTGCAGTCATAATGTTCAGCACTTCTCTATTCCCAGAATAAACCCTGAACTTGAAGCCAGAGTGTTTCCTAAGTCCTCACCCACCCAGGCAGCACCTCTTAAAATAATAAGTGCTGTATCTGTGTTCAGACTGAGATGGGTGAAGGAGAAACTTCCAGCCCATAGCAGAAACACAGCAGAACTAACCTGCAAGTCCTGTCTTTGCAGGTCTGTGAGCATCCATGTAGAGTGAGCTGTGCTTTCCTCTCACAAGTCATTACGCAGCATCACAGAAAAGTAGGGATTGGAAGGGACCTTGAAAGATCATCCAGTCCAATCCTCCTGCCACAACAGGATCACCTAGATCAAGTAGCACAGGAACATGGCCAGGCGAGTTTTAAACATCTCCATAGAAGGAGACCCCACGACCCCCCTGGGCAGTGCTCTGTCACCCTCACTGGGAAGAGGTTCCTTCTCATACTGATGTGGAACCTCCACTGTTCCAGCTCACACTCGTTGCCCCTTGTCCTATCATTGGATCCCACTGAGCAGAGCCTGACTCCATCCTCCTGACACCTGCCCTTTCCATATTTATCAACATTCATAGGGTCACCCCTCATTCTCCTTTTCTCCAAGCGCAATAGACCCAGGTCCCTCAGCCTTTCCTCATCAGGGAGATGCTCCACTCCCTTCATCATCTCTGTGGCTCTGCACTGGACTCTCTCCAGCAGTTCTGTGTCCTTCTGGAATAGAGTGGCCCAGAACTGGCCACAGTCATGTTTTTCTAAACAGAGATGAGAGTTTATTTATTTCTCTCACTGTTGACACTCTGCTAGGAAGAAGAACAAACCACTGTCTTAGATTCAGGTGGTGTAGCAGCAGTATTTTTAACTGAAGCTGCCCTTTGACATCGGTGGTTGTAGCTACCTAGGGAAAATTCAGCCCCTCTTGTAAAATACATCCATGTTGGTTAATTCCTCAACACCCTTCGAGCACTCACTCGGAGACGATGTCACTGATCCCTTGGCATTTGGCTTCACCCTAGGTACTCCTAACGTTGTCACAGTCGATGGAAGCAAGACAAGGACCAAGCTGGCGAAGTTAATCCCAGGTGTAGACTACAGCGTTAGTATCATCTCTGTCAAAGGCTTTGAAGAAAGTGAACCCATCTCTGGCACGCTGAAAACAGGTAATATATGAAGAGGAGAGAGCAGGTTTCCAAAAGCATTGTCTGTCCTGAGAGACTCGGGAGCTGGCACTGAGATCCCAGTTTTCTTTCTGCACAAACTGCAGTAAGTTTTCTTCCTGGCTCTTTCTTTGGGTCTTTATATTTCAGATGAGTGTAGAACTTGTAAGTTCGATCAGGCTCCTGTTTCCTAAGTGCAGAGACTGCAGAGAAAAAGGGACTATTTCTATACTCACAGCCTTGACACATCAGAAAGAGCCCTGGAAATTTAATTAATTTAACATTGTCTAGCAGATGAGGAAGCAAAGAGCCAGCTCAGCTGAGAGGTTTAAACTAGTTCCTGTTGTGGACAGAAACTCCACATCTCCCAGGTTCCAGACTGTTGTGAGCATTAAAAAAATCTATCTGTCCTGGGTTTTCTTCAGCACAGCTTGAAATCTCCCTCCAGAGTGTGACTCCCTCCTATCTTCCTGCCAGTCCTGCAGCCCCATTCATTCATTGATTCCTGTTTTGGAGAGGCTAACAATTATTCCAAGAGCTGAGGCAAGGAACAAGGTGATGAGTATGGGACAACAACACACAATGTATAGCCCATCCCAGCTGTACTGGTGCTCAGGGACAGCATAAAACTGTGCAGAGTCCCAAGAGGGAGCAAGGCAGGACTTGGGATGATGGAGTTTGGATGGTTGGCTGGCTGACTGGTCTATTTTTAAACCACAGGACAAACTGGTGGAAGGTCACAGTGGCCACCAGTTGCCATCACATCAGTGATCTTTCCCAGCTCTGTCTCCTGAGGTTGCTCCAAAAAGCAGTCCTGATTTGCAGATGGTGAGAGAAATCCATCAGCTCTGACAGAGCTGTTGGGATGGATGTGTCGGGACTGATCTGAGAACACAGATAGTTTTGTCCGTTCCCAGTGTTTAATCGGTTCACACACTGACCCCCCTTTCCAGCCGAGGCACTGGATGTCTCTTTGTAGGCACTGACATCTTTCCTGCAGGGCTCCACTGCTCCAAAGGGATCATAAAGGCTGCATCCAACAGCAGTGTTTGCACACCTTATACCATCTATTTCCAACAGAGCATCACCCTGCTTGTCACATTCGCTCAATCCATGATTCTCTTTCTTCCAGTTCTGGACAGCCCATCAGGTCTCGTGGTGGTAAACATCACAGACTCCGAGGCTCTGGCAACCTGGCAGCCAGCAATTGCTGCAGTGGACAATTACGTTGTCTCCTATGCTTCTGAGGATGGTAAGAAGAGTCAGCGACGGCTCAGAAATGCCAGCGGGGAGGTGGCGGGGGGCTGTTATTTGAAGGAGATGTGGTGCTGGAGGCATTAAAAGGATTACACTGTGAGTTAAGCATCCCCAAGTCAGAACAGAGCTGAGTGTCATAATTCATGTGAACACTAGAGAGTGCTGATACCTCTAGATCCAGGGCTCTGCTGGTACTTCAGAGTCACGGGAGGTGCAGAGTGGTGAGAGGAGCCCTGGGCTTTTACCACTTAGCATTTCCTCCCCTCCTAGGGACTAAATAATCACTGAGTGGATGGAGCTGCTG
Organism: Phoeniculus purpureus; assembly: GCA_028565055.1. Lineage (NCBI taxonomy): Eukaryota > Metazoa > Chordata > Aves > Bucerotiformes > Phoeniculidae > Phoeniculus > Phoeniculus purpureus. Next base: position 2,473,586 of record JAOXOE010000784.1, on the reverse strand, counting down.
ATATCGTGACACGGCAGAGTAATGCTGGGACCTCTTCTGTGTTTTCTCCTTAGAACCAGAGGTTACTCAGAAGGTGTCAGGAAACACTGTGGAGTATGACCTGAAGGGCCTTCGCCCTGCCACTGAGTACACGCTGAGTGTCCACGCGCTGAAGGACACGCAGAGGAGCGAGACCCTCTCCACCCAGTTTACTACAGGTGCTGCATCCCACCTCACAGTAGGGAGACCTGCCGTGTCTTCTAGTCCCACCTGGCTTGTGTTTCTCTAAGCCCATGAAGTTGGCCAGCACATTCTGCTTTTTTATTTTAAACTAGAAACCTGAATTTTGATGGCAGTGGCACCAGGCTGGCTCTGGCAGAAGATGCTGTAACTGATCCTTGCAGGTGGTTTGGGATCACAAGTTCTGCAGATTCGCACACAAAACCTGAGCAGGAGCTTTTCTCTTGGGACTGATTTTGAGGTCCCGATGCTGCAGATACCCAGCTGCTTTCATTACTGCTTGCCAGTAGCATCGATGAAATTGGGGATGTCTCCATTTTCCTGTTGCTCACCCTGTCCCGGGCTGTTAACTAAAGACCCAAGGGCTGAGCCACCCAAACTCTGTGCTACCATCGTAGCGGAGAAGCGGAGCTGCTGCCACATCAAGTGTGGAAAGTTTTAATATTCAGAAGGTTAAATCCAAGGTTTTTCTTCCTGGGAACACATAAAAACCAACCTGTCTTGTGTGCAGTGACTGAAGGCACCAGTTTGGTTGACAAGACATTCCAATGCAACTGCTTGTGAACCAAAGTGCCTGCCACAAGAACTACAGAAGATTAAGGATTGGAAAGACCCTCAACACTTGGATAAAATAGATACCTGCATTTTAAACTTCCCCATGGGAAAATTACTTTTTAATCCCAAAATTTAGATGGGAATAGTTTTTAAATTTCAAATTTAATGATAGTGTTTTAATACCCTGCCCCTGACGTAGCCTGTGCACTAGACTCCATACAGATGTGGTTGTAAGTGATCTGTTGTTTCCTTCAGGTCTGGATGCTCCAAGAGATTTAAGTGCCATGGAGGTTCAGTCAGAAACAGCTGTGATAACCTGGAGACCTCCCCGTGCTCCTGTCACTGATTATCTCCTGATCTACGAGTCCATTGACGGCAGAGTCAAGGTATTATGCCTGTAACCAAACCAGAAGGACTTGAGCCTAAAAACTGGGCACTAGAGATGCTCTCAAGTGTCCAGCAATGGGACATAATGTTTAACAAGTACCTGTTTCAGTACCTGCTTAAGTACATTCCCGAAACAGAAGCTCATCATGCAATAAACTCACTCCCCCCAAAGAATCAGCTTCCCCTTTCTAAACTCAGGAAAATCCAGCCCTGTCCAAGTGAAGTGTCTAAAGTGGGATGGATCGCCTGCCAAAGTGCCTCTTGCTCTCCAACAATTTTACGATGTTCCTATATACCTGAACTAGACGTTTCGATATGAGTGAGGTGATTCCTTGTGCATCAACTTCTGACATTCAAGAAGGCAAATCCCCCAAGCACAGTGAAAATTACTCTTAAAATTACAGGAAAGTAGCCTTTTGCAGCCTGGACTCTGATATGTCTTGTGCTAAAGAGTGATCTTGGTGAGTGTTTTATGAGCCACCCATACAGTGTGTGTATTCAAGGCTTGTAAACATTTATGCTCAGTTGCTTTTAAACGACCCAGCTTGTACCTTATGGTGGTGAACATTCGTTTCCAGGCAATTTTCCTTGAACTTCTAAAGGAAGTGAGCTGGATAAAAGTCATGGAGTCATAGAATTTCTGTATTACGTAATAAATTAGATGTTTAAAAATGCCATTAATGATGACCACCAAAAGTAGTGTGAGAAAGTGAAACTTACAATAGCTTTGGTCTTTATGATTTTCTCACTGAGCTATCAAAGAATGGGTTGGGTTGGGTTGGGTTGGGTTGGGTTGGAAGGGACCTCCAAAGGTCATCTTGTCCAACCCCCCTGCAGTGAGCAGGGACAGCCTCAACCAGATCAGGTTGCCCAGAGCCTTGTCCAGCCTCACCTTGAAGATCTCCAGGGATGGGGCCTCAATTGCCTCTCTGGGGCCTCAACCTGTTCCAGTGTTCCACCATCCTCATACTAATATCCCTGTATTATTTCTTCTTCCCCCTAGGAAGTCATCTTAAACCCTGAGACGACTTCCTACAGCCTGACAGAGCTGAGCCCATCTACCCAGTACACAGTGAAACTCCAAGCACTGAACAGATCCCTGAGGAGCAAAACAATCGAGACCATTTTCACCACAAGTAAGGACCTTGGAGCACAAGGACAGCTAAATAGGTCACTGCTCTCAGGACAGCACTGAGCTCTGCAGTAAGCAGACATAGACCTGTGAGAAGGGTTTAATTCCAGTCGTCAGCATCTATTTCATTTGCTTTAGTCTCAGCGCAGAAGGCTCTGTTCCCCCTGTTGTCTGCTTTCCCCAGACGGGTGGGATCAAATTCTTTTCTTTATATCCATCCACATCATCTCTGTAGTCTGGTCTCTGATGAAATACCCTCCCTTGGCTGCAGAAAACATCAGAAGGGACATTCCTCTTTAAAATCCAGGCTGAGTGCCGCTGTACTGATGCACAGCAGGCTGTTAAACACATCTCAGCTTTAAGCTGAAGCTACACACACACAGATCAGCTCGATGGGCTGAGATGAGATTCTGGGCAGGTTTTTTTCTCCTCTTTCCGAATTATTTCTTGCAAAACCACGGCAGGGCTGTTCTAGCTCTCCAGAAAGCCGAATGCAAGAGCAGGTTGGGTTCTCTGAGGGTCACTTCACAGCTGATGTTAAAAAAGGAGCTGTTCAGCAGAAGCTGTAAAACCTTCCCTGTCGTTTGTCTCACTCTTCACAGTTTTCAGCCTTTCAGACCCATCAGGACCTTCAGCCACTTCCACTCTCTTTCTGTCACTTGTACCAGCTTCAGCCTAAGGACTCTCAGAAGTGCCAGTAAAAGTCACACAGAGCCTGTTCTGCTCACAGTCACTGCTTGTACAGAGCAGGACAAATTCCACCAGCAGGCAGCAACCCACAGGGCAGCAGTGGAATTAAATCCAGGGGTATTTAAGTGATGGTTGGTAAAGTGACCATCAGCAAGGACGGGATTTGGTGCTTTTACCCGCGTGAACAATGTGTCAGCCTCAGCCAGGCAGATGCTTAACCCTGACCTTGATTCTCAAGGTGTGATTGTGTGCTAATTAATGAGAGGGAAACACTGAAGTAGATGCCTGCAGGGAGCTGCTTTCTCCAGATCCCACTCCTGATGCAAAGGCAGGGATGTGCAGCAGCAATGTTCAGAACTCCCCTATGGACACACCTAGAGCATCACTTCATTAGACCACTGGCTGAAAAACTTAATGACCTGAGTGAATTTAAGAAGAAAATAAGAAAAGCCTTTTTTAGGGGGTAGAAATTGTTCTGATGGCAACAATGTCATTGGCTGGTTGTCAGAGGGAAATGTTTCAGGGCATCTCCCTGTAGTTTCAGCTGTTGCTGTTTGCTTTGCTTCTTTAAAAGCCTAATTTAGGACATATTTTAATGTGGTATTTGCTAACAAAACATGCCAATTTACTTAATTTTGATTGAAATCCTGAATTTCTATTCCCTTCTCCCTTTCCTGTCACATAGTCAGAGGTTGGTAGATTGAGTTCCACCCAAAAATTTGCTGTAAGCACAGCTCGTGCCATTTAAACATCTAGCTGGAGGATGCAGTCCCCTCGCAGCAGGGAGGAGTTATCTGACATTCACAGCACTTCCCAAAGTGTAGAGATGTGCAAAGGCATATTCAGAAGGAAAAATTGCATCATCTGCTGTTTACTGTGAAGCTTTTGTCTGCAGAATCACAATTAGAAGCCTGTTGACGGGCTCTGTGCCTGGCTCTGCCATTGACCCCCCACAGATTTTCTTGAGTCATCTGTATTCAACAAGTTCCTTGTGATGCTGATTTCTTAAGGACCGCTCTCCCTTTCTTTTTGTGTGTGCGTGTGTGTGCAGCTGGTCTCCTCTATCCCTACCCCAAGGACTGCTCCCAGGCTCTCTTGAATGGAGAAACCACCTCTGGGCTCTACACAGTTTACCTGAACGGGGACAAGGCTCAGCCGCTGCAAGTCTTCTGTGACATGGGCGAGGATGGCGGCGGCTGGATTGTGAGTATGAGGGAGAGGACCTGCACCACCCCATGTGCATCTGCTTGAGCTAAGAGCAGGGGTAGCAGAGCGCACCCTGCTCACCTGTGGTAGCCCTCGTCATGCTCTGTTACCAGAGCAGGGCTGCCTTCTCTACACATTAGGGGATATTTTCTCTTGGATTTGACTCCCAGGTGCCCAGAACAAGGTTACCGGCTTTTTCGGTAGCTGGAGGAGAGAGAGGTGTCTCCAAAGGGTGGGTCACCTCAGTGGTTTCAGCACCTAGGAAAAGCACTGACATAGAATGACAGAATCACAGAATGCATTGGGCTGGAAGGAACCTCCAAAGGTCACCTGTATTAACCCCCTTACAACAAGCAGGGCCATCACTCACCAGATCAGGTTGCCCAGAGCTCCAGCCAGCCTGACCTTGAATGGCTCCAGGGATGGGCCCTCCACCACCTCTCTGGGCAGCCTGTTCCAGGGATCCACCACCCTCAGATTCGAGAACTTTTTTCTAATATCCAATCCCAATCTCCCCTGCTGTGGTTTAAAACCATCGCCCCTCACCCTACTGCTGCACCCCCTTGTGAACAGCCCCTCACCAGCTTTCCTGTAGCCCCTTCAGGTACTGGAAGGCTGCTGTAAGTTCTTCCTGAAGCCTTCTCCTGAACAGCCCCAACTCTCTCAGCCTGTCCTCGTAGGAGAGGGGTTCCAGGATTTTAATAATTTTCATGGCCTCCTCCGGACCCGCTCCAACAAGTCCACATCCTTCTTGTGTTGAGGGTTCCAGTAGCTGTAGGGGATCAGACTGACACCTTCTGAAAGGCTAACTGGGTGAGAGGAGCATGGACTTGATGCTATTTGGATGACAGACAGAGCAAAGAGGGCTAAAGCACAGACCAGAGAAAGCACTTGTTTGCCAGCCACGTGGCACGGTGGCCTGATGGGCTTCCCAGGACACTGTACCAGGGACACATCCCACACTGGCAACAAACGACCAGCTATACGGATGCCAGTTCCCTGTACTGATGGCCTCAAATCTGAACTCACGAGGGGGACCCATGGCATGGAACAGAAGGAGGAGCTGCAGAACTGCATGACTGGGAGATAGGGGATGTAGAAAGTCTTAGCAGGGAGATACAGAGCTGCGAGGGGTGTTAAAGAGCAGAAAGCAGGAACTAAAAGGCCACATCACACAGAGCAGCCTGGGGATCAAGTGCAGAAACTGGAGACTTATGAAAAGGAAGGAGCATTCCACAGTCCTGGTCCAGTTCAGTAAATGCACTGAGGCAGCTGCTCTGGGTGGTGAAGGCAGGGGAGCAGCGATGCCAAGCTCTGTGTTTGTAGAAGCCACCTTGCCAGTGCCCTTTCTGTCAGTAACTCTTGTGTGTGGTGCTTGTAGGTTTTCCTGAGGCGTCAAAATGGAAAGCAAGACTTTTACAAGAACTGGAACGCTTACGTGGCTGGTTTTGGAGATCCCAAGGATGAATTCTGGATAGGTAAGTGGCAAGAACTTGTCTTGTTTTAAAAAAGAAGAAAATATGAACACAGCCCCAAATACAAGCCCTTAGTTTCAATCCAAAAAGAAGTTTGTGGTGCTGGAGTGGTCCAGAGAAGGGCCACAAAGCTGCTGAAAGGCCTGGAGGACAGGTCTGATCAAGAGCAGCTGAGGGGACTGGGGTTGTTCACCCTGGAGAAGAGGAGGCTGAGGGGAGACCTTGTTGGTCTTTACAGCTACCTGAGAGGAGGTTGTAGAGAGGTGGGGGTTAGTCTCTTCTCCCAAGTCACCAGTGATGGGACAAGAGGAAACAGCCTCAAGTTGTGCCAGGGGAGGGTTAGGTTGGACATCAGGACAAATCTCTTCCCTGACAGAGTGGTCAAGGGTTGGAACAGACTGCCCAGCGGAGGGGGGGAATTGTTGTTCCTGGACTGGTTCATAAAATGTGTAGATGTGGTCCTGAGGAACAGGGTTTAGTGAGCAGGGTGGGGTTGGGTTGATGGTTGGGCTGGATGACCTTGTAGATCTCTTCTAACCTTATGGATTCTGTGACTCTATTCAGTGATTCTATAATTCAAAAGGCTAAGAGCCACTTAGAAGCCTCCATTTAGTTGACAGGAATATTTGTAAGGGGGAACAGTCCCTCCAGTTGCAGTTCATAGATGTCATGGTTCTGGGGTCACTGAACGTGCCACACCAGTGCTCACTGGTGCTCTGTGAGAAGTCAGAAGGTAACAAGAGAAGCAACTGCAAACCTTCTTCTTCCTGTACGCTTTGGACACCCCAAGCAACAGAAACTTGTGGCTCAAAGAAGAAAAGTGGAGAAAATAGAAGTAAAAAGCAAATTTTCAAAGATCTTGGCCCCCAGCTGCAGCAGTTCACTGTCCTCACCAATGTTCATGTCCCACTGTGACCCCCTTTATGGGATAACATAATGGTGGAGAAATAAAGACAGAGGGACAAACACATTGTTCATTTATGTCCTCAGGTCTGGAGAACCTCCACAAAATCACTTCTCAGGGCCAGTATGAGCTGCGTGTGGACCTGCGGGACAAGGGCGAGACAGCTTACGCTGTCTACGAGAGGTTCAGCGTTGGAGACATGAAGAGCAGATACCGGCTGAGGGTGGACGGGTACAGCGGCACAGCAGGTGAGATGAAATCCTGCTTTTTCCTTCTGATTTGCAATGTGCTGCCAGTTGGCTCAAGGCAGCTGCATGGATGTCGCAGTTCATCAGCGCAGCAGGTACTTCTTGTACGTTGGGTGTTTGAAAAGAGGAAGATGATCACTTTATAGAGCTATATAGTCATATTTTACATTTCCATTTTAAATCCTCCAGTCATTTAGGTGCCACATTTTATGGCGTGCTTATGACAGAATATAAACAAGTATATTAAACAGCCACTGATCTCCTTTGGCCAGCTCTTGACTGTCATTTATGCAGCTAATAATAGCTTGGCACAGCCTCACCTCGGGTGGGTGGAACGCACCGCAAAGTCCTGCTGGAACATGATTTGTAGTTTTGCTGAACAAACCATCAGGAGGTTCAGATGGGATCTGAGGAAAAAACTTTTTCCAAGAGTGGGGAGGCCTTGGAACTGGCTGCCCAGGGTGGGGGTAGAGGCAGTGTCCGTGGAGGGGTTCAACATACAGGGTGTTTCAGGAGATGGGTTAGTGGTTGGGGGTTGTAGAGTAGGCAGTTGGAGTTGATGATCTTGAAGGTCTTTTCCAGCCTTAATGATTCTATGACTGGTTTTGTAATCGTACTGGGTCAGAGCCCTTAGCTCTCACTAAGCCCTCTTCAAGGCTCAGAAGGATTCAGAGACAAGCCCAGCTCCACAGGTTGACTTAGAAGGTCATTTCACGCAGCACGTACCAGACCACAGAGATGTGTGTGTGGGCTCTGCCTTGTGACCATCCCTTGAACTGCGTGCACAGCCCATAGGGACACAGCCAGAAGAAAGGCAGCAGTAGCATTAACATCTGTTTAAGGCAATCACACTGGTGCAGAGCTGTAGTAGCTGCAACAGCTAGTAGTATTCATAGAGTCATTCAGGTTGGAAAAGACTCTTGAGATCAAGTGCAGACGTTAACCCTACTCTACCAAGTTCACCACAAAAACATAAGGCTAAGCATTCAATCCTACCCTTTCTTCTTCCCAAGCATTCAGGTCTAGAATTAGTGGATGGAGCAGGACAGATGCTAAGGCAGGGGTGTGAGCTCTGCCTCGGGTGTGCTCGGAAGGCTGCTTTTGTGGCCCCCATGTGTAAATGGGCGCCCAGCTCCTCGGTACGAGTCAGACATCTCTCCGTGTTCCCAGCTGAAAAAGATGGGTAGCTTTACTGCATGACCCAGCTAAGTGTGGAGACTCCTTTGGTCTCAGTTTAGTCCTCATGGAGGTCTTTTTGGACCTGTTTTGCCTACCCTGCCTTCTGCACAGACCAAACTCCAGCTTTCAGCAACAAGTGCAGAAATTCAGCTGCATGAAAAAGCACTGAGCAGAGACCAGCTGGAGGAATAGTGTGACTTGCTCCAGCCACAGCAGTGCTGTACTTGCTTCTCTATGAAAACAGTCCAGTCTTCTAAACCTTGCACAGCCAGGCTCTGCAGATGGCTCGTGGCACAGCCCCAGCATTTTCTGCAGAAGAGTCGCTCCCATGTAACCTAAACTAGACAAAGCACTGATCTTGCCCTTTCCTTTGCCTCCTCTATCCAGGTGACTCCATGACGTATCATAATGGAAGGTCCTTCTCCACCTTTGACAAGGACCACGATTCTGCCATCACCAACTGTGCTTTGTCGTACAAGGGTGCATTCTGGTACAAGAACTGTCACCGGGTCAATCTGATGGGCAGATATGGTGACAACAGCCATAGTCAGGTGAGTTTGGTATTCAAAGTCTTCTGTTAAGATTAGAAGAAGGGGAATTGCAGTTGTGGATCCAGTTTTGGTGTCCCAAACAAAAGAAAGACATGGAACTGTTGGAGAGAGTCAAGAGGAGACCACAAAGATTATCCAAGGGCTGGAACACCTCTGCTCTGGGGCCAGGCGGAGAGAAGGCTCCGGGGGGACTTTAGAGCTGCCTTCCAGTCCCTGAAGGGGTCCTCCAGGAAGGCTGGAGAGGGATTTTCCCAAGGGGTTCCAACGATAGGACAAGGGGAAATGGTTTGAAACTGAAGGAGAGGAGGTTCAGACTAGATCTTAGGAAGAAGTTCTTTAGTGCAAGGGTGGAGAGACTCTGGAA